>JBBDHG010000174.1:0-527500 GCA_037951165.1 Lophius americanus
TTAACTTTTTAGTGTGTTTATCTGTTTATTGTTCTTCAGTTTCTTAATCCTTCCTTAGGTGGACTCTTTGTGTCTTTCACTTGTGTTCCTTTTCCCTCTCTGTGTCTCTCCTGTGATTGTGTTCTCCTGTTGTGTGATGGTTCATGATGTTCACCTGTGTTTCCCCTCCATGATGTTCACCTGTGTTTCCCCTCCATGATGTTCACCTGTGTTTTCCCTCCATGATGTTCACCTGTGTTTCCCCTCCATGATGTTCACCTGTGTTTCCCCTCCATGATGTTCACCTGTGTTTCCCCTCCATGATGTTCACCTGTGTTTCCCCTCCAGCTGTGTCTCATTGTCTCCTTAAATCAGTGTATATAGTCTGTCCTCACCTTTCCTTCTGTGCCAGTTCGTTGTTTGTTGCTCCCCCGTGTCGTTCCTCTCCCCAGCCTTCTCCCAGTGTTTTTTCGACGTAAGTTTTTTTCCTAGTGTTTTCGTTATTTCTGTTTCTGCGGCCATGTTTTTTTTTCCTCAAACCTTTTTTTTTAATGACTAAATATTTTACTGCTCCGCCTCCGCTGTCCGGTGTCCAAGCCTTGCCCCGAAGAAAGTTTGCAATATCGATAAAAGCCTATCGACTTTGCATGAGTGAAATTTCTTGACTAATCCATCTTTAGTTATCGTCATGGTTACAGACTTTTGGTCCGTCCTCTTTTTTTCACATTCTCAATGTCAAGTTTTTAGATAGAAAATTGCTCAAATCTGCCAAATTACATATGTGTAATTATGGTTTTACACAGAACTTTGATTGGCGTGGCTAATTAGCTCATGCTAAGAGACGTATTCTGAGCCTGGTACCTCCGATTGGACTGAACCTACATTCTCTTATCAGCTGGGTTTTTTGTCTGAGATAGAGGGTCAGAAAAATATTACATCCATCAACTATTTTCAGAGCTGCGTTGTCCTCTTTTCTCCGTCTAGACATGGAAAACATTCATCCAGAACCAAGACCCATGAGTTAGCCTTAACTCCAGCTTGCCGGTGTGTTCCACAAACCCAGTTACCGCAGCTGAGAAGGGGAATCATGGGATCAGGAATCATGTCTCTGCCTCTGCACTCCAAGGAAATCCATTTCCTGGTAGGAGGGGGGGGGGGGGGGCTGCACACAAGCAGGGGGATAGAACAATGACACCAAAGTATCACAAGTGGGATTCTGTAATCAGCGTGGTGTTATCCAAAGAAGACCTTGGCACAGTACCGGAGAAAGGGGAAGTGCCATGGCCTTGGCAGCATAGGCAAGTATCTTAAGTAGGATATCCCAGGGCAAAGGTTCCCCAGCATTGACAGGATATCCCCACCCCCACCCCCCCCCCACCCCCCTCCTCACCCCCCTCCGCATTACTGTCTCATGTGGTTTCAGTGACACCAGAACAATATCTCCTCCTGTTTCCAGATAAAGGAACGAGCCGATAGTTGGACTGAACACGTCAAAACAAAAACAAAAAAAGAAGAAAAGTCTCAACCATGGGGGAATTTTTTTTTTTTTGTCACACAAAAATCAAAATATGAATTCTTGGAGAAATAACTCGGTTAGTCCTATCTGGATTATGAGGGCAAAGCCCTGAGAGCTCCTGACAAAGAATCGTGTGTGTGTGTGTGTGTGTGTGTGTGTGTGTGTGTGTGTGTGCGTGTGTGTGTGTGTGTGTGTGTGTGTGTGTGTTTTCATGCCAGTATGCAATGTACAAACCTGCTTTCGGCCTCTATCTATATGCTGGCAGCCAACTTCTGGACACAAAAGACCGTGTGTCCTCTAAACAGAGCCTCTTTTTCAGCCGTTATTTGCCGTCCTCTCACTACATCAGCGGGGATTACGGGGGCCGCAGTGGAGAATTATGAGCCCCAATAACTGCTTCTCAATATTTCCCACGAGCGTTTGGAGGACAAAAGCGGAAAAAAAAAAAAAAAAACCCACCTAAATCAGCGTAACTATCCCCGAACACTCTTCCATTGAGCTGGTGCGCCGCTCACCATTACAATAACGCTCAAAGCCGTGAAATATGGCGCCTGTGTCTGTACCTGCCCTCAGCAGAAAAAACAGAGAGGGCTAGAAAAGAAGACGTTAAATATTGAAGCGCAGGCCATTAAGAGTTTTCTTCTCAGCATCCTGACGTTCCATTACTCGCCATGTCGGACAGTAAAAGCCCGTGTCTTTCCCTTTTTTTTGCTCGCTGCCTTTCCTGAAACGCCGTCGGTGATGACATCATCACATTTAATGAGCTTTCAGCTGCGGCCGGCTAACGTCTCTGCCGGGGGGAACTTTTAACGGAAAGGAAAGGAGTGTGAAATGTTTAGATTGCCACCAGCAGGGATGGGAAGAATTATTAAAAAGTCCAACTCAATCGTGGGTACAGTAGAATTCATCCATCCCCCAAAACATTATAACCACTGACGGGAAATTAAGATCAAACTTAAAAATAGACTGCAGGGGTCAGGGGTTGATGATTTCCAAGATGTGGGTGCCCGCCCTCCTCTCCCTACCAATGCCACCCCTACTTAAAATATGTAGGCCAATGCTATCGTCCACGACAGCAAGGGTCTATTCCCAAAAGATAAGTGGACAACCGCTCTACCACCCGAGCCAACGTCACATATGTCCTTGAGTGGATTCATGTCCACCTGATTTAAACCCGATCAGAGTAACGGTTAGGAAGTTATGTCCAAGGAACTAAAGTTCTCAGCAAAAAGCTACAACATGTACAATATGATCTGTAGGAGAAAATATGATATACGAGATATGTCTGATGGAGAAACTGCGTTTTACATTGAAGAAAATTCCCCAAAAGTGAGTGAAATATGAGATCCTAGAGGAAAATATTTAAATATTCGCATCACCAGATTTGGGACTAATTTGGATCAGTGGTTGAGAAATGATTGCGTGGAAAACATTTTAGCGCTAAAGCTCCCCCTAGTGTCAGAAACCTGCAACTAAATTTCCGCCAAATCAATCCAGTTCTTCCTCACACTCAGGTTTTGACACTAACACGATTGATCAAGCCGACGGCGATGATGAGTCCATAATATCCCAGACTTTTAGGGGACACGATAACGTATTTGTAATTTAAAGGGAGTCTTAGATTTTTAACGTTTGATGATGCTGCTCTTCATCTCAGAAAACCCATTTCTCTCTTCTCCAGAAGCACTGACCTGTAGGGAATATAAACACCGGCAAATCATAAGTTTAACAGGAACAACAAGCCGAGGGTCTTCATTATATTCAAATTACTTCCTCAACCCTCACCTCCTGACTTCAACCCTCTGAGATATGCAACTGTTTCACACTGTTTCCATGGAGACGCACCGGCCCGTCTTCGCTGGAGCCCCCACAATCATCGCCCCTAATGTTTGTGAATGTAGAGAATTTAGCACCAAGTTATTATTTTTGGCATTGCGTGGGAACAATCGTCTGCCATGATTTTCGTCAGTGTGGATTTTATTTGTCCCCTGATGTGGACATAATTCTCCCCTTGGTTTAAAATGATGTTTCATAAAAAGAAACATGAATTGATGTTATGACTATCGTTCAGTTTCCTGCATGTTTACTGACTTTCTAAAGGCTCTCTCAGAGCGACAGACATCTCAAAGAATGATACTCATAAGAATTCTCTTCACGGCGTGACGGGACTGTTTTCTCTTTCTGTGGACAGAAATGAAACTAAGTTGGAGTCTGACTTGTAATATTTGCTGTGAATATTAGCTGGTTGTGAGAAACGAAGACGCCTGCGGACAGTTGGATTGACGTGGTGTTTGAATGGCCAGAGAGTTCTAAACCTGACCTGCGCGAAACCTTATAAATCCAATGATTAATTATATCCCCCCGAAAAAGTGGGGAATATCATGAAACTGTCATCGCCGCCGTCGCTTCCGCATCTGCCGCAGATTGGTCGTGTTAACTCGATAACTCGAAAACTATTTCATGGATCATTTTCAAATTTGACACCGTCATAGACTTTAGTACGAGGAAAAACAGTATTGATTATGGGAAAGGTTGGTTGTACATTTCCGACAATAGGGGGGGCTTTATCTCCAAATGAACTTAGGAGTTCAATCATGGGCATTGCTTGTACAACACAGGGGATTGGGGGCTCTTCTAGGATGTACCCGGCAGGGAAACTCTTTGTTTCCGAGCAAATTGTTGCAAATTGCTTTTATGGTTGTGCAGCAAAGCACGGCCTATGTCCAGTAGAGGGAGCTACAATCACATATTACAACTTTCTGCTGCGATGTTTTTATTTAAAGCCGGTACTGGGAACAGTAAACAAGTTACAAGAAGTAGGCAGAAGCCCAATTATGGGCTGGTTGAGAAGAACTGGTTTACAATTGAAAGAAACTGAAAGTAACTGTATGCTTTATTGTACGTTGAAGGTAGTTCTCTGCATGTGACCCATCCCAGATGGGTTTCCGCAGTGCAGCTGTTGCCAACGGAAGCAATTTTAAATGCGACCCAATATGCGAGAGTTTGGGCAAGATGAGAGAAATAATATGACATAGTACACGAAGAATGTTTCCAATAAGTACTGTGGAACAGAGTCGGATAAGCCTCATATTAAAACCCTCAACTGAAGATGTGCTGAGTTATCATGTAAGGGAAGATCCAGCAAAGTTTCCGTCAGGAAGACTATCCCCTTGCACACTTCAGCAGTATGAGTCATCCCTCATACTGCTCTGTCATTCAAACCTTTCACACTTATACTTCCGGTCCTCCTACTCCACATCTCTGCCCAGTCGACGCATATCCATCAATCTCATCAGTCAGCAGAGGCATCGGCCACCACCGCCACAATCCAGACACCGAGGAGGAACATAGCTGCTGCCGCTGAGATCAGACACCCTTCAGTCACGATCTCCCCGAGGAGTCTGACTAATGATCCAATATAAGCTGTTATTATAACCTTTGATCTTTGCTTCATTCCACGTCCTGCTGTATTTAAGCCGTTTACCCTGCTGTGTGAATGTCGGCAGATGTCAGACTTGAGAAATGTGCAGTGAAAAATGTAAAAAAAGTTAATTGTTCATCATATTTGAGGGGCGGCTGTTGCACAGGAAGTGTTACTGGAACACTTCCTGTGCCCTATTCAGAGGATTGGCAGTACGATCCCCAGACTGTCCCTGCAGTCTACTTGTTGTAGGGTCTTTGAGCCGGACCCTGAGCCCAGAGTTACTCCCCAGTTGTGCTGTTTAATACGGGGAGTGAAAGCGATTCTTATTACAGTCAGCCCACGACCGGCTGTATTAAGAAAGACGGCAGAGCAGATTAGATCCATTCTAGTCTGTGGTCACTAACCTGTTTACCATCTTACCTCCAGATGTGTTCTGGGAAGAGAAACCCACTTCTAGTCGGAGTGCGCTGTACTTCATGGCACGCCACTTTGTCTCTTTAATGGTTTTATGACTGTTAGGATTATTATTATTATTATTCGTGGCTACCCGGGGGAAATAGAGAAAAGCGAGGCAGACGACGATGAAGAGGAGGCGCCGCCTGAGAGAACGATACCTGGAGCGACGCTATGTCAGTACACGAACTGTATCCGTACGCGCAGACGGCTTTGTGGGACAAATAGTGTTTTATTTATGCAAAAAAGCTGTGGCAGAGAAAGTGTGAGGACTCAAGGCTGTTCAGACTCTCCCTCAATTATTCTTCAAGCGGAGAAATGTATCCTGATTGAAGTCGCTTTGAACTTAGGGCGTCATTTTTCACAGCTGTTTTTTCTTTTCTGTTTTTTCCTCTCAACCCCCTCCACACACACACACACACACACACACACACACACACACACACACACACACACACACACACACCTCCAAGGCCAATGGTTCATTTATACAGCATTTAATTATTTATAATGCAAAAACTTCTCTGCGCTAAGTTAAGCCCTAATGAGATCTTAACAGGAAGTGAGTTACGCCGGGAAATGACATTTCTCGCCTTTGAGGTATCGCGAGGTGAATCCAAGAGCTTAATTATATGTTTGAATTGTTAGACGCTGGTTTAAATACCACACTCTGTAACTGTGCTTATAAATCTGTAAAAGTTTAGTCATATTTGAGTCGAAGAAATGTAAATGTGAGGATAAATCTGTTTTTATGAACAGTGTCGGTTCTAGACTTTTTCTACAATCCATGCATGCAACAGATAATAATAATAATGATAATAATAATAATACATTTAATTTATAACGCACTTTACATTTAGATCAAATCTAAAAGTGCTAAAATCCACAGAACCACAAAAGTGAACTCCTTTTGTGTCAAATCCTGCTGACTGCTTGCAAAAAAGGCCATCACTAAAAACCGGCGTGAGCCGGAACCTCCGCCCCTCAAACAAAGGATGTATTCACCGTGGAGAAGATGTGCATGTGACCGGTATTACCTAAGAACCTGATGTGAGTTAGAAACTACACCTCCGCGTCTGTGAAGTCGGTATTTTACGTGAATGAACTGACATTAAACCCACGGATATGAAGTCAAAGCCTGCTGCTGCAAACAAGGGCGGCTGTCAGCGCCGACCGCTGTGTCTGGGTCTGGGTCAAGGGTTCTGGAGGTGGAGATTACGAGATCATGGTCTAATATTATCTACCAGACATAATTGGTTATGTGGAAGTCTACTGTTTTTTTTTGTTTTTGTTGTTTCCTCCCCCTCCTTTTGCTTTTTTCTTCATTTGAAAAAAACTCAAGACCCGGCTGAAGACTCGTTCATGCTTCCGTCTCTCTGAATGAAAAGTATTATAATATTTAAACTTGCCTACTGATTTTAGTAAAGATATATATAGTCTGAAGTTTCCATTCCCCCCCCCAATATTTCATCCATTCACCTGCTGTCTGATGAAGGTGGCCATCTAAACCCACCGGGCGTCACGCAGCCCTCCACCGCCATGTGCTAATGATGCTAAGGCATCGTTAGCACGTTCATAGCTTCTTATTTTTCTATATATATATATATTCCCTTGGTGGGAGGGGGGGAGAATCAGGCATTTGACCCTCAGGCATCTCACTGAAGCTTCATCGCAGACCTCATACACCAGATTCCTGGGCCGGATGGAAACCAGCAAGGCTTAACGTGAGTATTTATTTTGTTTTATTTTTCCGCACACACTTTTCACGCATCTTTCTGCTTGCCTCAGGGGAATCTGACCTCATCTTACCCATCAAACGTTCTCCGACCTCACGCCGGTCTGAGAGTCAGACTGATGGAACCCGGTGCCAGTGCCAAACGTACCATCTTCTCTCTCTCACCGCCGTTTTCCCTCCTCGTCTCTTCATCCTCCCACCTCTCGCGCTGTCTCTCTCCAGCACCGCCACACTCTTCCTCTCTCATTTTCCATCACTTCCCCTCTAATTATCCTTCCAATTCTCTCTCTTTTTTTTTTTCCAAGACAGATTTTGTGGCTAGCTCAGAGGGCCGGATCTTATTTCACTGTCAGATGAAAAATCCTTGGCAAGTGTGCCAGTCGGTCCCGGTGGTGGAGTAAAAGTGGGACGCTTCGTGTCATTCGGAGGCAAATAACACGGATTCCTCCAGCGGCGCTGCAGCAGACCCGAGGCCTCCAATCACAGGGCAGTTACGTGGCAGGGGTGGCAGGGATTGTTTGGGTTGGTTCACACATTTTTGGGCTGTAAGTTCATGCCAGTTCTTCTTTCTTATATTTTTGATCTGTATATCTGTACGTTGGGTGAAGAGTCGAAAAATGGAACAGTTTGCTCTCACATTAGTGTAGGATAAAGGAGGATTAAATTAGGGACATTGAGGGTCCGGTCCACCTTCACTTCTGTCTCTGTTCTGTATAAACACAGTTTATGTGTTTATACAGAACAACCCCCCCCCCCCCCCCCCCCCCCTACACAGTGGATGTGTAGGGGGGGGGGGGGGGGGGTCCCAGGTTATCCCATCTCATGTTAAACAATATGACTCTAGCCCGATCACTAGCCTCACGACCATTGGGCTGACTGTGGGAAGTGAAGGGAGCATGACGGCCGATCAGCGGCTTCTGGACAGCCGTTGGACAATTGGAAGGTTTTGATGTGTCCGGAATTCTGGTTGGCGGACTCCAACAGCTGCACAGTTTGTTTACTCCGACCCAATAATGACAGAACATCGCCAAGCCGCCACCAAAGGCAGCAACACCCATCATTATAAGACAGCATCGTCAGCATCTGGTGTTACTTTTCAAGTATTCAATGAGAAACACACTAAAAGTAGTGTAGCTTGACGGTATATGGCGTCCGTTCTCGTTCTTGTTTGGTGGTTGAGGAACGCCAGACAATATCAGTTTTATTTACTTCTCCAGTGAGTTAGCTGCTAACTCCTAGCTGCAGTTAATTTCTCCTGGTAGGGAGCCACACACACATAATACATCGTCAAAACATCACAGGCCTGCCCCGCCATTCTGTGTTGTTTAATTCACATCTGTTACTACCACCGCGGCCCTTCTCAGTGGGAGAATAAGTCAGTCAAAAGGCTGGATAAATGGAGCTGTTATTTGTTGCTTTGTAGCTCGAAGAATATTTAATTTCTTACTTAGAAAGAGATTTAACTAGAATTCGTCAGAGAGGGGACAAAGACAAAGTTATTTAAATTTGAGGGGAATGCGGATCGAGGTGTGGATCCAGAAAAATCTTTGCGACCTTATCAGATTTATGTACTCTCCTATTATTTTAGAGCTAAAGATGTGCACACTTTCATCACATGACGTGTGTTTGCATGGAAACGGCGAATGTGTTGCTTTGTATCTGTCATTTTTCTTTCCGTTAGGGAACTCTGACGGGTTCCCATTACTTAAACTCACTGTTTACCCTTTCTCCCTTTGAAATTTCTCCTATTGCCTTGATTTCCAACCTTGAAGGTGCGCAGCGTGAAAAATGGACTTCCTGCAGGCATTAAACAGGCGCAGCGGCGTTACCCGTTTTTTTCCTCGCAGGCTGGGACCGACCAAAAGTTTGCGTAAAAGACATGAAAGCTTGAGACGGCGGTCTGGCGTGAGCGAGCGGACGGGATGATGGTGGCATCTCCAAGTGTAGAAAATCGGCCGGCGTGAAGCGTCTGCACCGAAAAGAGGCGAGAACGCTGTGCGAAACCCCCCCCCCCCCTGTTCCCATGAGCCACGCCTCCGCTGCCGCATCCGAGTCAAAGAGATGAGGAAAGCAAATAGAAATTGTGACTCTGCAAAAAAAAAAAAAACATGAAAGAAGAGCAAAGTGGGGCAGCTTAAATCCCAGGCTTAGTTCAGAACGCACAGCCTGATGAGTTCTGGAGAAACATGTTTAAAATATAGGCTGTTGTTTATTCAATCAGCGCGCATCATTATTTTGCCGTCACCAGGGGAGCACTCAATTAAATAGGTTAGATTTTCATTTTTATGGGTTCGGCGCGTACGTTAGCACAGGAAGTGCGTTTTTTTTTTTTTTGGGAGGGGGGGGGGGGTTATCTCGGCAGCGCCTGCCTGATTAGCATATTTCATCATGTTGAACAAATAGAAGACAATGAGCGCCTGAGGGATGAGCGCTGAGCGTGTGCGCCGCATACAAAGGAATCAATCTTCTTTCCAGCGGGAACGCGGCGGCTGCCGATGGAGGGACCCTCATCGACTATGCATTAGAGATTGATGGAGTTGCTCTGTTGTCGGGTGACTCCAACACCCACTGTGCATGGGTTGACGCCGTGCACGCGGCGGCGGCGGCGTGGGCAGCGTCTTCATAGGGGGGGGGGTTTGTGGCGCTCGCTCACCCTTCTTGTTAGGGGATGTTTCTTTGTTGTGTGCCGTGCAGCATGAAACACAAAACGCCAGTAGAAAAACATAAAAGCACCCTTGTTCTACATAGCAGACTTGAAAACAGTATTTTTTTATCTCCACCCTCCACCACGCCATTTTTTTGGAGGACTCTGACTCGTCAGTCGCTCACATGAGCCAGTGATAATTGGCTGACAGCCATGACTCTTGATGCCGCAGGCTCCCGTTACACTCCAAGATCCAAAGAGCAGAAGAGGAGATCCTGGTTATTAATGAAGGACTCGTCTGCTGTAGTCAGTAGAAACACTCTGGCGTCATGCTGCTCATTAAAAACTTCAGTCACTGGTATGTGAACGCTCACAGCCACGGGAACG
This sequence comes from Lophius americanus, assembly GCA_037951165.1. Classification (NCBI taxonomy): domain Eukaryota; kingdom Metazoa; phylum Chordata; class Actinopteri; order Lophiiformes; family Lophiidae; genus Lophius; species Lophius americanus. The sequence goes on from JBBDHG010000174.1 coordinate 10,139, forward strand.
CCGTGTCCGGGATTCATGCACCTGTTCTTCTTTATGTGAGTTTTAGTCTATGCTCTGTAGACGTACCTCAAGATTTTCAAAATAAGAGTTGTTGATGTCCTAAACGCGTCGCGCCCGCTCTTGTTTGCTGCTGTTAAAACTTAATTTCCCGTTTAAGATTAATAGCGTTTCCTAATCGTACCTACGGAAATACTACGTGTTAGAAATAGTACAGTTGTGCGATAAAACCTGTATTTACTGATAGAATTTACAGATGAATACTTACTGCTAAATGTTTCAAATAAAAATGGTGCTTTGAAAAACTTAATTGACACTTAACTTTTGGTAAGAAGCTCATCCAGAAGTCCCGCCTCCGTGACCCACTCATACCGCCTCCTCCTTCCCCGGACTAAGCTCAGCACCATGGGTGATCGGGCCTTCTGTTCTGCTGCCCCTCGTCTGTGGAATGCCCTCCCTGACCATCTGAGGGCTCCACAGACGACTGACAAATTTAAAAAAGGTCTTAAAACTTTCCTTTTTAGCAGAACCTATAACTTTAATCAACATTGCTGCTATTTGGTCATGTTTTTATATAGTTATTATTTTATTTTCTATTGATGCTTTTATCTGCTTTTACTTTGTAGCACTTTGAGATTTGATCCAAATGTAAAGTGCATTATAAATAAAATGTATTATTATTATTATTATTATCATTATATAACCGATGTAACTTTTTTAATCCTAGTTTTCTAACCACTGCTGTAACTTTATAAACGTTAGAGCTGCTGTAACGCTGAATTTCCCCATTGGGCATTAATAAAGTTTGTTCTGTTCTATTCTATTTTTGGTACAGTGATATAGAAAAACGCTAATAAAGGAAGAATTGAGCTCCACCTCATCCAGCTGCAGCATTAAAACACGGCTCATATATTTATACATTCATTCATGTGGCGGGAGATAACGCCCGTCAAGGTCGGACAGTTCTTGGCTCCATTTCATCCTTTCATTTCAAATTATGAACACCTCAAAGGGAAATATCCCACTTACTCCCTGGTCTCGCTCCCTGGAGAAACAATGGGTCTTTTTTTTTACGCATCTTGCTCTCAAAATCCAAAAGACTTTCGCTGTTTCCACCAGAGGATTTGACTAATTCCTGCAACAACCATTCTCATCTCGGGCAGAAAGGAACGTCGTTCACTCCTTTCGGTTAATACCTCAGATACGACGAGATGACGGTTTTCTCACCTCGTAGAAACGAGCTTATGTTAGATTAGCACATTTCACGCTCTCGAAGTCGATAACTCTCTAACCGTAAACATCGATGACACAAAAAGAAAACCAAGACTGTGAGGCTCTTTATCCGTTTTATTGTCCGCGGTCGATATCTGTAACAAGTGATAGATGGTGTCTCATGTCAGCCGCAGCCAGAGGTAGAGAGGTGCATTGTGGGATCACATGATGCAGCGTGTTTGATCCGAAAGAATGTATATAATGAAAATGCAAGTTCTCCAATTCATCAAGCTTTAGCCACGTCCTCTGAGGACAGAAATGTAAGCGACCATAACATATTTTATCACAAAAATAGTTAAAATATTCATTAATTATCAGTCCTGAACGTCACAAATGATATTAATTGATTAAAATCCTTTGAATTAATTCTATAACTCAAAAAGGATCATTTATAACATTTCATACCTAGATAGACCTTAGTGTGAGGAAGAACTGGAGTGATTTGGCGAAAATACGTACATTTAACGTAACATACAGTAATTTACTCTATTTGTTAACAGGGAGATTAAAAAAAAAAACTCTTCCTAACCGTTGGTCCGATTTAATCCAGATTTTTCTTAATATTGAAAATCCTGTAAATACCATATTTTACTCCAGTAGTTCACATTTTACTCACTAGGGGAGCTGTATTTTTAACAAAAAACACTGTTTCCCAGACACAAGTCAAAAACCATTTCATGTATAATTTTTAAACTTTGTATCCCCATAGACTTTACGTGGAAGAACTGGAGTGATTTGGGGAAAGGTCGGTTGGATATTTCTGACACTAGGGGGAAGCTTTATCTCCAAAAGCTTTGGAGCTTTAATTTCTCAAGCGTTGGTCCGATTGAGTCCAGATTTACGTTTGAGTGAGGACAAGGAGGTCTGTCATATAAAAATTATATTTTCTTTAATAGTTCAAATTGTACTCACTAGGCTTTTTAAGAAAACACTGTTTTTCGGTTATAACTTCCCGACTGTTAGTTCGATTAAGTCCAAAATCAGTGATCAATCTTTTCAATAACATTTTTTACTTTAGTAGTTTGTATTTTAATCACTCGGGACAGCTTTTTTGCTTTTTTTTACAAAAAAATACTGTTTCCCAGACATAACTCAAAAACTAGTTCATGGACCATTTTCAAACTTACTACCCACATAGACCTTAATATGAGGAAGAAGTGAGTCGATTTTGGTGAACTTCGGTTGTATATTTCTGAAATTATCTGAAATTTATCTACAAAAGTTATGAGGCCTTAATTTCCCAACTGTTGAAATGATTTAATTCAAATTTGGTGGATATGAATTAGTCTTGGATACATTGTGTGTTTAACTCAAATAGTTCATATTTCACTCACTAAGTGGAACTCTTTCTGATGAAAAACATTGTTTCTGGGACAACACTCAAACAAACACTTGAATTAACTCCAGGAGATCTACCTAGTTCATACTCTACCCACTAGGGGGAGTTTTTCTTTTTTCACGAGAAACACATTCCTAACCGTCAGATGTATTCCAGATTTGTTACGTATGATCAATTCAAGGACATATATGTCTTGTATATGTCTTAATTTAAGCTAATAGCTCATATTTGTACTTATTTCAGGGTTTTTTTTGTTTAAAAAAAAAAACATCGTAGATTGAGGAGGTCAATCCTCCTCAAATTACGTTCATTTGTAATTTCTACGTTGTCCCTTATGTTGTTTGTACAACCAACCTGGGGGACTGGGGACTTCTGGGGGATATACCGTTGCTGTAGGGGATGAAAGCTTAAGACTAGTTCATTTTCAGGACAATTAAAGTATATTTTTTATGTTTAATTTAGTGTTAAATAAAAAACAAAACAATAACACACACACACACACACCTTTTACCACCTTTGAAAACATAGAATGTTGTTGTTCCTCCAGCTGCCATAGTTTGAGGAAGAAAACACATTTGGACAAATGGAGGCTCCAAGACGATGGAGCGTGAAACCTCCTGGTCAAAGGAACATGACGCCGTTTGGAGGTAAAACGGGTCGGGTCGCTCCAGTTCACCCAGGCATTTGGACTCAGCGAGGACGGATGGTCGTGAAAAGGCTCATCCCCCCCTCGCCGTAGCGAGCGAGCGATCCACAGCAACAGGAAGGAGCAGGATGTGGACTTGGACGCTGTAAAGCTCCCAGCCGGCGCAGGGATTCCATCTTTCCCTAAACGTCGGCCGACCCGGAGCAAGTAGCGCCAGAAAAGACCCGCTGGGGGAATCAGACGTGGAAATTAGCCTCAGGCTAACTCCGGTACGGCGCATCAACATTTATGTGTACTTATCGCACGTTGTCCGTCCCCGACAAACAAATAGATTCAACGCAGAGATGCGACCAGCAGGCGGGAGAACGTTGTGTAGTCCGATCTTCGTGTTTCCTTTGATGGTGAAGTTTCACTCGCCGTTGCTGTTTCTTGAAAGCAACGGAGAAAAAATGATGACTACGCTAACCAGCAACAACTTACTCGTCGTTTTTCTTCTTCCTCGTTGGTGTCTAGGGGTGAAATGTCTCTTTGATTATCTTTCTGCCACTTCAAACTAAAACACTGGAAATTCCTTTTTAGGCTACTGGACTAAAATATCAGTCTATGCTCCGATCCGATACGCTCCGATATATATATATATATATATATATATATATATATATATATATATATATATATATATATATATATATATATATATATGTATATATATATTTATTGAAATTAATATATTTTTGTGTTTGTGTTTGTTTGTTTCTTCCATCAATTCAGTTACTTGATGATTTATGTTGTTATTTATATTTTGGTGATGCATGAACAGCTTTCATTAATTAGTGTCAAATTCAAAATCTAATTTAAAAATAAAAATGCAGTGTGTGTGTGTGTGTGTGTGTGTGAAGGCTGAGTGTGTAAAGTGAAAGACACATAGCAATAAAGTATGAGAAAAATAAACTAAATCAAAAGTAAAAAGACCAACATGTCCCTGATGAGGCTGGAGGGGGAAAGAGGAGCATCATTACAGCAGAACCAGGAAGGCTTTTAATCCCTTCCTCTTCTTTCCTTTCTTTCGTTCTGCTGAATAAATACCCAACAACTTATCAGAACGAGAGCCAGATCACACAAGAAGATACTCTCTCTCTCACTGTCTCTCTCTCTCTCTCTTTCTCTCTCTCTTTGTCTCTTGCTCTCTCTCTCGCTCTCTCTTTCGCTCTCTCTCTTTCTCTCTCTTTCGCTCTCTCTCTTTCTCTCTCTCTCCCTCTCTCTCTGTCTCTTGCTCTCTCTCTCACTCTCTCTTTCGCTCTCTCTCTCCCTCCCTCTCCCACTCTCCCTTTCTCTCTCTCGCTCTCTAGATCTCCCTCTCTCTGTCCCTCTCTCTCTCTCCCTCTCCCTCTCTCTCTCTTTCTCTGTCTCGCTCTCTCTCTCTCTCTCTCTCTCTCGCTCTCTCGCTCTCTCGCTCTCGCTCTCTCTCTGATGTTCAGAAATGACTTCATTCAGACAGACATGCATAATGTTATATATTTATAAATATATATATATATATATATATATATATATATATATATATATATTTATAAATATATATATATATATATATATACATACATTTTGAATGTCTAAAACGCTTTGTGCCGATAAAACGCGTCAATAATCCGCAGGAATATGAAAACGGCGCCGTCTGGATGTTTTCTGAGGATTACTGGAGCAAAGAGAAGAGATTGGAATCACATTTCTACAGAATTGTAGTTCTGGTCCATCAGCGCCGTCTGGTTGATTTACTGGATCCTTTTCTTGTCAGCCTTACTGAGGAATATGACACTGAGCAGCCATATCATTATAACCACCGACAGGTGAAGTGATTTCCATCACTGATCTCGTTACAATGGCACCTGTCAGCAGGAAAAGCTGGTAAGCGTCAGAACACATCCAGAACTTTAGGTCTTGTTGGTAGTTCCAGGTCTACGGTCTGGTGGGTACAACCGTGCGCTGAGCTGGGGGGGTGACGACCGATCCCACTGTGGAGCCACTGCAGCACAAACTGCTTAGAAAGTCCGGTGGAGTCGATGCCTCGACGCGTCACACCTATAAGTAAACACCTGTATTAGGCAGGTGGTTCTAATGTTATGGCTGATTGACTAACATATAAATATAAACCAGTATTGTAGCACAGGCCCACTGCCGTTGGCCCGGCCACGCCCACTTCTGAGCAGTTGCAGTTGCCAAGGATAGTCGGTCCAGAAGTTCTGCTGCTCCTGCGAACGGTTTCCTCTGGTTACATCATCGCACGTCTTTCACCGACGGCGGAACCCGCAAACAGAGAGCAGACCGGGCCCAACGGACCTCTGTGGAAGGGAGAGGCATTAAAAGCACATCGGCAGAAACATCAGAATGTAGAAGCTCACAGCTGATTTTTAAATATGCTGTGTTTGCTGTTTTCTTTTTTTTCCTCCCCATAGTTTATCTTTTGATGCTTTTTATTTTTATTTTATTCCACTGAAGCTTCTATTTTCACTCCTTTGCACCCAAAGTTCTCTTCAGACTCATGTGAACACAGTTGGACATGAAAGACGATTTCATTTGAGTGATAAATAACAGCGATAAAAGCACGGATGGAGGGAAAGAGAGAGAAAGAAAAAGAGAGAGAGGGGAAGGGGAGAAGGGGAGATGGAGAGAGGGGGAGAGAGAAAGAGAGGGAGAGAGAGAAGAAGAGGGAGAGAGAGCACGAGAAAGAGAAGGAGAGAGAGAGGGAGAGAGAGAGAGAGAGAGAGAACGAGAGGGAGAGAGAGAAGGAGAAGGAGAGAGAGAAAGAGAAGGAGAGAGAGGGAGAGAGGGAGAGAGAGAACGAGAGGGAGAAAGAGAAGGAGAGAGAGAGGGAGAAGGAGAAGAAGAAGGAGAAAGAGAACGAGAGGGAGAGAGAGAATTAAAATGCTCTGCTGCTCAGACGAGAACATTGGGGGAGAAAATGAGGAGGAAACTAGATGCAAACAAGGATGCAGGAAGGATGTGAGGAGGTGGAGGAGATCACTAGGAGGACAGAGGGTAAGAACCAGGTGCAAAAGGGGTGAGGAAGGGAGAGGAGGGGGAGGAGGTGGAGGAGTAGAAATGAATCAGGGGGAGGAAAAGAGTTGATTTCGGGGGCTGTTCCTCCCTGTCAGTGGAGAAGGGGGCGGAGACTAACAGACAGGGAGGCCGGCTTTTCTTCGCCGAGCTCCCCTATCTGTTGACAGGGAGCGGAGGGATTGATGGGAGGTGGGGGGAGGGAGGGGGAGGGAGGGGGTTGATGGTTAGGAGCAGGGGAGTAAGAGCAGAACAAAAACAGAAGGTGGACAGAAGGAGGAGGTGAGGTGAAACTCATGTAAGAGAAGATTCACAGCGTCAGAAAAATCTGCTGTGTGAAACAAAAAACAACAAGCGTTCGCCAAGATGTTCTGCGTGGAACGTCAGGACTGCAGCAATGCTTACAATTATACTTATTAATAGGGCTGAGATTAACCGCTTCACGCCATAATCACGCCATAATCACGGCATAATCACGCCATAATCACGCCATAATCACGCCATAATCACGCCGCTCGCCGCGTTGGTCCGTCCTTCTCTGAAGCTGCTCTCTTCCAGCTCGGCTGGTCTGAACCGGCCGCTAATCCTCCATGTTTACAGAAACACACGAATCTGTGACCGGCACCAAAGTCATAAAAACAATTAGTCATAAGTTAGAGGGTAGATTCTTGTATTCTATATGAGAGTGTGTATGTGTGTGTGTGTGTGTGTGTGTGTGTGTTTCTGTGTGTGTGTGTATATGGGAGTGTGTGTGTGTTTGTGTGTGTGTATATGGGAGTGTGTGTGTGTGTGTGTGTACGTGTGTGTGTGGGTGGGTGTGTGTGTTTATGAGAGTGTGTATGCGTGTGTGTACGTGTGTGTGTGTGTGCATGAGAGTGTGTGTGTGTATATGAGAGTGTGTGTGTGTGTGTGTACGTATGCACGTGTGTGTGTGTGGGTGGGTGTGTATATATATGAGAGTGTGTGTGTGGATGTGTACGGGTGAGTGTGTGTGTATTGGAGAGTTTGTGTGTGTATAGGAGAGTGTGTGTGTGCGTCTGTGTGTATGTGTTCATAGAAAGGCGCTATTTACTATTATTATTATTATTATTAATATTATGAGAGTTTGTGAGTGTGTGTATGTGTGTTTGTGTGTGAGAGTGTGTGTGGGTGAGTGTGTATGAGAGTGTGTCCGTCTAGATGAGAGTGTATGAATGTGTGTGTTTGTGTATATGAGTGTGTGTATGTCTTTTTTTATGTGTGTATATGTTTGTGTGTTTGAGTGTGTGTTTGTGAATGTGTCTGTTTTTGTGTGTGTATATGTGTGTATATTTGTGTTTTTTTCTGTGTATGTGTTTGTATTTGTGTGTATGTGTGTGTGTATTTCTGCGTATGTGTGTGTATTTGTGTGTATGTGTGTGTGTGTGTCTGTCTGGTGTGTGTGTGTATACGTTTGTTTCTGTGTGTATTTGTGTGTATATGTGTGTGCGTGTGTGTATTTCTGTTTATGTGTGTGTGTGTATACGTGTGTTTGTTTCTGTGTGTGTTTGTGTGTATATGTGTGTGCGTGTGTGTATTTCTGTGTTTGTGTGTATATGTGTGTGCCTGTGTGTATTTCTGTGTATGTGTGTGTGTGTGGGTATATGTGTGTTTGTTTCTGCGTATGTGTGTGTATTTGTGTGTATGTGTGTGTTTGTGTGGTGTGTGTGTGTATACGTGTGTTTGTTTTCTGTGTGTGTTTGTGTGTATATGTGTGTGCGTGTGTGTATTTCTGTGCATGTGTGTGTATTTCTGTGTATGTGTGTGTGTGTGTGTCTGTGTGGTGTGTGTGTATATGTGTGTGCGTGTGTGTATTTCTGTGTATGTGTGTGTATTTCTGTTCATGTGTGTGTGTGTGTGTCTGTGTGTGTTTGTGTGTATATGTGTGTGCGTGTGTGTATTTCTGTGCATGTGTGTGTATTTCTGTGTATGTGTGTGTGTGTGTGTCTGTGTGGTGTGTGTGTATATGTGTGTGCGTGTGTGTATTTCTGTGTATGTGTGTGTATTTCTGTGTATGTGTGTGTGTGTCTGTGTGGTGTGTGTGTGTATCTGTGTATGTGTGTGTATTTCTGTGTATGTGTGTGTGTGTCTGTGTGGTGTGTGTGTGTATCTGTGTGTGTGTGTGTATGTGTGTGTCTAGATCATAACGCTGCGACAGAAAAACATTCCTCCTCGTCTTCAAAGCCCTGACAGCCTCATCCGTCTGATTCCTACTATATTTCTTTAATATTCTCTTTGCCACAGATCGACCCTTCAGGGTCCCGGTGTAATAATGTCGTAGGAAAGGCTTAAAGACGCGGCCCGATAAAATAAACGCCGATAATGTTCCTAGTTTTTCTCTGAACCAGAGGGTTCATGGAACAATTAAAACCCGAGAAGACGGGATTTCATCGTCATCGCCGCGGAGGAGGAGGAAGAGGAGGAGGAGGACGAGGAGGAGGGGTTCGCCTCAGATCCTTCATGTTAGCGTAAAACGTCTGTCCTGAATCTTTTTCAAACTTCATACCCGCATGGAGTGTAGCGTGAGGAAGAAGTGGGTTGATTTTAGGAAAGGTTAGTTGTATATTTCTGGCACTAGGGGGAGCTTTTTCCCCCCCAAATTGTTCGAGCCGAAATTTCTCATCCTTCGATCGAATGTCGTCCAAATTTGGTGCGTTTGGATCGACCTTTCATACGGTGTAATTTTACCCTAACAGTTCATATGTTACTCACTAGGGGGAGCTGTTTTACATGAAAATAATCTGGTTTTGGACATAACTTCCTCACCGTTAGTCGGATTCCGCTCAAATCTGGTGAATATGAATCAGCTCCAGGAGCTTTATCTTGTTTTTATCTTTTTTTTACTCTAATATTTTATGTTTGACCCACTAGGAGGAGCTGTTTTACATGAAAATAATCTGGTTTTGGACATAACTTCCTCACCGTTAGTCCGATTCCGCTCAAATCTGGTGAATATGAATCAGCTCCAGGAGCTTTATCTTGTTTTTATCTTGTTTTTACTCTAATAGTTTATGTTTGACCCACTAGGGGGAGCTGTTTTACATGAAAATAATCTGGTTTTGGACATAACTTCCTCACCGTTAGTCCGATTCCGCTCAAATCTGGTGAATATGAATCAGCTCCAGGAGCTTTCTCTTGTTTTTATCTTGTTTTTACTCTAATAGTTTATGTTTGACCCACTAGGGGGAGCCCTCTTCAATGAAAAAACTGCTTGTCAGACATTATTTCCTGTCCAGGAGTTTATTTGAAAGGAAAACTGTTTTCTTTTTCTATTTTTCTCGTTGAGGACATTGAAGGCGTGAAACACTGTGTTAGTACTATACCTGAAAAAACGATATATTTCCTCTTTCCCTCATTTATTTTCTTCCATTTCTGGTGGCAGCTGACTGAGAAGTTCATTCCAGGTGTCCCTCTCCACAGCAACATCATCCAGCTCATCTGTGGGGGGTGGCCAGCCTTTAGACCCTCCAGTATGACAGTATGAACCAGTGTACTGTACTCTAAAGTATTCTACTCTTCATTGTTGTATATACTCTTCTGAAATGTGGAATGTCCTACATTCTGAAATATACATTACTGTTTATGTACTATATTAACTATTAACTGTATACTATACTTTACAATAATATACTACCCTATGCAATAATATATTATACTATACAGTGCTTTACCATACTGTACTGTAATATATATACTGTACTGTTTTGTGCTGCACTACAATATACTGTATATACTATGCTGTACAGTACTATACAATACTGTACTATACTAAACAATACTGTAATATACAATATAGTACTGTGCTATACTATACAGAACTATACTATTCTGTGTTTTACTGTAGTATTTACTATTTTACACCATAATATAAACTAATACCCTTCATACTACACTGATCCTTTATTGTGTACTATTAAGTATTTTAAAATACTGTACTATACAATACTGTAATACACTATACACTACTATATTACCCCGTCCTGTAGTACTATTCTATATACTTTACCACATGTAATAGTAAAGTAAAACGGCATCCGGAGAGTTTTTGGAAAATCTGTTAGATTAAAAAAATAAAAGGTACAAGAGCGCGTCGGGCTTTGAAAGGCCAAAGACGGCGCTCTTCATCCTTATCAGGCCGGTGCTGACAGAAGAACCCGACTAATGGGCTCATCTGCGGAGCATATTGACGGCGCCGCTCGCCTCCGTTAGGTGCCGGGCCAGTCAAAGACGGCATTGTGCTTCATTAGACGTGAGGTATGACGGGTGGAAAGTGCCGTCTTACGACTAAATATCGCGCAGCTCATCTGAAAAAAACCCGCCAAACAAAAGGTAAACGACGCTCCGACGCTCGCGCAATTATTTTCAGCAGCTTCTCTCCGCGCCTCAGATCTGTATTTCGTCCGTCGTTGGGATGGTAGCCGCTGGAAAAGAAACGGCGGAAGCGGGATGACGTTTGATCTGCGAGTCAAGAGAAAACCCTGAGGCATGGATCTTGTTAGTTTGCATTCTAAACTGGCTGCTATCGCGGACGCCAGCGGGCCAGAAAGCCGTTGTTTGCTACAGCATCGCCTCAACTCTGGCATCTTCGCGCTTATTTGAACTGAAGGTTATGGATTGTGGTGTCGTGGTGCAGAATAACCCTCACGTCCCCCGAATGGACCGAAAGCAATGATGTCCTGCTCTTTTCAGATCTGTTCACCTTGTTGTTCTTGTTTTTTTTCTTTCAGTGCCTCACAAATGCTATTCTCCTTTTTTTGTTTTCCCTCTTTTGGCCTCAAACCTGAAAGGACCTTTCCATCGATCCGCCTCGTCCTCTACCGCCTTTCATCAAAGGTCATTTATTTTCAGACGTCACTCAACCACCCCCTAACCCCCCAGCTCACGACTAAGGTCCCCCGACTTTTTGTGCAGCAAAACAAAAACAGAAAAATTTTTCTCATCAAATCAAAGATAAGTGACGCAAATTTCATTAAAGGGCGCCGCCGCTGTTTTGTGTGAGGCGTTACAGATTTCACCAGCCAACAGGGACTTTCAGGATTACGTGACAGAACGACTGAAATCACTCATTATCTTCGGCGTCTTAGTTGAAGACGACACAGAAAACTAATTATGAATCGTGGCAACAAGTCAGAACGGTTTTTCCGCGCTGAGCCCAAGGTCGCCTCGGCAATTTACGTTTACAGAGCGGTGGGTGTAAATCCCCGCGGGGGAGACGAAGCTCTTCTCATCAAGCTGTCATCAGCTCGATGAGAAGAGTTATCAGCGCTCATCTTCATCAGCTGTCCAATGTCGGCCGCTCAAACCTCCGATATGTTTCTCTCTGTCTGATGTGGGATGTGGGTATTTGCTGGAGTTTAAAGACACAGTCTATCGCAGGTCATCCTCCGGGTTTGAGCGCCAGATTAGAAACAGAGAATTCAAGTATTTGAGTTTAAGAGGCCATATTTTTCTTTTGTTCTTTTGTTGATTGACATTTCTTAAAATTAGGACATAAAATAACTGTTTGATGAAAAACTGACATTTTAAACTTATTCCCCAGAAATCACCTCATCCAAACACTCGGGCTCCGAAACCCTGAGTCAAGGACAGGAAGGGAAAAAAAATTAATTAAAAAAAATGAATAAAAATGAAATAAGCAAATAAATAATCAAAAAAAAGAAAAAGACGAGGCTAAAAATTTAATAAACTAATTTGTCTGAATTAAATGGGTAATGGAATGATCAGAAGGCCAATTATTTAGTCAACAGTAACTTAATTTGATTTAAGTAATATCATTTCCTAGTGCAAAGAGAAGATCTTGGGGGGGAAAAAAATATCCTTATATTCAAAATGTATCCTTCAAAGTCTTGAGAAGTAGACATTCAAATGATTTTGCTTTCCTTTTTAATTTATTCATTTATTTATATATATTTTTTTATTTGTTTGTCTGTAATTCTCCTTTTTCTGTACTTGTAGAAGCGTGGTTAAAGTTTAAACATATAAAAGAACATCTCATGTTTAAATGCATATATAGACTGGATAATAATAAGTGTAAATGCAAGAAAATGATTCATACTTTTTTTGGTATTTAAGCTGGAGGAAATCATTTCCTTCATCTCCTCTGCTCCTGCCAAAACATCATTTTCAACAAATTAAAACTTACTGGAAAAATAGGACCGGCCTCCATTCCAATGGAAAAGGAACTTATAATGTCTGAAACGCACAGGTCACCTTTACGACGTTGTTATTTAAGTATTTTTTAAAGAAAAAAACTTTTTTTACATACACATCTATAAGTACGTACAGATATATGGATTATACGTACAGTATGTACTTTCCTTGGGTATGTATATGTATGCATGAATGCGTATATACAAGGATATTGCTGGCGTTGTAGTCACAGTAGTAGTTGGGTGTAATTAAAAGGGAAAATTGTTTTGCAGTCATATTTAGATGTGAGACACCGTGTGAGTGTAGCTGAACTGATTGTAAATAAAAGTAATAAAAAGAAATGAGTGTGAGTGCCACATTAGTAAACCAGCAGGTGGTTGAGGGTGGAACACGCGGGGAGGGTTTGTGATTAGTCTCACGATAATAATTAACTTTATCTATAGACACTGAAGATTTTCTTCTCCTCAATGACATTTTTAAATGAAATGAAAGATTGTTGGAAGCAATATTCCTATTTTTTTTTATCAAGTTAAACTTCTAATGCTCTGTTTATTCATTTAGCCTTAACCCTTTATTGTGCTGCTCAACTGTTTGGTTGAACACATTTTAAGTCACTATTTCCTAATGAAAAATGTTGATTAAACCTGTTTATAATGAAACCCAGTGGTAGCAATTTTATGCTAAAAAGTAAGGGACCAAGGTCAGAGCCCTGGGGGACGCCACGGATCTAAGGAGCAAACGAGGAGGAGGAGGTTGTAACCATGGCTACTGAAAAAGCTCCATTTGATAAGTAGGATTTTTGTTGTTTGGCAGATAAAAAAGCATGTGAGGAGATATTATGTGACTTAATACGATCAAAAAAAGCCTAATAACGGTCAAATAGTTGTGTTTTCCAATTTTCTTCTCTTTCTTCTTAATTGTTTTCACTTTATGATGAAGGTAGAAAAACGGTGAGCTAAACTAAAAATAAATTGTACGCTGGTTTTAAAATAATTTATGGGTTAATCGGCATTTATTCTTCAGTCACTAGTCAAAATGTAACACTAGTCATCCATCCATCCATTATAACCAGTTATAGCCAGTTATAACCAGTTATCCAGCTCAAAGTCAGGATCATATAATTACACTATCACTTTTTTCCAACTTGTGAAAACTAACTTAGCGCTTTTTACCATAAAGCTAAAAGCTAATTTTGGAAAATGATGTACAATTTTCATTTGATTAAAAAAATAAAATAAAATAAAAATCTTTCTTTATCTACTTAGACTTAATAATAGACTCAATGTTAGTGAGTATAATTCATTCGCTTAAGTTGAAATTGATTACTTCAGAAATTTCATAAAATTCCTTCAACTGCTGAAGCAAAATTAAGTGTTTTCTAATAAGTTAGACATTAAACGTCTTCATCACCTGGTCTTGGCTCTTTCTTTTAGATGTTTCTTAGGAGAATGTTATTTGCTGATTTGAGTTAATTAGAGTGATGTAAAATTGCTGTAAAAAAAATTGATTTAAAATCTTCTCTGCTGTTTAGAGGGTCCGATTTCACAGCAGCAAAAAAAGGAGGAGTCTCTGCAGGATTCAGAGAATTCTGGCTAAAGATACGGAAAAAATCAAATACCTCGATTTGGATACCCTGGCGATATTTTTTGACACTGGAGACAACAAGAAACGTAGCTTAATAGCTTTAAGAATAAACATTTTTCCCAATTGATACCGCAACTCATCACAGGATCGACAGAACTTGGATGGATGGAACGGTGAGTGCGTGTCTATCAATCGTAGATCAGTTATCTAAACTAAAATATTCATCTAACATTTGTTGAGACGTCAGCGTCACTTTCTTTTTATAGAGGCTTAACTTTTATGCTAATTTAGGCAAAATTGGCAGACATTTTTCTTAGAATTTAACTAGGATTTAGGAAAATTTGTTTTCTGAAGCCCAGTTGCCGTGACAACCAGTCACTTCCAGAAACTTTTTTCATTCCTAACCTGACAGCTCTATGCAGTGCAGTGGTTCGAAGATTAACCCAATTAAATATAACATATGCATCCGATCTCGCGTCATTCAGGGCGGCCCACACATACCCCCTTTTCCACCGAGCTGGTTCTAGGGCTAGTTTGGAGCGAGAACCTGACGTAGCACCAATTATTTGCTGGTCTAGAGCCAAGAACCGATAAGGTCAGGGGCTGGGGGCGGGGTTATAGTGACCAAAAACACTGGCGCTAACACTGAAACGCCATTTTTAAAACAACAGCCGAGAGAGTTTCGTCCGATAAACTAGCAATAATAATTTTTTATTTTAAGTTTTTTTTTCCGGCTCTGGATATCAACGTAGGCTTACAAAGAGACGATGAGCTCCTCCATCTTCTACCACTAGCACCAGGTTCCTTTTGATGGAAAAGGGGTAAGAGTGTTCCTAAGGGGAAGCCATCGGTGAGAAGACACGGACAGCACTGGTGTCAATTTTAACGCAGAATAACGTTTTATAATTCATTCACGTCATTAAAGCATTGAGACATGAGGTTTTATAACCGCTGCTTATTCCACATCGGAGCAGAGACTGCATCTCCTGGTGTTTGTTTCTGTACTTGTGATGTCTGGACGCCTAAGCGCTCCGTACACAATGCTCATTATCTTAAAACGAGATGGTAAATTTAACGCAAGCCGTTTCTAACTGACGGACCCAGCAGACGGCGAGACTGGCAGCGAGACAGTGAGACTCGTCTGCTGCTGCGTACGTCGGGTTCATCACAGCCGTTTTTACTCCGTCTGGGTCTGAGGGGGATGATGATGATGAGGAGAGGCGTAACCACAACTGTAAAAGTTCTGTAGTTAAACTAAAGGAGCTGAGAGTGTCGAAGACCGTTAACATAGTCCAGTAGAGTTGTCATGCACTGTAAGTGTGAAAAACGTTTTTCAAGCAAACCGATAAAACCAACGTCACATCAAGTCTTCTAGTCTTTCTCTTAAGATCTTTAACCATTGGGATGTACAGAGTCCAGTTGGTGCTGCTTCTGGGCCTGTAGACTTAGATTCATTCCGATACTGACACTCCTGATACCTGATAGGGAAATGAAAATATTCCCTTAGCCGCACTTGTGTCTGAAGTTTCTCCTCATGTCGTGTCGGGGGAATGATGTGAGCAACGTTCTGTCTGAAGGACGCAAGATAGCCTGACCCGGTAGATTGGCCCTGACATCGTAAGCGTAAAATTGGTCCTGCTGGATCTGTGTGTCAAGATTCCGGGATCAAAGTCTCACCAGAGGGAGCCGGGATCTTCTCTGCTGTAACGGATCCGTGTGTAATGAACCCATACATCTAAGAAAGACAACAGAGTTCATTCCTTTACCGCAAATGATGAGAAGACAAGATTCCTCTTCATCAAAACGTCTGAACATTAACTTCTGTTAGTTGAGGAGGAGGAAGAGTGATGAAGAGTTAATGACAGGGCCGCATTGGAAATATTGAAAAACAGAGATTTAGAGATTTAGTCGTAATAAAGTCGTTGTCTGTTTCGGCATGTCGTCCCTGCTTCCCCGTGAGTAGTCATGAAGTACTTATGAAGTACTTCATGAAGTACTTCATAAGTACTCACGTGTATTTGCAACTTTGCTCTGGCTTCGTATGTATTTGCGCCGCACGTAAAATTTGCGTCATTTTCGATGGAACACCGCCTTAGACCCCGCTAGAGGATTCTACAGACCAAACATTCAGCAAGACCTGCAGTTCTGGAGCGGTTCTTTAAAATATATTAATTAATAAAATGCGATCCAATGTCTTCATTTTTTTTAATCCATGATCTTAGATGAAATTTTTTTTTTGGTGACATGTGGGCTGAACAGAGTAGCTGAAGTGGAAGCTACGGAGTAATTGAGATATACTAGGTGAGTTTGTCAATTGACAAGTCGCGTTTGCCTTTGCCACATGGCCCAGCGCAAATTTGCTACCACTTGGACTTGACGTTGACTTTGTACGCATTAGTGCTGCGCAAAGAAAACTTCATAACTTTCGTTGTGTCACTCAAAATGAGGCTCGGAATCCGGTTCTACTCCCTGTGAACAGACAGACGGAAGAAAAACAAAAACCTAATTACTATTTTTATGCTAGCACGCAGTCTTCTACGAAGCTAAGCTATCAGAAATCCCAGCAGCAGCATTAAGAGGGAATAAGCGAACATTTCCATCAATGGAGCTTCAGGGATAAACGCCGGATTTGCTGTGTTCTATCGACAAATATTTAAGGCTGATCGAAATGTTATCACTGGGGAAACTAGGCTCACATTAATGAGTCACCGCTGTCGATCTCTCTCTCTCTCTCTCTCTCGCTCTCTCTCGCTCTCTCTGTCTCTCGTCTCTGCTTTCTGAGTTTAAGTCTAAAGACTGTTTTTCTCACCGTCTCCCAGACAGACGCCGCTCTCTCTTCCAAGGACTTCATTTCCGCCGACACTCGAGCGGGAGAGTAATGACTCGACGACGTTATTAATAAGAGAGTTGTCGCCGTGTGATTTTCTCAACGTGAAGAGCGTGCTTTACTTCCTGTTGACTCACTTCAAGGAGGGAGACGAGGAGCGAGAGCAGAGACGGGGGAAAAAGTTGTTGGAAAAACTTCAAAAGTTTTGGGTCATTTTATTTTATATTTCACAGAAAGAAAAATCTCTATCTGACTTCTGTCCTTTATTTCCCCCTCGTTTAAAAACAAGCATTTTCCTGTTGGGGCTGCAGAGGACAGGGGGTCAGAGGAAGAAATAGTCCTAAAAGGAAGTGGAAAATCACGTCCCCCTTTTTTTTTCCCGTGTGAAGTGAATGCATCACGAGACAACAGAGGGTAAAAAAAAAACAAGGCTCTTTGCTCTTCCTCCTTCCTGGGCGTGGCAGTATCAACACTTCAGGGCTGTATCCCCCCCCTCTAAGATATGCCCCTCCATTCCCCGTCTGTCTCCCTCCCTCTGGTGTTTGCTGTTTGATCGCCCCTGCATGAGCTGCAACTCCATTTCTTTTGTGTTTTTTTAGATTGGGGGGGGTGTCATAATGAATTTACTAGGAGCACTTACAGAGAGTGGGCAGAGAACGAACACATTTATACACACAGAGAATGAGAACGTGTGTGTGAGACAGAGAGAAGGGGGGTGAGACAGTGACTATGAAGTTAGAACATCCCCCCCCCCCTCTCTCTCTCTATCTAAGAGAGGCTTTGATGTGGCTTAGTGCCTGGAAACTTAATGAAAAATGTATATAGCCTTTCCGTTCGCTGTGTTCCCCCCTTTTCTTTGCTCTCCTCCTCCCCCCTACCCCCCCATAAGTACCTTGGGGTCCTGCCTTCATGACACGGTGCTTCAATGCCTGTCAAAAAAGAGCTGTCGGCTTAGATCCCTACGAGGCTAGCTAGCATTCAAGTTTTTTTTTTAATGTCCTTTAAGATTTCTGTCCGGCGGATTACCTTCCAGGCCCATGACGGTTTTGGTTTGTAGTTATATCTCGTAGACTGGGGCGGCTGTAGACTGAAATATCATGTTATTCCTTGTGTTGTTCAAAAGACTTTCTATGTAGCCAAGTGAGAATGTGCTACATGGAAACGTCCGAGATCCTGTCCTCATTTCGTCTCTACTTCATACGAGCTACCATCATGGTTTAGGAGGTTCATTTAGTAAAGAACAGATGTTGCCTTTCCAGCAACGTAGTATGAATGAGACACGCCAGGAGCTTCAATTATGGGTGCCCATAAAAAAATAAGTGCTCTGGTGTGGTGGCTAGCATCTGATTATAATAAAGTTCCAGTAAAGGTTCAGTCTGAAAGACTATCAGCTGTTCTATTCTCATCCATTTCAACCATCCTCCTTCTCCCCAGCTCCAACAAGTCCTCGAAGATCCATCAATGTCATCCTTTAGCAATTACAGCAGGGTCATCAGCCGCCGCCACCACCACCGGAATCCAGACTTCAAGGTCTATCGTCATGTTGCTGTCTTTGTAAAAATATGTCTCCTTCAATCCATCTAGTTCCTTCGTGGTGCTGGTGCACGCACCCTCCACCTCCCCACCCCCTCCTAGTCCTCAAAGATCCGTTCATTCATCAGTCTCAGCAGAGTCATCAGCCAGCACCACCAGAATCCGGCCACCAAAGGGTGGAAATACCTTGCTGCTGATCAGGGCTGATAGCCTTCGTTCACAATCTTCTTTTTCAAAATCATTTTCAATCACCCAAAGATATCGTATCATTTACCGGGAATAGTTTGTATGTAGTTCAATTGCGCAAAGTGAATCATGCTAAATCAATTATCATATCCTAACTGTCTAGCAATTATAGTATTTGTTGTGAAGGAATGAATGAATCCATTGGTTTAGCCCACTGTCATGGATGGATGGTCTCCCCTGGATCTTGTGTGTTTAAATTAATGTTATTAAGAGGTAGAGCGAGACTCACTGCTGGGTGAGCTAGACTGACTTTTTAATGAAATAGAGAGAGAGAGAGAGAGAGAGAGAGAGAGGGAGAGAGAGAGAGAGAGAGAGAGAGAGAGAGAGAGAGAGGTAGAGCCAGATGACTTTGCAGGAAACATTAAAACGAGTCAAGCAGGAGATTTTCAGCTCAACAACCCAACTTATTAAAAACTCTTATACACCAATCAACCATAACATTAAAGAAAACTGCCCTAGCATATTTTTGGGTGATTAACAGCTCTGTGGTGTTCTCTTTGTTCCGACGCCGTTCTATCAGACCCACTACTGACTTTTCCAGCAAGTTCTGCTATAGAAGTTCTGCTGTGGGTTCAGAAAACAAGGGGCTAGCCTTTGCTCACCGCATGAACCAACGAGCCTATGAGGCGTGTCGCAGGTTCACCAGTTGTTCTTCTCTAGGCTGCGTTCGCAACAAACGCAAACGAACATTGGCGTGATTTGCCTCTAGGTGTGATTGGTTGCCCTCTGATGAACTGGAGACTGGTCCAAACTCTACCCTCTTGATCAATGTCGGCTGGGAAAGGCTCCGGCCCCCCCGCAGTCCCTGAACAGGATAAGCGGTTCCAGGAAATGATCGATGGATGTGGCACACGGTTAATTAATTTAGCTGTAGTCTATGACGTCGTCACCATTCTTGGTACCAGCAGGTGCGTGAATGGACTGGGCCTAATGGCCAAGACATCGTCAAGTGTTCCGTTGTGAGTGGACCAGACTTCAAACACAACAGTGTAGACCCTGATCTCGTTCACATCTCATCTGGCCTGGGATCCTGGGGGATGAGCTGGAGAGTTTAACAGGGGAGAGGCTAATCTGGGATACTTTGGTTGGCCTGCTTTCCTATTTCCACAGCCCGACCCCGATAAGCAGAAGTGGATGAACGGATGGATGTTTTTTCTCTATGAGTAACTTAAGTAATAAGTTCTCGGCCCTGTGATGAACTGGCGACTCAAAGCTGACATCTCGCCTAATGTCGGCTGGGAAAGGCTCCAGCCCCCGCGACCCTGAACAGGATAAGTGCTTACAGACGACGAATGAATAATGAATGGTAATCTAAGTGCTGTTATTCAAACACACATAAATACCTGTTTTTACAGTCATTTCGGCGGACCAGCTGTTCAAGCCGGTGGGCCCAAGCCCGTCGATGACAACCCATGATGTTAAAACCTGCGGTACAGATTTTCTGTTTATTTGGCAAAGTAAATGAGCATAAAGTAGTGATTTCATCCACATCACGAACGCTGCCTCACACAGAAATCTGCTCATTAGTTAGCAAATGTTACCGTCGGTCCAGGTCTGAGTGAAAAAAAACCCAGCAGCTGTTGTTCGGCAGAATAAATGCAGGAGAGTTCCAGCAGTTGTGTTCAGCGTTGTGATTCGCTGCGTTAACATATAAAGTGAGTGATCATCGTTTTTCAACAGCACAATATTCCTTGTCCACACTAGAATGCCGATTTATCCCGGCAGACTTAAGCGAAGATAAAGGGATGAAGGAAAGGGTTTTTTTTTTTTACCCCCACATTTTGTCATTTTGTCATGTTTAGAGTAAAAACAGATCTGTATTGGGGAAATAAGACCCTCAGGGCTGAGATGGTGGGTCATGTTGATTCAGGTATGGTGAGACAATGAAATCGGATCCAGGAGTGTTGGTTTGACTAAGTGATCCATGAATTTGATGGATGATCCGGCTCCGAAACGCGGCGCACGAGCCGAGGATTTCTCTCTGGAATGTTATCAAAGCATCAATCATTCTAGTTTTCATAAGCTGGGTTTAGACGAACCCTAAAAATCATGATTAAAACAGATTGAAGGGTCCAATTAGGATGAAAATACTCCATGCTTAGATCATTCGGGGGGGTGTATGGTTAGCACTGTTGTCTCAAAGCAAGAAGGTTCTTGGTTCCAATCCACCTCTGGCCCAGGGGCCTTTTTTTGCTGAGTTTGCATGTTCTCCCCGGTGTTCGCATGGGTTCCATCCGAATCCTCCAGCTCCCTCCAGAAGTCCGGAATCATGCAGTATAGTTGGTGACTCGTAGGAGTGTTGACCCTCTGATGAACCAGCAACTTGTCCAAAGTGAACCCGCCTCTCGATCCGTGTCGGCTGTATTTGAAGACCTTGTAGGTTTCCAGCCCTCTCCCGTTAAGCTGAACAGTGTAATCAGTTACATATAATGAATGAATGAATGAATGAATGAGTCAGCCGATGTAATTAACGGAATGGACTTTAATAGCGATGCATTCTTTTTGTACATGCTCACCGCCTTGATGTTATGCTAAGACGCTAGAACTAAACCAAAGCAGTAAATTTTGCCTTTTGACCGATTCGTGTCCTCATCAAGAAACAAAGGCCTTTGGAAAGAATTATTTCTTTGCATATTTTATTTCTTTGAGGCATTTATATCTTCGATAGGCTAAATTTACCATAAAATGATTGAATGTTTAGTCAAGCAGGATTTCTATTGAAGAAAAATATCTGACTTTTTTTGCATTTGAAATTTTGGATACCATGAAAAAAAAGCCACATTCAACTCTTATTTGACAAAATTTGCTTTTATTTATCAAAAGAAAATTAACAAAATGATAGTTACTAAGTTCTCACGTACTTGATTATGCCAAAGATATGCCAAACTTATTGAATTGGACTCTCAATAGCGATGGTTAATGCCTCCTCCTCCGTCTCCACTTTGAGCCATGGTGTCCCCCAGGGCTCCATCCTTGGCACCTTACTCTCTAGCATATAAATGCTGCGTCTGGATCTTATTATAAACAGATTCAGTCAAGTGGCAAGACATTCAAGGGTTGATAAAGAAAAGACTTCAACAATAATGGATGCCTGCATGGTAAGAACATACGAGTTAACAAACCAATCCAATACAAAATGGATTAAAACTTGGACGGTATGAAACGTTGGACCAATTCCAAAGTTCCAGAAAAACTTTGCTGACAGCTGATAACTTCCATCAAACTTCATCAACATCCCTTTTATAATGAAACAATGGAAGAAGGAATATCTTTCACCCTTAACATTACTTCATTACTTAACCGGCAGTCAACCCATAAATGGCGGAAACCATCTTGTGTTTGGGAGGCGTTCCACATGGAGGGGCCATCAGTTTGTTTTTGAGTTTCTCCCTAGATGATGGGTGCTGTACGCCGGGGGCGTCAAACTTCGCAGCACTCAAATTGGCCATGTTTGATTGAAGGTCTTATGACCATTTATTCTTATCTCAAACCAGGGGAAGGAGAAAATAGTCCAATTACAGATACAATGCAAAAGAATAGAAAATCATTTTAATATCTTCCCCTCTATTTTCAGCGTCACAAATCCCGATGTGCCAGTAGCGTCTACGCAAGTGGAAAATGAACTCTTCAGCAGCAGTGTCGGTCATTTTCAACGAAAGCTTTTTACTCACAGGCATCAAGAGCAAACAGAGAACTACATTTTTCAAATTACATCTAAATTCCTGGAGGAGTTATTTTTTTTATATTAACAATATTGACAAAAAAGCAACTTAAAATAACAAACACAACAGACACAGACGGAGGAAGGTACACAAGTGAAACACACAAAGACTCCACTAGGAAGGACAAAGGAAATAAAGAACAAGAAACAGATAAACACACTAAAGAGGCAACGCAATTCCAAATGACGGAACTTCACTGTAAAATAATAATAAATAAACACAAAAGTCATGACAGTTGCTCCTCGTGTCTGTTCCTGCAGTCAGGAGCAGCTGCAGCTCAGAAAACAGTAATGCGCATGAAGATCCTCCCAGTGTATTTCACATTGAATGTATGAAACCGTCTGTTCTATGGACGTGAATGCACCTCGCCAGTTATCTAAGACATGCGTTCTAGGCGTTCTGCCTCGCGTGCGTTTTACTAATACATTTATTATTTAATATTTTACTCTTTTTCTCTCACATGTAACCCCTCCCGGGTTCTGTAGCAGCTCTTTTTAAAGGTTAGCCTAAAGTTTGTCAGACTGACTGGATAAACGCGGATTTCTGACAGGAGAGGAGCGGCTATTGCAGTGCATTCTGGGACTAGTAGTATCTGTGGTGTTTGTGCTGTATACCAGCGGGCCAGTTATTATTAATATTAGATATTGTCTCATGGACTCGATACAATTGTTCTGTGGGCCCGATGTGTCCAAGATGTGTCAAAGAGTGTTTGAAAGTTCAACAACTATACAACACTGGACTCCATTGGCTCCTGAACAGCATCTTCCCTCCAGGTGACATCAAACTTCTCTGAATCCTTCAACTACTGCTTCGCCTCGTCGTTCGGTTCCAAAGCAGTACCATGACATTTAGAGTTCTGAGGCTCTTCAGTTGCGTTTCTGAGTATTACGTCGACAAGCACGTTCTCTAAAGCCGCGGTGAACAAATGCCACTCTTTCTCAAGCAGACTTTTCCTCCTCCCTAAGTTTCACCATCCTGTTTTGACCCTCCCTTCCCCTCCCTCTTCCTCCCTTCCCCTCCCTCTTCCTCCCTCGGCCGCCACTTTCTGCCAGTCAGCACATCCCCCCGGGCAGGGGGGGGGCGGGGTGTTTGATAAGAACCCCTTCAACTTTGCTCTTGGTCTGAGTTTCCTCCCAGCCTTTTCCATTCCCCATCCATGCGCCGCTCTCACACAGAAACGCTCGCAATTACTTACCTTCAGGTTCTACTCAGACGAGTTGCTCCTGCTTGAAACGGAAAATGAAGAGGAGGGAAAAAAATCAGGCCGTTTGATGTCAGGAGCCGACAGGAGTGGTTGTCAAGTATAATCTGTCACCAGTGATCAGCGTCATATGACTTTTATCAAGTGTTGACCACGCCTCTAAACTGGACAGTTGGATTGGTTGGTTGAATTTTGTTTTTGTATCCTAATAACTTCTTCGCCTCCGGCTTTTCCCTTTCTGGTTGCCACAGCGGATCACCTGTTTCCATCCATAAGTCGGTACCGGACTGGCTAACTGTACCAGTGACGGTATGTTTGAACCCTGGCCCCAACAGATCCAGTTTGGATACAGATTTGTGATCCACATATCGATTTGGCATAGGTTTAACTGACGCAACCCTCCTCATTTATCCGGGCTTGAGACCGGCACTAGAGCTACACTGGCTTGTGACTCCTATGTGTCTGGGGTATCCTCATTGACGATCTTTCTCATCAGTATCTCCCGCCAGTATCTCAGGGCGGGTGACTCGAGACATCTGCTTTTCCTCGCCGGCTCATTCACACGGGAACCTGCTTCTTGCTTTCAGCCATGTGTTTTCACGAGCACACGGTAAACACATCCGATCACTCTGGACCTCTACTGCTGCGCCTCACCTTCCTCTCTCTTTCCTCCGGGTTTGCGGAGCTATGTTCTATATTTGTGTATTTGCTTGACTGGACTTTGACTTTGACTTTGACTTTTTGAGGAAGGATTCCAGGATGTTTTGTTTTAAATGCGGAGCTATATTTGTTTGCAGACACGCCTCCCCTCCTCCACTTTTCATCTCGCTGCCTCTCACGCAACCAAGTGGAGGGAACATTCAGAGTTTCTAGATGTTGTCTGCCTGCCTCAGACATCCACCCCAACCCCCTTTAATCCCCACCTGCCTTATAAAAGCTGCGGGGCTCTCGTCTTTCGGCGAGGCCAGCAGCGGTCAGCAGAACCAGTGAAACATGTGAGGTAATGGACGTGACTTATGGAATATTACATCATTTACACAGACAGCTTAATTCGTTTGGGTAGGAAGAACATTCTTCTCATCATATTCTTCGGTCCCCTAAGTATTTGCCTCTCCTGCTCTCCTCATCTCCTTCGTCATCTCCTGGGGGCCTTCCTCCATCATACTTAACTCCTCTTCAAAGCCATCAGCTCCAACTCATCCTCCACCCTGCGTTTCTCTCCCTCATCACTATTTTGGTTTTATGTGTTGGATGTCCTCTGCCTTCTCCTTCATGAACCCATCAAGCATTTCAAAAGTTAAGTCTCACGCACACCCCCCCCCCCCCCCTCCTCGCTCCCACCTCCCTCCCTCCCTCCTTCCTTGTCCTCGTTGAGTTGAGCAGAAGGTCGCAGTCATCGGCAGTCCATTAGGGCACAATGGCAGGAGTTATGCACCTCCTACAAAGTGCAATATGCTGCAGGCAAAATGGGTGAAGTACAGAGAAGCACCCACTGAGCCGAGACCCCCAGTAGACAAACAAAACTGCTCTTTCCACTCATTGTGGCGGCTGTGGCATTTGGAAATGGAAGGATTTTTCTGTCTTGCTTGCCTTAGTTAATTGGTATTTCTATCTTGGAAAGTCATAAAATTGGTATGTACACCGGTGAAAGTTCAATCTTTTTTATATCAGGGGGCAGAAAAGGGCCGACTATATGTCCAACGTGATGAATTTGTTTTTTATATCCCTGGAAAGCTGGAGATATTGAGGAATCATCATCGCGGCGTAGGCCGCGGATCCTTCGTGTGAACGCGATAACTGAAAAACTCTGTCATGCTTCATTTCCCAAATTTGTTGCCACATAGACCTTAGTACGAGGAAGAACTGGAGTGATTTTGAGATAGGTCGGTTGTATATTCCCAACACTAGAAGGAGCTTTATCTCCAAAAGTATGTAAATCATCCTTCGGTCTCTTGAAAGGCACTATAGAAATTACCATTAAAAACGTCATTATCATAATAATCATTATTATACATAATTTCGTAACAATTGGGTTGGCGGTTCCATCCCCTTACTGCCCCGGCATTCTACATCTTGTAGTTGGGGATGGGGATTGGGAACGACTTCAAAGGATCATTTGTCACCAAAATGTTTTTCCCCTTGTTTTTAACAGAACGTGATGTGAGACTTGATTTAATATTCAAATATTATGGGGTGAGGCTGAGTCGTAGGGCAAAGCTCGCAATTTACCGGTCCATTTACGATCCAACACTCACCAATGTTCATGAGCAGGTGGCCCCGGAAGAAAACTTCAGAGGCTAAGCAGATTTCAGCTGCAACCCCCCCCTATGTTGGTAAAAATGATCCACAGAAATGATTCAACGCAACTGTCGAAGAGCAGGCACCTGCGAACATCATCATCAGCATCATCTTTGCTGCCCTTAACATTAATGATGCAACAAGCGCGGCTGTTTCTGGCGTTGTTCCATCCGTGCCAGGCTACTGGACCTAATACATAACGGCTACTGACGCAGCGGGGCCGAGTCAGAAGAGTTTTTGAAAGCATTGCAATTTGCCATTTTACGGGGAGATTGAAACATTAGTCATTTAAAACAAAACATCCTGGAATCCTTTTTCAAAAAGTTGTTTAGTCAAGCCGCCGAGACACCGCCGTTGTGTGGACAAATGTCCAAAAGACACAAACAAGGTTCCCAATGTATGTAAATATGTGTTGTTTAAGTATAATACTATCACAACTGGGGGAATTAACATACTAGCATTGTCATTCAGAGCATGTTTGCATTTTTGCATTAGCATTTCGCTCAAAGGACTCTGAAGAAGACATCGTACTTTCACGTGCATGGAATTAAAATAATAACACTTTTATGAGAGACATAAGGGAATAATTGAAATAGAATCCATGGAAGAGAATGAAGCCTTATAACAGGTGAGTTGTTTGTGTGTATAATGGATGAGGCTGTCTTTAGACGGATGTGATTAGCAGATGGAGTTAGGCTGAATCAGGCCCGTCCGCTAGAATGAATGAGTTCTGTCACGCAGTGACTGTCTTAGCCAGGTTTGTCAAACTCAATCGTAGAGGGGGGGCCAAAGTAAAGATGGCGTCTACATTGGCCAATTTTAATCTGAGGTGTAATTACAATTTTATTCTTATTTTATTTACTTATTTTATAAAATTCTGAACCAACCAATGTCATGGAAAACACTCAAATGACTGATTAAACTCAAAATAGATCAGCATAACTCATAGCTAAGTCTCCCTTTCACAGAGTTATTTCCCATGAAAAGTTTTTATAGGAATCTATAACGAACAGAAAATTATTTTTCAAGAGATGAAAAAATTACCTCTAAAATCAATCGTTTTTTTTTAAAAAAAAAAGGACTTTAAATGTCTCTCGGTAAATGTGTGGACAAAATCAAACATTTCAGTCTTCTGTCATAAAAAAACAGTAAAAGTAAGAAAGAGTCATGAGGGTTTGTAAACACGAACTTCATTCCCTTCATTTGCTTCCCATCTCCACCAGGATTGATTCTAAGATCTCTCTCCTCACTCACCAGTGTATCCATGGTAACGCAACCCCCTACCTGAAAGAACTACTCACCCCACTGACCTCAACACAATCCCTCCCTTCTACCCAGTCATACCGCCTCCTCCTTCCCCGGACTAAGTTCAGCACCATGGGTGATCGGGCCTTCTGTTCTGCTGCCCCTCGTCTGTGGAATGCACTCCCTGACCATCTGAGGGCTCCACAGATGACTGACACATTTAAAAAAGGTCTTATAATTTTCCTTTTTAGCAGAACCTATAACTGTAATTAACATTGCTGCTTTTTGGTCATGTTTTTATATAGTTATTGTTAGATTTTTTTATTGATGCTTTTGTCTTCTTTTACCTTGTAGCACTTTGAGAATTGATCCAAATGTAAAATGCGTTATGAATTAACTGTATTATTATTATTATGAACAGCCTAACTGTGCATTTCACATTAAATGTGAACAGCTTCATGTATTGTCTTATTTTTAACGTAACACCACTGGTACATGTTGAACGGCTGAATCAAACGTGCGTTCTATTAACTAATTCATGCGAGCGACCTACTAATACGTTAGAAAAAAGATCTAGCATGTCCTCTAAGGATTAGCAAATGTTTATAAGAGTGACCAGATGAACGCTGATAATAGAGGAGCAGGGAGAAGCAGGGGTTCTATTCAACTCTTCTGTGTAACTGCGGTCCAGTTATTATAAAAATCAAGTATTGTCTTCGCGGGCCGGATATAATTGTTTCACGGGCCGAATGTGGCCCGCGGTCCTTGAGTTTGACACATGTGGTCTAAGCTGGGGAAACATTCAGTGGACCACCACGGCCCTCGATAGCAGAAGCTGCGAGGAAAAAGAGCCAAATCACTTAATTCATGACACCAAAGTTGTTTAATTCACAAAGCAGGACCCAAAAGAAGAAAACGAGGAAGCAGGATCAGGTCAGTCAAACAGGACCGTGACACCAGACAGAACACCAGGATCCAGGAGGAGAACTGATGCAGGAACTCAGATGAACCAACAACGGTAAGCAGAAACACATGGACTAACTAGACAGAGGTAATTGGTAACAGGTGGGAACCAAACACAGGTGAGAACATTTACTCTATTACAGGAACTAATGAGCACTAAATCAGGACCATTAACTTTAAAATAGGAAACAGAAATCGCACAACCAGGAACCACGGTAATAAATCTTTAAGGCCAGAACCATGACACCGGACCTCCAACAGAGACAGGAGCAGATATGTATGCACTGGTACCGGATACTATAGATACGTGCTTTCTTATTCAGTAGGTAATTGCTGAGTCTATCTGCAGCAGCATTGTCCAGGCTACCTGCCTCAGACCAACCGGGTGTGGGACGGAATTTGCGAGACCAGATGATCACCCTTTCAGAGCCAAAAGACCAGTTGGGCCTCCTAGCAGGACCACATTACTGCCGAATGAGGGCGGATCTGGACGAGCAACTGAGATTATTCCTGGCAGCAACACAGAGACCACCGTCAGAGCAGACAAAGTGCCGGTCTGGAGGATGAAGTAGACAAGGAGCAGCACAGTGCAAAGAAGTTAAGTGTGCAAAGCTTCTTACCTCCAGGGCATCTCTGTTGAACACCAAAGAAAAGCCATGGGTGGAACTTCAGAGGCAGCAGAGCGAGTGTCACAGTGGCTGTGGACCAGGAGGGGCCGATCGTGGGCTACAGCTTCTTGGAGACACACTTGGTGGGTTTCCATGGACAGCCTGATTGTGAATAGATTTGGAAAAGCCTAATCAGAAAGAAAATGCTGCGTGTAAACACCCGTTTCCGAAAGGAAAGATCCTTTCTGAATGAGATTTCATTCCTTGGCGAGGAGGAAGTCCAAGTCTTTTCGGAAAGCCTTTCCGATCGGTCGCTGCATCATAAGAAAAAAGAAAGCTTTCAGAAAGCTTTCTGTTTGAGTTCTATCTGCGATGCCCAGCGTCGTGACGTAATGCTGTGGGCTGAGTTTTTTCGGCGTTGCAACGCATTTTAAATATGGCGACTTCGAAACAGTATCGGTCTACATTAGAGAGTCATTTACTGATCGCAACTTTGAAAGAGTATAACATAGTCTGACGGTTAGATGGACGAAAAGGTTCCTTCCTGTCCATGCCGTCTTTGTCGTATTCTTCTTCTGGGCGCTTTTTGGCGGTTAGCACCCAGCTAATCGTAGCGTTATCTCCAATTCATGAACTGGAGTGTGGATGATCTGCAAATGTCAGAAAGCATTTCCGATAAGATGAGTCGGTGCACGTAAAAACCGGGGACGGAAAATTCCACAGCTCATGTAAACAGGTGACCGACATTGCAGTTCGGAAAGGTTTAATTCGGATAGGAGAAAAGTGTCCAATGTAAACCCCCGCTTGCCACGTCTTAGTGACGGGGTTATGTACGGTACTAACATCGGCTTGTCATAATAGAATAGTGGAATAGAGGAAACTTTATTAATAATACCGGACCATTAAACCATTCCAGTAAATATGGAAGAGATGTTGCTGTAGACCCTTGAGAGTTCCTGCATGCCATGGGTCCATCCGCGTCACCGGTCCATGATACTCTGTGGACCGGTCAATGTGGGCATGAATAAATGATTAACTGTTTGTGTGCGTGTGTTTATGAAGGACATTTAACCATTAACCTTAACTTAGTGGAGATTCATTTGCCAAAGGCTCAGCCTTAATGAGAAACCTTGGACTGTAAATATAAAATGTATTTTACAACGCCTGTAAATACTCTAATTGACTTTATTTCCTTTGCATTGGTGGCGTTTGCAGCCGAGCGTAAGCCGGCGATGCTTATTTGTCCGGCCTGAAGGCCGAAAACCATATTCTTGTCGTTAAACCCCAGAAAAATGAACCACAGATGTCTCTCCGAGATTAAACCATTTTTGATAGCTTCTCTTTTAGTCATTATGCGAGAGGAAAATATTAAAAAACCTAAAGTTTGGTGGCTTAAACAACATCAGACCGGGGCATGAAGCGTGGAGGAGTAATTAAAGTAATCACGGGGAACATCAGGCTGCACCTAATGAGGAGCCAATGAATGCAGCGAGCAGAGAAATTAGATTGAATGTTCAGCCGACTGTGCCGCCGCTGCCGCTTCAACTCCATTGTGGTCTGCTTGATAACTTTCTCCGTACAAGAGAGAAATACATTGCTCAAAGTTCTGAGGCGCTCGAAGAGGCAAATGAGGAAGAGGGGCGTTCAGTAAAAGTCAGAGCCTTTATGGACATTTTAATGTTTCTTTAACAGTTTAGAAAAGAAAAAAAAACAGTTGTGCAATCCCTCCAAAACTTCTCAAATGGTAAGTTAAATACGAACTGTTGAGTACAATGTGATAAATACATGATAGATCTCCTCCAGTCGATTCATTTGTACCAAATTTGGGGTAATTCGGGCTGGGGGGTACAACCTGAACGAGTCCCCGATTCAATTGCTGGACTAAATTTTTATTTATTTTTTTATTTAATCTTTATTTATACAGGTAATCCCACTGAGACCCCGGGTCTCATTAGCGAGAAAGACCAGTTTTCAACATATAACAATATATAACACAAAAATATTTACATGCGGACAGACTTAATAATACAACACATAGTACGATACGAGTTAAAGTGCCAAGTAGAAGCAGAGAAAACATTTTATGAAAAGTAACAGTTTTCCAAAGAATCACTCTCCAGTGCTCTTAAAACAAGGTTTACATTCCACTAATGGGATCAAGTGGCACAGATTGATCTGGCCTCGAATGGAGAACAAGATTTATTTCTGAAGAAGACACTTACTTTTATTTTCAGTTTCCTCAGGGAACGTTCAATGTCTGGCTTAAAAGAAAGATTTTCATCAATGGTGACGCCCAGATTCCGATTTCACGCTGTCGAAAGCCGACTGCAGACGTTCAAAAACAGCGTTTCCACGACAATAAACGATGGCATCATCGGCATAAAGATATAGAGATGCATCAGAAATATTCTGACCCACTCTTAATACGATGTATAATAAGATAAATGTTCTGGATTTGATTCATGCGCACCAAATCTGGAATCAATCGGATCAATGGTTGAGAAATGATGTGGCTAAAACATTTTGGGGATAAATATAGAATCCCCCTGTCCCAAAAATCGATGTAGTTGTTCCTCGCACTAACGTCTACGGGGTATGAAGTTTGAAAATGATCCATGACCTAGTCTTTGAGTTCTGTCCGGGAAACTGTTTTCAATCATAAAAAGTTCGCCCCCTAGTGAGTAAAATATGAACTACTAGAATAAAGTATGATATTTAGAAGATAGATCCCCTTGAGTCGATTCCTAGGCACCAAATTTGGACTGAATCGGAACAACCGTCGCAAAATTATTGCCCGAAAACTTTTGGAGATGAAGCTCCCCCTAGTGTTGACACAATATAAAACCGAACTCTCCCCAAATCCAGTTCTTCCTCTCACTAATAAGCGTGTATAAAACTTCAAAACGATCCGTGAAATTGTTTCTGAGTTAACTGGAGGCTCATTGCCTCGACAAGAACGATTACGGTCGCGTTATGGAACATATGGTGAACTATGCACAGATTAGCCAAAACACTGTAACCACAGACAGGTGAAGGGATGAGCATTGGGAATACGTTAAGCAGCAAGTGAATAGTTTGTGCTCATAGTTGAAGTGTTGAAATTAGAAAAAAATGTCTTTCCCCTCAGGGATCTGAGTGGTTTTGATAAGGGCCAAATTGTAATGGCTAGATGGCCGGGTCAGAGTATCTCCAGAACAGCAGGTCCTGTTGGGTGGTACCGGTCTGCAGTGGTACGTGTCTACCAAAGTGGTCAAAGGAAAGACAACTAGTGAACTGGCAACGTTGATGAAATTTGGCATGGAAGGCTGGCTCAGCGTTTGTTTTCTCACAGCAGAAATCCTGAATCACAAATTGCTGATAAACTAATGGAGGTTCTGACAGTATGGGGTCAGTCAGAACACAACGTTCATCATACAGCTGTAACACAGGTGGTTATGATGTCATGGCTGATCATGGTAAATATAATAGTCATCGTTCTTTCAGACAGGAAGACTACGTCGTTGCAGACTCGCTATTCATCTACCTCCTTTATACTCCACCTCCCCATCTCCACCCAGTACTCAGAGATTCATCAAGATCATCACTCATCAGTCTCAGCAGAGCCATCAGCCACCACCACCTGAACAGACACTCGGAAGGGACAGACTGACTAATTATCTCACCCCAGCTGTTGGAATCGACATTAACCAGCGATATCAGCGATATCTCCTTTGATTGAACACAAGAAGAGTTCAAGGAACTCTGCTAACGCTAACAGCAGTTAGCTTGATGGGACTGAAGGTTCTCCACCTTCATCATTCTTATTTGCACCTTTTTAGAAATATTATTTAGAAATTCTCGCCTTGAAATTAAAAGGGATATTTTTGTTTTCGCCGTCATATAAGTTCCTTCGACATATTCATCACTTTCATAGTCTAGTCACAAATAAGCCTCTGATAGATCTACGCCAAACACTTTCTGCCAAAGCGCCTCTTAAAGGCTCCAAATTGAAACTCTAAATCTATAATCAGACGCATAGGTCACAGATGGTCACAGATAATAGGCTCTTTAATGCTTGTTAGTCTTTTTGGCTTTATCTCCGGCATCCCTTGCCCTTTCCTGGAAGTTTGTGTTGACAAAGTGGAAATGTGGCTCCAATCAGCGCCGTCCTCTGACACACAACAGACCGGGGCGAAGGAGAGGGAAGGCAAAGAAGGTGCAGCCGTTCTCTCCTCACCACGCATCGGTTTAAGGGAACGAGATGGTCTCATTCCAGTAACGACACATCAATTTAACGACGCTGTCACAGGAAAACCATCATGTGCATTCATTAGCTGCGTAAACCGGCGTGTGCGACGACTGTTTGTGTGCCGACGTCGTCCAAATTTGATTATACGCCGAGTAACAGCGCAGCAGATGTTGCCTGAAAACGGATGTCGCAATCACAATTAACCTCCACCACCTGTGACAGGCGTGTGATACCTGCTGTTTGAGTCTCGAGATATACGAATGTGCATTTTTTTTTTTCAAGAATCCATTTCAGGATGCATTAAAAAGACAATAATAGGACAAAGCGTCTTTCGGTAATTAGCCGTGTCGGCGTGTAATAAAACAACTGTTCAACCAACATTTGTTGGTTTTTATACTTAACGCTTTAAATGTCCTCACCGAGAAAAAAAAAAACCAAAAACGGAAAAGGTAGTTCTTTGCATAATTTATATCTTGAGGGTATTTATTTTAAATTCACCGTAAAATGACTAATAGTTTCTTTAACAAGTGAAAAAGAAAAAAAAATCAGACCCAACATAATTTCATGACAACATTTTGTATTTCATGAATAAGTAGTCGATTCCGATTAGATTAGCTCAATCGTTTGGTAAAGCATGTTTGTAGAAAACTATTTCCTTCCGTCTGGGTTTCGTGGGTCCCTGGGAAGCTTCAGTCTGCTCACTGACGTTATCGAAGGTAGGCCTGTTTCCCAGCTGCCAGCCTTGGTTTTTTCAACAGGCGTTTTTACGAGACGTTTTATAGGGGGTGAAAAATAAGAAGAGTTCTTCAATTTGCCGTGTATTTTTGTACTTTAATCTATTTTGTTCAGGTATGCTATATCGGGTAAAAAATACCCGAGGTTAGGAAACTGTTAGTTAGTGTTCAAGGGTTAATATTCATGGGTAATTCCTCGTTTTTGGTCGCTCGGGTGGGCTGCTTAGTTCCCCAGGGCTCCATCCTCGGCCCCTTACTCTTTAGCATATTCATGCTTCGATTGCGTCATACTATAAACAGGTTCAATCACATTTTTCTGGAAGAAATTGTGACTCACAATGTGCTCAAGCAAACAGTTGAGCAGGAGATTAAAGGGTTAATGCGTCCCACACAAGTTTAGACCGGGTTTTTATGAGTGTGTGCGTATATGATGCTGCGTTCCTCATCAGAACGACTATGTGTGTGTGTGTTTGCTCAGTTAGTTGGCCTGGAATTTCTTCTCATTTCAGAGTCAGTGACTTGCAGTCCGCGCTAACCTTTTCAAAATGGCACCAGCTGTCCGTTTCGGCGGCAGGAACTCCTGAAGAATGGAGTGAGGCTCTAATGAGCAGAACTTACATCCCTCTTTCTGCCTCCACTCCATCCCTGTTTACGCAGGACTCCATTTAATGGGATCAATCCAGCAACCGGTCCACGCACACACACACACACACAGACACACACACACACACACACACACACACACACACACAGACACACACACAGACACACACACACACACACACACAAACACACAAACACAGACACACACACACACACACACACACACACATACACAAACAAACACACATATACAAACAAACACACAAACACACACTCACACACACACACAAAGACACACACACACAAACACACAGACACACACACACAAACACACAGACACAAACACACACGCACACACATACACACACACAAACAAACACACATATACAAAGAAACACACGCACACACAAACACACACACACAAACACACACAGACACACACACACACACAAACACACACAGAAACACACACACAAACACACACACAAACACACACACAGACACAAACTCACACACAGACACACACATAGACACACACATAGACACACATAGACACACAGACACACATACACACACAGACAGACACACACACACACACACACACAGACACGCGCACATACACAAACACACACACCCAGACA
This sequence comes from Lophius americanus, assembly GCA_037951165.1. Lineage (NCBI taxonomy): Eukaryota > Metazoa > Chordata > Actinopteri > Lophiiformes > Lophiidae > Lophius > Lophius americanus. The sequence goes on from JBBDHG010000174.1 coordinate 45,048, forward strand.
GACACACACACACACACACACACAAAGACACACACACACACACACACAAACAAACACACACAGACACACACACACACAAAAAAACACACAAAGACACACGTACACACACACACACACAAACACACACACACACACATATACACACACACACACATATACACAGACACACACACACACACAGATAGACACACATACACACACAGACAGACACAGGAACACACACCTACACAAACACACACAAACACAGACAAACACACACAGACAGACACACATACACACACAGACAGACACAGGCACACACACCTACACAAACACACACACACACAGACACACACAGACAGACACACACACACAAACACACCCACACGCAAACACACACACACACAGACACACACACACAGACACACACACACAGACACACACAGGCACACTCACACAGACACACACACACAGACACACACACACAGACACACACAGGCACACTCACACCTAGGCATCTAGAATTCAGGACAAGACTCTGAAAAACATCGGTAATGGATTCACAGTTTGCCGACCTCCACAGTCAGAACTCGTCGGTGTCACAGGGGTGCAGCTTAATTAGTTTTCAGATTGGTTCCACTTGGACACAAATGACAGTTAATGGTTCTTGAGAGATTTTGCAAACAGTCAGTCGTGCTGACATGTGGCCCAGCGGCGGATGCAGGATGTCTTTGTTCTTACAAATGATGAAGTTACCCGACGGCTTCAATTCATACAACGACATCCCCCCCCCTTCCTCCATTTTAATTCTTAACAAAACATTTAAAAGTGTCCGCGCCTCAGGCTAACTTAAATAAAGACCTTCAAGAACTTCTTTGATGGTATAAATTTGATTAAAGACATGCATCATCTTGTTCCTGATTAAATGTCTCAGACCTTGAGTTCATATTTTCATCATTCATATTCTGGCATTAACCCTTTCTATTCCATTTATAGATAAATAAATACATGAAATATATATATATATATATATATCTTCTTCTTCTTCCTCTCAGCAGTTCCCTCTAAACGCCGCCAAAAGCTCGTCACATCATCTGATCATCTACTTCCAGCCCCAAACCATCTGGTTTGGATAAGAGTCTCAATATTGTGTCATAAAACTGACAAAACTGACATGTGTCAGTTTTCTACATGTAAACTGACACATGTTCCTCTGACCTCATCGTCATCATCATCTCCCCTGTCAACTCTCCGTGCCTGTCTGGAGGAGATAAAGGTGTGTGATGAAAAACAACTTTCTCCAGCTGAATAGCTCCAAAATCGATGTAATTATAATTGGGACCCCACATCAGACCCAGTCTTCCTCCATAACCAGCATTACCTCCTCTGGTCACGACATTCCCCTCTCTTCATCAGTCACCAACCTCGGCGTAAGATTCGACCCTCAACTCACTTTTGAATCCCACATCAAACACATCTGCAAGATCTCCTTTCATCATCTCAGAAATATTTCCAAACTCCGTTTTTCACTCACCTTGAGTGATGCTGAAAAGCTGGTTAACGCGTTCGTCTCCTCCAGACTGGATTACTGTAACGCACTTCTCATCGGGATCCCTGATAAAAGTCTTCAAAGACTTCAGTATGTTCAAAACAGTGCTGCAAGGATCCTGATGAGAGTTTGTAAAGACAATACACCCCCCTACCTGAAAGAACTACTCTACCCCTGACCTCAACACCATCCCTCCGTTCTACCCACTCATACCGCCTCCTCCTTCCCCGGACTAAGCTCAGCACCATGGGTGATCAGGCCTTCTGTACTGCTGACGCTCGTCTGTGGAATGCCCTCCCTGACCATCTGAGGGCTCCACAGACGAATGACACATTTAAAAAAGAACCTATAACTTTAATTAACATTGCTGCTTTTTGGTCATGTTTTTATATTATTATTATTATTATATTTTCCTCATTAGTGATTTTATCTGGTTTTATCTTGAAGCACTTTGTGATTTGATCCACGTGTAAAGTGCGTTATATATAAAATGTATTATTCTTATCATTATTAGTTGTTTTTTTTTTGTTTTTTTGTTTGTTTGTTTTAAAAGAAAATCCTTTTTTTTGTTCCTTACAGCAAATTACAAAACCAAAGTAAGATACGATGAGGAGAGACATTAAGTGACGTGACATGCCAGGGTGTTAGCTCTTAGAAATCCTATTAAAAACTTAAATACACACATAAAAAACAAATACCCAAAAGCCACAAACAAAGGAATAGTATATAAAAGAAACAGGAAAAAAGCACACAGCAAAATCAAAGAGAAAAAAAATGAAAAGTAAATGAAAAGAAATGAAAGCGACAGAGGGGAAATGAACTATCCAACAATCCAAGACTAGCTTTGAGACGGATATTGATTTGGTATAAGTTTGCACGCATTAGAAGTGCAATGGATCATGGTTGATAGGGAGAGAAACATTTTATCACACTGGAACTACAATAAAACAAACAAAACACAGAAAATAGACTCGGCCCATTCTGTTATTTGTGATGGTGCATCATGGGAAAGGCCCATTTCCTCCTATGAAATATGAAGATATGTCCAAAAACAGTTATAAAATATGAATTATAAGAAAAGTATAAGATATATACACAAGATAGATCTCATAAAGTCAATTCATACGCACCAAGTTTGGACCGAATCGCGCCAAAACAAAAATGGCCCGAAAACCATTGGAGATAAAGCTTCCCTAATATCAACAAAAACAAATCCACGTCTTCCTCACGTTCAGTGTCAATGAGGGTATAAAATTTGAAAATGATCCATGAAGTAGTGTTCGTCACTACTAGTGAGTTGACCGGACGCGTTGTCATTTTAAAAATATCAAGTAGCCATGAAGAAGAAACTGCAGTTTGTGGCTAATCAGACAGGAGGAATAAGAAGGTTCACAGCTGTCAGAGCGGTGCTAGCTATAAACACCCTATACAGTCAAACTTATCTCGCTTACCCACAATTCTCTCTGCTAAATAGACCAGCTATAGAGGTCACGGCGTTCTTGACACGTGAGAGTGGAGATACGTTGGAAAATTAAAAAAAAAAAAAAAAAAAACTTTCGCCACAGGTGATGGCAAAAAAATAATGAAGACAGTTCGTTTTTGTCCTGTTAGCATGATGCTAGCAAATTTCTTTTTTTCTGCCTCGGAAACAAAACTATACTGACAATTGTGAATTGTTAAAATAGGTTGCAGGAGCCGGACGCGTCGTACAGTGTGAGCACACCAATCGCGAGCTTCCCCAAAAGTGTTATTCGTACATTGCGAGTTGTACTGTACGAATCAAACCATACGATTTTCGAGCCGTGCCACGACTCTCAAGTCGTACAGTGTGATCCTATACGATACCCGTCACACGCGTTCAACACACCCCTTAACATTTCCAAGCATCAATCGTACTAATTTAGCCCGGGAAAGTAGTCGCCACACGAGAAACAATAACTGGGGTTCTCACTGCAATTTATTCTCGACAAATTTGAATATGAATGTTTTACAAAATGAAGTCATTTTAATTATAAATAAATACGGTAGTGGACTCTGACTAAAAATGTCAACAAAAACAATAATTTGCTAACAGCGTGAATTCGCGTGAGTGGACTACGTTAAAAGTCAGTATTTTTTTACGTTAAAAATGTACAATCAAATACAAATGCACAGGAAGGTTTAACCAGTGCTGCCCCCCTGTGGCCAAAACTCGTCACAGTAAGTGAACTTCTAACATTGAAAAGATAAACGCCTAATACACTTAAGATAAAGGTTCATGCTGACATTTGGTCGAAAACAATGTTTGACGTGCTTTTAATCACATTTGAACGGTGTTTCTTAAACCCGAGTGGAAATGAATGATTAAAGTTTATATTTTTATAAACCACATGGTGACACTAATCTGAGGATTGTGTACAAATACAGACTTTTTTGTGGCATCCAATCCCCTCCACCCACCGTTCCTCGGATGAACCGACCTTGGTGTTGACGCCCTGAGGACAAAATGACAGATGAGACGGCGAGGATCTCTGACCCCAACAAGTGAGCAAACACGAGTTTTTGCGCCCCGAAAAACCGAGACGCGATCCGTCTTTTACATCCTTGACACTTTTGGAGGGCGTCCCGGCACGAGAGGAAAAAAGTGTCAGAGAGGTGAATCCGTGTTTTACTTCCTGCTCTCCTCTCACACTTCAACACCCCGAGCCTCATCCCTCCCTCCCTCCTCCCTCCCTCCCTCCCTCCTCCCTCCCTCCCTCCTTCATGTCTCTCTCTCTCTCGCAGAGGCCTCTGTAGAGCCTTTCATCTGCTCTCCATCCTTCATCATCAGCTGCTTTTGTTTCTTTTCTCTCACCATGTATTCCCTCCTCCTCCTCCTTTCACATCCCCGGACTCTTCCTCACCCACTTCTTCTTTCTGGATTTGAGTCTACGTCCATTCGGCCGCGGTCCCGTTCTCCCCGATTGGCTTAGTGACAGTCTAATCCTTCTCCAAACACCCCGCTGTCGTCTCTTCTATCTCCCCCGCCTGCCGCCGCCCTAATCCTCCGATCAGCAAACACCCTTCCTCTGCACACAGGGCTTCTCGCCGCCTCCCCCGGCTTACGTCTCCGCGGAGCTTAATGATGGTCATCCTCTTCCTCCAGACAAGCAGAATAACTCTGAGGGCAGGAAACTCCTCAGGCACTCTGAAGGAGCGAAGACTTCTGCCGTCTGTTCTGACTCTGTTGCATCAGCCGGACGGTGAATCGTTTCAACGGTTGACTTGAATCATAAAAACTTCCTGTAAAGGATTCCTCGGTGTGTTCGGCGTTCTGCTGCCAGGCGCTACCGAGGGATGATGTTGCTCTTTAACCAGCGGCGTGAGGGTCATGATGATAAGTTGGATATTTGGGGCGTCACTTGTGCCAAAGAACATCCTGTACAAATGTGCCCAGCCTTCAAAAGTCTGTCGATTGTGAGGAAATCAGAGTCGGTTTGTCAGCAGGGTCGGATCGTTTAACCGTTCCCAATGCAAGGAAACGTCTTCAACTGTTGTTGTTGTTGTTGTTGTTGTTGTTGTTGTTGTTGTTGTTGTTGAGATCTTTTTGTGCCTCACTGAAGAATATTAATTATCTGGATGATGTCATTGTATGAACCTGGACTGTTATAACTGTATGAACCTGGACTGTTATGACTGTATGAACTTGGACAGTTATAACTGTATGAACTTGGACTGTTATAACTGTATGAACCTGGACTGTTATAACTGTATGAACCTGGACTGTTATATCTGTATGAACCTGGACTGTAATAACTGTATGAACCTGGACTGTTATAACTGTATGAACCTGGACTGTTATAACTGTATGAACCTAGACTGTTATAACTGTATGAACCTGGACTGTTATAACTGTATGAACATGGAATTTTATAACTGTATGAACTTGGACAGTTATAACTGTATGAACCTGGACTGTTATATCTGTATGAACCTGGACTGTAATAACTGTATGAACCTGGACTGTTATAACTGTATGAACCTGGACTGTTATAACTGTATGAACCTAGACTGTTATAACTGTATGAACCTGGACTGTTATAACTGTATGAACATGGAATTTTATAACTGTATGAACTTGGACAGTTATAACTGTATGAACTTGGACTGTTATAACTGTATGAACCCAGACTGTTATAACTGTATGAACCCGGACTGTTATAACTGTATGAACCTGGATTGTTATAACTGTATGAACCTGGACTGTTATAACTGTATGAACCCAGACTGTTATAACTGTATGAACCCGGACTGTTATAACTGTATGAACCTGGATTGTTATAACTGTATGAACCTAGACTGTTATGACTGTATGAACTTGGACAGTTATAACTGTATGAACTTGGACTGTTATAACTGTATGAACCTGGACTGTTATAACTGTATGAACCTGGACTGTTATATCTGTATGAACCTGGACTGTAATAACTGTATGAACCTGGACTGTTATAACTGTATGAACCTGGACTGTTATAACTGTATGAACCTAGACTGTTATAACTGTATGAACCTGGACTGTTATAACTGTATGAACATGGAATTTTATAACTGTATGAACTTGGACAGTTATAACTGTATGAACCTGGACTGTTATATCTGTATGAACCTGGACTGTAATAACTGTATGAACCTGGACTGTTATAACTGTATGAACCTGGACTGTTATAACTGTATGAACCTAGACTGTTATAACTGTATGAACCTGGACTGTTATAACTGTATGAACATGGAATTTTATAACTGTATGAACTTGGACAGTTATAACTGTATGAACTTGGACTGTTATAACTGTATGAACCCAGACTGTTATAACTGTATGAACCCGGACTGTTATAACTGTATGAACCTGGATTGTTATAACTGTATGAACCTGGACTGTTATAACTGTATGAACCCAGACTGTTATAACTGTATGAACCCGGACTGTTATAACTGTATGAACCTGGATTGTTATAACTGTATGAACCTAGACTGTTATAACTGTATGAACCTGGACTGTTATAACTGTATGAACCTGGATTGTTATAACTGTATGAACCTGGACTGTTACAACTGTATGAACCTGGACTGTTATAACTGTATGAACCTGGACTGTTATAACTGTATGAACCTGGACTGTTACAACTGTATGAACCTGGTCTGTTATAACTGTATGAACCTGGACTGTTATAACTGTATGAACCCAGACTGTTATAACTGTATGAACCCGGACTGTTATAACTGTATGAACCTGGATTGTTATAACTGTATGAACCCAGACTGTTATAACTGTATGAACCTGGACTGTTATAACTGTATGAACCTGGACTGTTATAACTGTATGAACCTGGACTGTTATAACTGTATGAACCTGGACTGTACCTGGACCTACACTAAGATATTCCATCCACATTGTTTTTAATGAGATATTTAGCAGTTTGCAGATTATTGCAAAAACATTTTATCATCAGACAAGTTTGTTGATATCGGACAGATGCGTAAAAGATTACGTTCTGTGTTTTAGTACTTTACGAGGATCCCCATTAGCTCCAAATATAATTACTGCTGGTCCTCGTGAGTTCTTTACAAACACAAAACAAAGTAAAGCTATAAGAAGTAATCCACTGTAATGAAGGACGAACAAGGACTAAAATTAAAGGTCACTTTGAGGACGTCTTTGACGTCAGTGCAATCTTTTATGTCCAATAAAAGGACATGATGCAGACGCAAAGATCAGAGAAGGTTGTGGTGATTAAAGGACCTTAAGATCAGGCAACTAAAACATTTTTAAATCCATTAGTGTAGATTCAGATTGTAGCTCAGTAGGTTTTCAACGGTTTCAGTTTCCGCTGACGGTAAAGAAACACGAAGGAAGACTTCTGTTCCGATCTTTCTCTGGATGTGTCAAACTGAGACATCTGAGGACTCGTATTTACTGCAGCTCAGAACAAGAACGGGGGATTTTGTCCCCCGGCTCTTCCATTGATAGGTATTTGAACGGGATCATGTAACGGTCAGCATGGACAGTCGAGACCTTTTTAAGACGGACTTAGCTTTGAGTTGGACAGTTGGACTTTTTCGTTTGATTGGGACAAAATCAACAACAGACCATGGTTGAGATAAACGTCTCCTGATCCCACAGAACCGTGCTTTAGTTTGTTCATGGCAAACGTAACCGCGGTAGTAGTTTAGTAGCTTTCGCGATGAAGACCCTTTTCTACAACGTCCTTTTTTTTTGGCCAAACCATGTGTATAATTTAATAATAGAACACCAGGGGTCCATGAGCAAAGGCATCTGTTTTACAACCCTCTCTGGAATTGTCTTAGCGAAGACAGAAACTATAATTATATTAGCGTAAAATGGATATTATGGGATCTTCATCGCATGAGACTTTCCGCCGTGATCCATCATCTAAGCTTGATAACCCAAAAACTATTTCTTAGATCATTTTCAAATTTTATACCCATGTAGACCTTTGTGCCAGGAAGTACTAGATTTATTCTGGGAAAGGTGGGATGTGTATTTTTGAGAGTAGGTAGAGCTTTACATCCAAAAGTTGATATGCCATCATTTCTCAACCATTGATCCGATATAGTCCAAATTTGGCGCATATGATTCCAATCGAGATATAAGATTATTGTATATTTACTGTAATAGCTCATCAGTAGGAGAAGCTTTTTCCCAAAAAACAGACATAACTTCTTAACCATTAGTCCAGTTTAGTCCATATTTGGTGACTACGGATCGACTCGAGGAGATCTACCTTGTGTTTGTCACAAAATAGTTCATATTTTACACAACAGTGGGAGATTTTTCTTTACAAAAGGCATATTCTTTTTCACATCAGTTCAATCAGGGGGATTTCTTACGCAAAACAGGGGATTGGGGTCTTTTCTGAGATTGTCCTTGCTGTCAGAGCCGGCAGAATAGGCCTAGTCCTTCAATATTTTATTCTACAACGGCCTTTTTTGTAACTTTAGAGCGTATAAGAGTAATTAAAAAGCAAAGATCTCCATTTCAGGCTGTGCGCTTCAATTTTGTGATTATTTACTAACTGCTTTGATTCTACGTTGTGTGTGAATAAATTTGAGATTGATATGATAAGCTAACTCTCTCGCTCGCTAATCGAATTCTCTCAGCAAAAAAGTCAAACATTTGGACCAAAGCATCAAACTATAATAAAATGACAAACAACCGAGTTCTGATCTGTGACGGATCAGGATTCTTACCCACACCTTTGGGGGCCAAACAGGCCCATATTACGACTCGAGGGGCTTTGTGAGATTGATGAGACATGACATTTGATGCAGGAAAGAACAGTTTGGTTAGCAGATGAGTGAAGTTAAAGGTTTAAAGCAGGAATAAATGTTGAAATGTTCTCGGGAGTGAGTTATGAAATCCTCTATAGATGACATAACCACACATAAAGATAGGAAAGTGTATTATTTAATCCTTCATATTATTCCTAGGGTTGCTACTTACTGACTCACTAAGTTGATGCTGTGACCCTTCATGACCGCAAACATGCGCTTACAATTATAATCAGACTAAAGTGTTGTTATTATCAGAATTCTATTTTTTAAGGGGATAATTAGGGGATGAACCAAAGTCAAATCATCGTAAAGATCAAGCGGCGGCGCCCTCCTGCTGCTGCAATCAAGTCAAGCAAACCTGAAACTCCCGTTTCTTAACCACTAAGGAGCTAATCGCTAATCAAAGCGCTCCTTCTTAACCCAATTAGCTGCACCTGTAGCCCTGGAGCTGCTGAGGTAAGCCTCCGTTCAGAATCAGCCAAGCTGAGACGTGATACAGCTGACCGATTACAGTGTTGAGCGCCGTAATCGGGCGCTAACCCCCGCAGGAAGTAAAGGCCAGAGTCGATTATTAAAAGTGCTCTAATTCCGGAAGGCTCCCCTTGTTAAAATGACACAACCTCGTCGTGTAAACTTGTGAACTTATTTGAAATACTACATCAGCCCCGTAGAACTGAGGGTGTTTCTCTGAGAAGGTGTTAAACAGAAGAAAGGGCATGACTGAATCAATAAATAAAATTTTAAAAATTCTAGAGTTTTATGAACGCAGGGATTTCACACTTACCCAGCTATAAATCTCAGTGTTGAACCAGGGATTATATAGATATAAGAACATAAAAGTACAACACATTCTAATCGGACTTTGACTGTGTTTTTGGGGCTTTTTTTGTGATGCCTACTACACAACTGAAGTTGGATGGATGGATGGGTCCGATAACATCTACAATACAGTTATAACACAGTAATAATACAGTAATAACAAGGTAATAATACAGTAAAAATAGCTCTTTGTCTTACATTCTGGGTGCATCAGTCATCTGCCTCAGGAGCTTCTCAGAGCTCATGTCGGGGGTGAGAGGTGTGGTCCAGGATGGATGTTAGGGTGGTTTACCTCCTCCAGGGTACAGTCCATGACAGAACTGGACCTCCTGACCAGCCTGTTGAGTCTCTTCCTGTCCCTCTCCGTGCTTCATCCCCCCCCAGCAGACCAGACTAGAAGATCACTGATACTATCTCCTCAGTGGGTGGACACGACTATTGTCCTTTTTATGGACCACATCTGTAATATCCGACCAGTCCAGTTTACGTTAAGGTGGAACCCCCCCGGTATTTGTCCTCCTGCTCACCCGAAGAGATGGAATGGGAATAGAAAGAACTTTTATAAATCCCCACGGGGAAACCTGGCCGTTACAGCAGCTCCATCGTTACTTATTGTGAGGATGGAAAACAAGAAGATGTATAAACGCGAGTAAATCTATACATACACAAAAAGACATAACTTAAATAAAGATAAATAAGGTTTAAAAATGGCAAAAGGGTCCAAAGGGAAGGAAAAAACTAATATAAATTCAAATAGAAAGCCATCAACACCATTATTATTCACCACAGGAAGCTCTTCAGGAGCAACTTAGGGTTCAGTATCTTCCTCAGGGACACTTTGACATGTAGACCGCAAGGGCCTGGGATCAAACCACCAACCTCCTGATCCGGAGTCAACGACCGCACTACCTCCGGAGCTCCAGCCAACATGACACCGATGAGTTGATGGGGCAACATCACGTATTGATTACATGTATGCTACAATTATATAGCATCGGTACTGCATAATAAAGGATTGATTGGATCCACAGATTGATTTCTTTCTGTCATGCATATGTAGAAAAAACGTAGCATAATTAAACTGCCTCCTGTCAAACTCGCAGTCCTGGATGCGTGATTTATTCTTATCTGAAAGATGGAGACGATTTTTAAGTCCTATCAAATACAAGATGTCACCGAATAAACTGCATTAACAAGACAATTAAAATTCAACAGATGCAGCATCCCTTGTTCATATTATGCACAGATAGATAATTAGTCTCCACGGCTCAAACTATAAATCAACACGCGTGCCCCGAGCCGACTGCGGCATTAATCAGACGTAGAACTAATGCAGAATTAAAGCTAATGGCCACATCTGGATTAATGGAGAACGGGAACACAAATAGAGTCATGGGAGAGAATAAGCTACAGACAAAATAATGCATGTTTGTGGCATTATACGCAGGAAATCTATCCTATCCCCGCTAAATCTATCAAAGCGATCAATCCTGAAGCGGGATTAATACATTAATTAGCGCATACATCAACATTCCGCTGCTACGCTAGTCATTCGGGGGAGGAGGCAAAAACTCCTTCCTTCTCTTGGTAACGTTCTGTTTTGAAAGTCTAATTTCAAGTCTTTGATCTTGCAGGTCCGGTGTGGGTTTCCTGTGGCCACAGATTAATGTTAATAATCTTTTTAATCTTTTTATACAGGCTGAAACACGATCACGATGTCCGTAGAAAGTGTTCTGGCGGACTAAAGGTGCCAACCGGAGTTCTACTTCCCCCCCTTCAATGTTCTCACAAAGAAAAATAAAATGCAAAACGTATTTCTTTGCATATTTTATTATTCATTGATTTGGCATTTATTGATTGAATAAAATGACGCATCATTCGGTCCAACATTCTTTTAAACAGTAAAAAAAAAAAAGTAAAAAAATCAGGCGTTAGAAATGTCGCATTTCATTGAAAATTATGGGTTTTAATGAAATCAGCTCAATCTATTAGCAAAGCGTGTTTTTAGAAAACTGTTTGATCCTTAAGAGACATTCAAGGTTTTATCAAGTTACATTATTCTGTCGCCGTAAGTTTTAAACTAAAAATAAAAATGTAATCAAATCAAATAGGACTTTCTCCATAGTCATGGTTAATGCCTCCTCCTCTGTGTCCCATTGGCCTGCGGTGTCCCCCAGGGCTCCATCCTTGGCCCCTTCCTCTTAAGCATATACATGCTGCCACTGGGTCACATTATAAAGAGATTTATCGTTAAATAAGAAATAGTAACAACAGCTGATCAGGACATTAAAGTGTTAATACAAGCCAAATATACGAGAAAAGTTTGACCCCAAGGGCTTCAACTCCTGCACCTCCTTCAACACGACTCCTTCGTCTTCACTTTTCCACCTGCCTCCCATTCATTCACACCCACTGAGCTTCGTTCTTCTTCCGTCAAGCACATACCTCCACCTCTCCTTGTCTTCCTCCGCCTGCTCGCTGCTCTCACTACAGATCGCAATGTCATCCACAAATCTCGTTGTCGGCAGAGACTCCTGTCTGACCTCTTATGTCAGGCTGTCCATCACCATAGGAAAACAAAAATGGACTCGGAACCGCTCCTTGATGCAGTCCCGCCTCCACCATGAACCCATCTGTCACTCCTACTGCACACCTCACTTCTGCCATTTTGCTCTCGTGAGTGAGGAGATGAGGAGTGAAGTGAGTTAATCTCTGTCCTCACTCACCAGTGTATCCATGGCAACGAACCCCCCTACCTGAAAGAGCTACTTACCCCAATGAACTCAACACGATCCCTCCGTTCTACCCACTCATACCGCCTCCTCCTTCCCCGGACTAAGCTCAGCACCATGGGTGATGGGGCCTTCTGTTCTGCTGCCCCTCGTCTGAGGAATGCCCTCCCTGACCATCTGAGGGCTCCACAGACGACTGACACATTTAAAAATCAGACTTTTTAGCAGAACCTATAACTTTTATTAACATTGCTGCTTTTTGGTCATGTTTTTATATAGTTATTATTTTTATTTTTTATTGATACTTTTATCTGCTTTTACTTTGTAGCACTTTGAGATTGGATCCAAATGTAAAGTGCGTTATAAATTAAATGTATTATTATTATATCTTGTACCACTCTAGCGTACTTCTGTCACTCCACTCCTCTGTCATAAAGTAAGACATTTCCTCCCTCGGCGCTCTCTTTGCATTTTCGACGGTGTTTAATCTTAGAACAGAAATTAACTTTAAAATAATAAATCCTGAAGACCTGATATTTTCCTTTCAGAATGTTCTGGCAGAGACAAGAATTTTCGTGTTTGCGCATCATCGTGGTCCTGAAGCACCAAATCAACTCTGCCACCTCCATGTTTGAATGCAGGTCCGATGTTCTGCTAGTGGATGTTGTTTCTGGTTTACACCAGATGGAACTGGACCCCCGACTTCCAAACAGGTCGACTTCCCACCCATGAGTCCGGAGATGATTCTCCCTACAGATCTGAAGGTCATCAAGACTCAATTTTGAGTGAATCTGAGTGGAGCAGTGATCCGGTCCGGGTGGATCTAGTCCAGCTGAAATCAGTTATTAATACAGGTTGGTCCTTTAGATTGAGTCTCTGAGGGGGCAAATGCTCGATTGAGGCCAAATAGATCCGCTCCTTCACTCAGGTGGATACCAACATTTAATGGGGTCTGTTCAGGACCAAGGCCCGACCCCCCCATTGATTTAATTAATAGAAACTTGTTGTGTAGTTGTTGTGTAACCGTGCAGACATGCCAAACGACAAACAAACTAACAGAATGGGGTGAAAACTTAACTTCCTTAGACAGAGGCATTTAGCTCCGTTACGTTCTAAAGAGGTTGAATCAGAAGAAAACTGACTTCCTTTTCAGATTTGAAAACTTCTTGCCTCTCAGACAAGATGTGACAGAGACGAGGAGCTTCTGCTACCAGATTTATAAAATGTGAACTCGTACCTGACCTCGATGATGTTATTCAGTCTAAACTCTCCTCCTGCCTCTATAAAACGGCAACCGTGAAAAATATACTTCATTTAAGGGCCGACGCTCTTGACCCGCATCCAGAAATATAGAGAAGCTCATTCAGAAACGCCCTTGAGTTCTGACTGAACGCCAACAACGAACATGACTTCATTGTATCCGACAAGCCAACCTTTCTCTCCACTTTCCCTCTTTCACCCTTCTTCCTGGATATTGTCCAATGTCGGGTTAATATCCGGTCCTTCTCTCAGAACACTGATAATACGGGGCAGCGTTTAGCTCACATGGTGGGTCAAGCCCCCTTTTACAGTGGCTTCAGCTTCCATTGATTCCTTCGATTCCACCTGTGGCCTTTTGCTGCATGACGTCTAGCATCACCCGTCTGTCGTCAGCCAGTTCCGTCTGTCGTCCGTCCGTCCTGTCAATCATCAGTTGGTGACACATTTAATTTATAGCGCACCTTATATTTTGATCAAATCTCAAAGTGCTACAAGGTAAGAGCAGGTAAAAGCATCAATACAAAATATAATAAGAATTCTATGAAAATTTGACTAAAAAGCAGCAATGTTAATTAAAAGTTATAGGTTCTGTTAAAAACGTCCTTTTTTAAAGGTCTAGTGTCGTCTGTGGAGCCCTCATATGGTCAGGGAGGGCATTCCAAAGACGAGGGGCAGCAGAACAGATGACATTTTCTTTCATTATCAAGGTTTGCATCTCTTTTTTGAATCCAAAAATATACAAGGTTATTGTCCCCCGATAATAGTGTATATACGGAGATACACTGTTCAGCCGTAACATTATGACCACTCACAGGTGTAGTTACATCTCGCTACAGTGATACCTGTCAGTAGGTTTGGATCGATCAGGTTAGAGGTCAGATTTTGTTCTGATGTTGCGACTTTGACAAGGGTCAAATTGTTGGCACAACTACCCATCGTCTGATGGCTAGACAACTGGGTCAGAGAACCTCCAGAACTGCAGGTCTTGTTGGGTGCTCTATTTTGCAGTAGTTAGTACATACCAGAGTGATCTAAAGGAGAACAAATGGCTAAATTTGTTCCGCCTATAACAGCGATTCCCTGCACAAAAAGAACTTAAAAGAAAACATGTCGATGGCGAGGGTGAAATCATATCAGCAAATATTTATATATGCCAGATTTCTATGAATAGTGACTTTTTGATCGCGTGCATTTTATTATATTCCACCAGATGAATCTGACTTTGTTCATCTGTCTGCTCGGATAAAGACGTAGGAAAGGGGGAAAAACATGGCAGGATTGAATCAGCGGAAGTCGACCTTCACTGTCCGATGCTGCGATATCAATTTCCATAATACAACTCAATAAAATCTTTTATTAAGCTGTTAGTCTCCCCTGGATGGCCACTATGTCGAAACATCGTATTTTCAGATTGTAATGTAGATTTTTGATTAAAAATTGGAACGCTCAAATCCCGATGACATCATCAGGGTCCTTTTCTCAGAACAGTCTCAGCAGGGACTTGGGCCAATTTAGCAATTAATGAAAGATATTAACTTTGTCCCTCAAAATGTTCTGAACTCCACTTCATCAATGTGTTAGGGATGCAATCTCCAACTGGGTCTCAGCCAGTGCTTAAAGACTCCGCCCACACTGAACATCACCTCTTTGACCCGGGATCATTAAACACCAACAAAAAAAAAACCTGCATGCAAAAATGGCCCCTTCTTGTCCAAATGTTTAAAACTTCTTCTAGATTTTAGGTCCAATACTGTCTTCGAGTGCATCAAGTTTTTCAAGTGCACTCAGCTCGAGACAAGAGCAGGTAAAATACCTCCCCTGAAAAGTTTTGTAGTGCAGTAACTGTAGCAGTACAGTACAGCAGTCGGCCCTCCCCCACAACCAGGAGACCAGGGTTCAAGCCCAACCTCTGACGCAACGTGCCGTGGCTCCTTCAGCAAGACCCTGAACAGAACTCCTTGTTGTGATATATTCTATTCAATGACAATAAAGCTTTCTTACGCCTCACGTCTTATAAGACAAGGACACATTGCGGGGTGATTGTGCGATCCAGAAAGTACTCACATTGAGTACTCAGAGGTACCCCTACTTTGACAAGAAGTGGTTCATGCAGAATCCTCCATACATTTCTTAATTATTGCCAGCCTCTAAATCTACCAAAATCTCCAACAAACTCCCTGAGTATTTCCATCTTCCACTTCAACGTCTCTGTTCAGCCCACTTAGCCCCCAGCTCCAACCCCAAAGCAACATCAAAGGAACAGAGGCAGAAATAGCCACCATGTGATGTCACTACTTTCAAACGGCTCACTGTATTATTTTTATTTTATTGTAAATGCTGCGAGACACCTAACGTCCCCAAATTTTTATCGCATCTAGGATACGCTAAAAAGTACCTCTCGGTCAATTTTCGTGCAAATCCATCCTGTAGTTTTTCCGCAATCCTCACAAACAAACAATCAAACAAACAAACACACAGATAGAACGCACAGAGCCTGGAGTGAAAACAACCTCCTCGGCGGAGGTCATAATAATTACCACCGCCCTTCCGGGACATTGAGATATATATCCGCTTGATGAATGCTCATGCATTCCATTACCTTCAGTGACACCGCAGGAATACTGATATGCTTTTTCAGACGGACCTGTGCTGCATTCAATGACATGCGGCTGCGTCAGCTTCCCCTTGAGGGACGGACCCGGCGTCGACTTCTGCTTCCCAAATCTGAGCCTCCATCACAGGGAGTCAAACGCACAGCCGACATCTGATCAGTCAGGCTCTTGGGGCCGCTTTTGCCCAAAGCCTCTAAAACTCATCAACATGAAGACCAGCGGACCCGACGGAGTTGTCTGCCGGGTTTTAAGTGGCCCCACAGGTCCAAGAGGTGCCGTTGGGCGGCTGTTTACTCTGAACTGTTTGTGTATCTATATATTCCACATGTTATTCCCAGCAGCATTCATCACATTAACGTCCGATCAGCTGAGCTCATCTGTCATTCCTCGGTGGCGAGTACCAGCGTGGCGGGTCAGCGGAGACCGGGGCCACGCTTACGCTTCAGCGCTTTCGATAATAATAATCAGCTGTGCACACCTCCCCCTCCTCTCCTCTGCTCCATCCCAGCCAACGATTTATAAGATCCACTAATGCGAATAATGAACTTCACATATTCTGTGTTATCCTTGGGTGTGTTTTGGTTTTTTTCAATAACTTGCCATTTTAATGCACACACACCAGTGTCTACGCAATGTTTTGATTAATGGAATAAAAAGAAGCAAAGAATTTAAGATCACTTTCGCTCGCCTACCAGTGCATCAGGTTACGCTCCGATGAATATTGCATTTTTTGGGGTGAAGAAATATGTAACACTGAAGTTTGGTAGTTTTGAAAACACTCATCATGGGAGATCCCCAGGCGTTATGAGATATATATTCCCTCCAGCGAATTCTGGGTCCACCCCAGGTTTTCCTCCCAGTTGGACGTGCCTGGAAAACTTCCAAATGGAGTTGTCCTGAGGGCATCCTAACCGGATTCCAGGAACCAGCTCAACGGACACCTTTTGACGCAAAGAAGCCTTCAATCCTCCGGATGTCCAAGCGTCTTACCTTATCTCTGAGGCTGAGCCCGGACACCCTATGAAGGACGCTCATTTCAGCCACTTGTACCCTTAAACACTTTCTTTTGGTCGCTACCCAGAACTCATGACCATAAGCGGGGGTTGAACCCCAAGATGGTCCGATAAAAATTCAGGGCTTGATATTGACTTATATTTGTCTTATTATTTCTTATTGGGCAAACACAAGATTTTTTTTTCTATTCAAAAATTTGAAATGACTGAAAAGGCAACAGTAGGAGATGATAAACGTCCAAATCGTGCATCACCATGGAAACAGTTACTTGCTCAAAATCAAGAAAATGACATAAAATTCAAGATTCTAATATATAAATTTAGGATTTTACAAGACGATACTATTAACAACTATTAACTATAATAGAAATAACATTAAAAACAATAAGAAGAAGAAGAAGAAGAAGAACTAGAAAAAGCACCCAAAGGAGCGCAAACCTCCTAAGAGTTATGCCAGCCTCTGAATCTACCGAAGACTCTAACAAACTCTTTGAATATCTCCCAAATACTCTGCTGCTTTCGCCTTCCACTTCAGTGTCTCTTTTCAGCCCACTGAGCCCCAAACCCCTAGAGGAAAAAAATAGTCACATTGTGACATCATTACTTCAAACGACTAATTATTTTATTTTATTTTATTTTATTTTAAATGCTGTGAAACACGTAACATCAAAATTCGATCCCCACTAGGATGTACCCAAATTTACCTCTCATGCCAATCCGTCCTGTAGTTTTTCTGTAATCTCGCTCCGCACCAACCAAAGACACGTACATAAAAATGCCCAGGAGTGAAAACATAACCTCCTCCGCTGAGGTAAAAAATTTGCTTGTTTTAGCACTTTTACAAGAGCTGTTCAAAAAGTGCTTTGATAAAACATAAAATGATTGTTCTAAGGCAGCAACTTCACTTTAACAAGTTAAACCCACTTGAAATGTTTGACTCAAAGTGTGGGATGTACAAATAACCGCGCCATGACTCTTGATCTTTGCCCCAGACTACACCACAAATTGGAATCGTCCGCCGACTAAGCGAGTCAGAACGTGTTCTACAAGTCTTCATTCATGACGTCTGTCATGGTTTGACCTCAAACTGTTTTTCATTTCTCAACAGCATGGCCCGAAGAGAAACCTCTTCAGCAGGAAGGAACAACTTCCTCTTGCTCAGCTGAACACCGGAGTCCTTCCTGCCGAGTCTGACTGCGGATGAGATCATCTGCTCACGACTCAAATTAAAATGTCTAATAAACCTTTCCACTAAACTGAACTATATTTGAACACACGTTTGAAAACAGGACCACCAAAGAAACAAATATACAGATCCTAGGAAGTTGATTCTCAACTGGACTTCTTGTTTAAAGTTGGAGAAGGCCCCAAAAAGTCCCCAATCTCCTCGTAAAGAGAGTTCCCTTAGTGAGTAAAATATAAACGTTTAGAGTAAAGTAGGATATTTGTATAAGATAAAGCTCCTCGGGTCCATTCATATGCCCCACATTTGGACTAAATGGGACCAACTGTTGAGCAAATATGGTCCGAAAACTTTTTAATCGAAATCTCCCCCTAGTGTCAGAAATATGAAACTGACATATCCCGAAAAATCATTCCAATTCTTCCTTGAACTAAGGTCAATGGGGTATAGAACTGGACAATAATCCTTTACTTAGTTTTTGAGTTATGTCGGAAAAACAGTGTTTTTCTTCTTTTTTTTTAAAAAGCTCCCCCTATTGGGTAAAATATGAACTACTAGAATAAAATATGATATTTACAAGATAAATCTCCTTGAGTCGAGTCATATCCACCCTTCAAGAGACATTCAAGTACCTTCAAATCTGACTGCTCGTGTCTGAATCTGCTTTCGGGATTGGAATTTAAAATTAAAATTTTAAATCGTTTAGTCCCATCCAGACTTTGATGTCCTTAAGACATTCCAGCTATGGCTACGGGATCTGACCTCATATCTTTATCAGGCGGCGGGTAAAACTTGATATTTATTTGGCAGAAATAGTTCTGGTGCCGGAAACAGAAGTAATTTTCAATGTAGGCGTAGGCGTTAAGAATGAAAAAAAACAAACTAGTAGAATAAACAACAAAGGAAGCTCAGTGGGAAAAACTTAAGAACACACGTCCGATCTGCGTTATTGAATGAATGAAATTGCAGCACAGCAGAGTTTCTGTTTGTCTCCGGTTCTCAGTAGGTGGGATTATTTGGCTGCAGTGATCGCAAATTTTGGCATTTCTTCAAGAAGATACAGCTGCATTCTCAACATTTGTTTCTTTTCTTCTGAGCTATTGTGTAAGTGTGTTATTAGTTTTCTTGTCTGTGTGTTCGTTTATTCATCGTTTTCCAGTTTTCAGAATGCGTTATTATCGAGCGGCGCTGTGACACTTTCTGCCATACTGACATTTATTCTCGGAAACTTTTTATGTCCGAGTTATTCATCGTTGCAGGAAAAAACAACAACAATCACATTTAGAATTACAATTACAAGACCTAGAAAAAGCCAAGGCAGAACAGCACCCAAGGGAGAAAAATAATTTCTCCATTAATATCTGAGGTTATTCCCAGATATTCCCCAAACTCTCTGAAGGTGTGTCAGGGTCATGTGGAGGTTAATGTTCCGAACAGCATGACGTAAGTACAGGAATGAAGGAAATCTTATTTAAAAAGACAGAGAGAGAGAGAGAGAGAGAGAGAGAGAGAGAGAGGGAGAGAGAGAGAGAGAGAAAGAGAGAGAGAGAGAAAGAGAGATAGATAGATAGATAGATAGATAGATAGATAGATAGATAGATAGATAGATAGATAGATAGATAGATAGATAGATAAATAAGTAGATATATAGATAGATAGATAGATAGATAGATAGATAGATAGATAGATAGATAGATAGATAGATAGATAGATAGATAGATAGATAGATAGATAGATAGATAGATAGATGACCTTTTGCACAGAGGTCAAAGTTCGAGCTCGGTGACCTCAGGCCTGAAGGAGGTCGATGAGTTTTCCAGTCTGACTGATGGCGGTTGTTAGCAAAGACCTCCTCTAGCGCTCCTTAGCAGAGCCTCCTAAGTTGGTCTATCAGATCATGGACCGGGTATGAGGCATTGTCCATGATTGACAGGTTCAGCCATCTCTTTGGTTGCCGTACCTTTGATTCTCAGTGTGAGTACTCAAATATAAGAACTCAGATTTGGTCTCTCAAAAATAGTAAAGTTTTAAGAATAGGATTTTGAGGTTATGATGGATGAAGAGGGCTTCGCAGCTGGTTTCCCTAGACGCCCCCCATATTGATCCCCATCTTATAAGTCTTTAACTCAATGCGGGACTCTGCGGAGATCCATGTTTGGGGTCAGTAATGAGGAGAGTAGCTGTCACTTCCTCTGGGATGAGCTTCAAAAGACTCGAGGAGATCAATAAAACTTTCTATCCCTCAGTATTACATTGAGGCTCCAGTGTTGACATGTTCCAGGGAGGTATTCATATTCTACCATCATGCTCC
Organism: Lophius americanus; assembly: GCA_037951165.1. Classification (NCBI taxonomy): domain Eukaryota; kingdom Metazoa; phylum Chordata; class Actinopteri; order Lophiiformes; family Lophiidae; genus Lophius; species Lophius americanus. The sequence continues at coordinate 65,817 of JBBDHG010000174.1, forward strand.
ATATCGCGTTAGTTTAAGACACCTCATACTGGCACCGCTGAGTTAAACTGCTGGAAATGTTCTATCCTTCCTTCCTGTGAAGTCAGCCGACTTCCCTCCGACCCAAACCTCTCCAGAATCCACTTAACACACAGCTGGACCTCTTCATTGTACTTTGAAATCTTTTGAAAAGCTGGTTACAGACCCACGGCTTCCCGAAATCCCATTTTGTACACTGATCAGCCATTACATTATTATTGCTGACAGGTGAAGTTGGAATAACTTTGTTTATCTCTAGCATGGTACCTGCCAAAGGGATGGATAAAAGATCTATCTATCTATCTATTTATTTATTTATTTATTTATTTATTTATTTATTTATTTATTTATCTATCTATCTATCTATCTATCTATCTATCTATCTATCTATCTATCTATCTATCTATCTATCTATCTATCTATCTATCTATCTATCTATCTATCTATCTATCTATCTATCTATCTATCTATCTATCTATCTATCTATCCATCCATCCATCCATCCATCCATCCATCCATCCATCCATCCATCTATCTATCTATCTAATCTGTTAACTGTGTTATTACTGTGTTATAACTGTGTTATAACTGTGTTATGATATATAGTCATAAAACACAACTTATTTGAGATCAGGAGGCCTTGAGGTCTTATCTTTGTATTTAAAAACATAGTATTTAAACAATAAAGGGAGTCCTTGTGTTTACATCAGATTTAGTTAAATCTTGAATATAAGTATTAATATGGGCTTTAACAGTAACACTGTCTGTTCAACTACTGACTAATATTTTTTATTGTATTATTTTTCCGTATGTTTCTTTCACTATTCATCCATTTTAACATTTTTCTTTCCACTAATGACTAAGAGAAAACTACAGGTTACGTTTTACCTTAAAGACGTTACGTTTATAGACTGCCAATAACGAATCAAAGTATTTGCTGCTTCATTTTGGGTCCTCTAATTCCAGATAACGTTTAGCATACTAAAAAAGGAATGAAATTAATCAACCTAATTCCATCTCATTCATTATTAATTAAATCCTACGAGACTTTTATAGATTACCCTACTTCAGTTAGTTTAGTTTAAAGAACATGATTTGTTCGCCCCTTAATAAAGTTTAACAAACTTGTTGAATGTGTTAGTTTTATTATGCGGTCAATTTTACCTCGTTTAAGTTATTCAGACTTATTAATTTTATGACCACTGTACCTAGAAATGTACATGCAATTTATTAATTTTCGCAAGCGTCAAGAACTTTTTTCCTTGCAGTCGGAATAACTTAAACACAATTTGGTTTAGAGTCAAAAACAAATCTATAGGTGCAAATGATTTTATTTAACCAATTTTCCATGACTTCATCATCTTACTCCACACTTTGACAGTTTTTTATGAAGACAAGTAGGGTAAAAAGTTTGTTGGCATGTGGCGCTGGATGAGATTGACAGCCTTTACTGGCCGTGTGGGGTTTCCCATGCATTTTTGCAGGGGCTTCAGATAGACGATTGTGTCAGCTATGAAATCTGATTTATTAAGCTTATGGTAAATTATCAACTAAGAACTTGTTTGCAGTAAATACCAAAATCCTTTTTTCTTTTACTTTGTTCTAACTGACCGCATGAATCATTTCTTAGAGTGGCCATGCTGTGAAAAATACATTTTAAAGTTTTCCTGCTGCATGAAGACAGTTTGAGTCCCTGATGATGATGATGAGGATGATTATATCGGCGGCCTCGAGACGACATTTCTTCGTCGGTGGGTGTACGTGGGGTCATACCTGCGCAACCAAATCAAAATAAGTGCTCATATTAAAGAAGCTCTCTCCTGGTAAACTCCTCCTCCTGGTCTGACCTTCTCTTCCTCAGACACTTAATGGCTTTTAAAGCAGAGAGCTCAGTGCTCGCTGCCTGCAAATGAAAAACACCAATCAACATCTCTGAGCACGGAAAAGGGTTTTTCGTGGACTCGACTGCACCCAAACACAATTCAGCCGTCTTAGAAACAATACCTGAGGGCACCTCCCTGCTTCCTGTCTGTTCGGATGTTGATGTTCGGCACTTCGTAACCCCTCCTAAGAGAAACTAAAAAAGCTTCTTAAGTGGCTGACTATTGTTTCCTGCCGACTTACCGTAACCTTTCCCAGAAAGAACATTCACCTCAGCAGAAGTAATACAGATCTGCCCCAACCTCAGCCCTGACCCCACCCAAAAAAAAACAACGTTTGAATCAGAGGAGGAGCTGCCAGGATTCTGATCCAGCATCTGAACGGGTTGATTTCACGCTCAGTAACGTTTCCCCGGGAAAATGAACTTAAAACAGTTTGTGTTTGTAAATATTTCAACACAAAATAGTACTTAAAGTAGTGATGAACCTGGACTCTTTCACTGTGTGAACCTGGACTCTTTCATTCTATGAACCTGGACTCTTTCATTCTATGAACCTGGACTCTTTCCCATTTTAACCGGGTGTGTTTCACCGTATGAACCAGGAATGTTTGAATGTTTTGAATGTAGAACTACGAGTAATGGGGTATTGTAGTTACTACTAAAGAAGTAGAAGACCATTGGACCATGAACGATAGAACTACATCAACTTCCTGTCTAGTAGGAGAAGCAGTGATTTCTTTGTGACATGTAACTTCTTGGCTTTGATGTCTTTGGTAAATACAACTGTTGAATCTTTTTGCATTGAGAACTGCCATGATTAAAGATGGAGCTCAACGAGTGAATTTCCATTGACATTTGCAATCTTTGTATATTGCTACTTAAACTGATAGCAACGTTGTCCTGATCACATTCTGAGTTGGGAGGAGCCAACATGGTTTATTATTTCATAATATGTTTAGTGATAAGTAGTTTTTATCTCTGCATCCATCTAGTCTCTTCACGCTGTGAGTACACGCCCTCCCCACCTCGCCATCTACGCTCCCTCCTCGCGGATACGTCAGGTCCCAGCAGAGTCACCAGCCACCACCACCAGTATCCAGCCTCCCATGAGGGATATACCTGCTGCTGCTTTGGGGAGATACCTTTCAACCCTAATTTCTTTTGTCAACAGAAGAAGTCTGAGTACCTAATACTTTCAGACAAATAAAATAAACAAAAATTCGTATTCACGTCATTCTCTGTCCTCCCTGGTTTAATTGAATTTGCCCTTAATGGACTTACTGAGCAAACGCAGTAGGACATAATGTTTGGTACTTTGTTTTAGCGCCAGCATACACAGAAATGAAATACACAGCAGATAAGAGCATAATTGGTACTCTGGGCATAATTAAGAATAGAAGTTAGCAGCAGGTGCAGCAGCGGCGGAAAACAATGAAAATCTGAGGTTAGCGGTGGCGCTGTTGTGACCGGGTCTGAAATTCCCTCCACTATCAATTATTTACTTTTCCCTGCATGACCGACGTGCAGAGGCTCAAACATCCGCGAGCAGGAGAACAAGATTTTGGACACTGCAATAGTAGATAATGATTGTTTTGTACCATCGCTGACATGTGGAGTGTCCTTGTACTTCTAAACACCGTGTTGTTAACTCAAAGTTATTCAACCGCCAGTGTCATTACTTTAATTTTCATTCCATCGTGGGAGTTGTCCTTAAAATAATTAGTCAGGCACTTTTCCGACCGCCTTGAAGACTAAAGGTAATCCAGCATTATTGAAAAAGTCATTAGGTTTCAGTAATGAACACCAACCCATGTATTCTTAAAGTCTGACACTCTAAAATAAAACAGCACAAAAAGTGTACACAGTCAGGAATAATCTGTCGCCAGGAAATATTCAGGGGGGAGGGGGGCTAGAACTGAAGGGGTGGATTAACTTTGGAAACTCTTAGTGTTCGTACGAGAGAAAAAAAACATTTTTTGTATTTTTTTGTATTTGGAGTCCAAACAAAATCATGTTTTTAAAAAAAAAAGGTATTTAAGGTAATTAAAGTATTGATCTTCACAAAGTAGAGGTATGACGAAGGCCGGTGATCCTCACCTGGGGTCTGCAGCTATTTTTTCATATGTGGAGTTGTAAGAATGTATGTGGATACTTGAATATATTTGTAGTTTGGTATACGAATAGTTTATTGTATTTTCTCTTAGATGTATTTGAAGGTTAAAGATAAATATGGTGGGGAATATAAAACTGTGTCAGGATTCTTCAATAAGGGCATTCTGGACGGTAATTAAAAAGCGAATAAATAGGTAGGATCTGATAAGTTTATGCTTCTTCCTGTTCCTGCGATATAAAGGTGTTGAGATGGAACTTTTTGTTCCAAATTTTTTTTTAGTCTCTCTCTCTTTATCTCTTTTGAACCTCTTTTTTTTGTTGTTGTCGTTGGTGATTCACGAAAAAGAACTAGTATTATTAGTATTATTAGATGTCAATGCTGCATTTGATGCAGTATAACACAACATATTACTTAGCAGATTGGTTAAAATGGGTGGGTCATTCTGGTACGTTATAAAATACATCTACTTGATAGGGATTACTGCCATGTGGTAATTGGTAGCCACGGATCTGAGCAGAAAAAAACTCACATGTGGGGTCCCTCAGGGGTCCATTCTCCGGCCTCTTCTTTCCAACATCTATAGGCTCCCATTCGCTCAGATTATGGAAAATGATATCGTCTGATACCACACTTATGCAGACGACACACAGCTTTATTTATCCGTGTCACCACGCGACTACGGCCCCTCGTATGCTTTCATTGAGGGGTTGGATAGAACAAATCACTGAGTGGATGTGTCAGAACTTCTTACACCTGAACGCAGGCAAAAATGAAATAATCCTGTTTTGTCCTGAGGTAGAAAGGCTGAAAGTTAGTGGGGGTTTTTTTTTTAGATATTCATAAACTTCCTTTATTCTAATATGCATGCATATTTTAATTTCTCAATTTTCTTATTTCCTAGTATTCTGTCCTGTATATATATATATATATATAGATATATATATATATATATTTTGTTTGTCTATACATTTCTATAAGATGTCTTATGATATAGTATGTCTTACATTTTTCACACCTTTAGAATGTCTGTCTGTTGGAGCTGCTGTAATAACTACATTTCCCCTTTGGGGATTATTTAAATTTCTATCCATCTCTGTCTCATTTGGAAAACACCGTAATGAGGCCGACAAATATATTTAGAGATCTTGGTTTGGTTTGAGACTCTGATCTAAAGTGTAACAGTCACATTGAAATTATTACAAAGTCAGCTTTCTTTACTACTATAAAAGGATTCTTATCCAAAAACAGGATTCAGGAAAACTTGTTCACGCTTTTATTTTTAGCAGGCCCGACTACTGTAATGATGTTTCCACAGGTCTCACCCAAAAAATCAACCAGACAGCCGCAGAACCTTCAGAATCCTTAGAAGCGCCTAGAAAATGGAACACGTCTCACTTGTCCTTAAATCATCACACCGACTTCCTGTGAGCCAAAGGATAGATTTTAAAATAGCCACTCTGGTCTACAAGGCAACAACCTATATCACAGAAGTTCTTGTCCCTTACCAAGGACCCGGACCCGGTGTTGTATAGCACTTTGAATATTGATGTGCGTCTGAATAGTGTTATAAACTTGCCTTCGTCATAATTATGTTACCATCCACCCTGGACTGGATGTGTTCTATAGTCCTAGGGCGCTCTTAGAGCTCGACTCGACCCACGAACCCAGCGAGGCCAAAAACACGAGATCCAGGAATGACGTCAGAGATGTCGAAACCAGCGCTGACGACAAACATCAAAGACGGCCTGATGTAAAAGACACCAAAGCTTGCTGTCATAAGGACATCAGAGACAGCTCTGAGTTTAAGATATGCGTCATATTGGTTGTCATGGAAACAAACCTAGTAGTACACTGGCCCGAATATCAAAAGAACTCTCCCGGGAGGTGTTTCAGTCCCAACATGGGCCAGAAAAGAAAGTCCGGATAGCTTCAACAACACTGAACCAAAAATACTTCAAGGAGAACACTTGAGTCGCCCTGAGTCTGATTAGTTTGATTTAATTACGCAAAGAGGAAACAACGAAGCAGAGCCGGTCCAGTGGAGCGATTGATTCCTGCCTTGTTGGGTTCCTGCTTTCATCCTGCTCTTATTGTCTGGACTGGAGGCAATCACATTTTCTAGAGTGTTCTAGTATTCCAGGTAACCTGGGCTTTAGAGATAAATGAGAATCCCCTATCGCTCTCATTGTCGTCTTTGAACGACCGTTCCAACTTAAATTATGGTTGTTTACCAGATTCTGACCGGATTAATCTTCTTCTTCTTCTTTTGGCCGCTACAGCCCGTCATTTGTTTCCACTTTGCCCTGTCCTCTGCATCTTCCTATGTCACACCAACCAACTGCATGTCCTCTCTCCAACAATGATAGTTCCTGCTCTCACCCCCAAGCGCTTGGCTTTCTTTTTTGGGTAGTTGAAGGTGGAACAAGTCAGTGAAGGTTGGGTCCCCTGATGATTTCTTCAAGCCATGGTCGTACCAATGCAGGGTTGTGGATACAGTTTGGTCCTCTTTTAGTCAAATCTCCCTGGAACAACCTCAGCTTGTTCAAAATTCTGCGGTGAGAGTCGTGACTCTGAATATTCAGTGATTGCACTTAACTTCCACTTCAGCCCAACTGCATCGGCTGCCTCTCCAGTTCAGAACTGATTTTAAGATTATTGTTGATCGTTTTATACGGTACTTCATGGCCGAGCATCTGCCTGCAAATGGTAGCTACTGACTCTGTACATTACTGAACGGCCCCTTAGGTCATCCAACCAGAACCATCTGGTACCACTACAGACTCACGGCCTGCCTAAACTCAGATCTCCCTCATCGACAGGATCATCTTCATATTATTTGCATACTGTGTACGCCTGGTGATGTAACGGCTGTGTTTGGAGGCGGTCTTGATTCTGTGCTGAACTTACGATGACGTGTTTCCTTACCGTTCAGTTTTTATGTAAAGCACTTTTCAAACTGTATTTTCAAAGGTTTTATATTAATAAAGGGATGAAGATCTTCATCCTTGCATGTCTTTGTTCTTTTGATTTAATCACGAGCAGCGACTTGAAAGCAGTGGTTTACAATCCACTAGGTGGGTTTACATGGGACACTTTTCTCCTATGCGAATTAAACCTTACCGAATCGCGATGTCGGTCGCCTGTTTACGTGACCTGTCATCTTTTCCTACCCGATGTTTACATGCATTGACTCACCCAATCAGAGACAGCTTCTTGACACGATATTCCTTATGAACGATATTCAAGTTGATAAGGTGGCGCTAATGCTACGTTGAGCTGGGTGCCAACCGCCAACAAGCGCGGGAAGTGACTGTTCGTCCATCTAACCGTCCAGCTATGTTAAAGTCTTTCAAAGTTGAAATGAGTAAATGTCTCTCCGATATAGGCCGGTACCGTTGAAGTCGCTCTATTTAAAATGCGTTGCGGCACTGAAAAACTACATCAAACTACGCAGGCGTTTTTCGCAGATACAACTCAAACAGAAAGCTTTCATGTAAACAGCATTTACATGCAGACACTGGCTATCGGAAAGGCTTTCCGAAAAGACTTTAACTACCTCCTTGCTAATTAATGAAATCTCATTCGGAAAGGACCTTTTCTCTCGGAAAGAGCAACAGTGTCTTTCCGATTAGGCAGGTCCATGATGATGTCATCATTTAATGTGGGTAGTCAAGTTGTCACTCCACCGTCATAACATTAGCTAATTTTACATAGCCTTACAATCTGGGCCTGATGGTAATCCATTCAACCCCTTGGTTCTGTATAAACTCAGAAGAGGCATAATGGAGGGTTAGAATTGTTGAGCCTCTGAGACGGCAGTGGAGGTAGTAACAGAGACGGAACGGACATGAGTGTAACTGCGAGTTGGAAAGCCAGAAGGGTAGTGTGATGTTCTGAGGACGAATAATGAGTTCGGCTCACATATGGGAGACTTTAAAAAAAAAGCTAGTAGCCGTTAGCAGCCACCTCAAGGAAGACCAAGGTCAAACTAAATATTCTTTGAATTGAGGAAACGGCGTGAGGTCCAGGAGCTCCTCAACCTCTGAGCAGACGACGGGATCTACCATCTAAAAGTGGAGTTTAACCATTTATTTTTATGTTCCCCAAAAAAGTCGGGGATATTATGGTATCTTCATCGCCGCCGTCGCTGATACTCTGTGTTAATGCGATAACTCAAAAACCATTTCATTGATCTTTTTAAAATTTTAGACCCACATAGACACAATGGAAGCCGAGTTTTTTGAAAATGTTCGGTTGTATATTTTCAGAACTAGGGGGAGCTCTAAACCCCTAAAATTGTCAGGCCATACTTTCTCAACCGTTGGTCCCAATTTGTCCAAATTTGGTGCTGATGAATCTAATCAAGGATATCTATCATGTATACAATAAGATTTTCTCAAATATTTCATATTTTCCTCACTAGGGGGAGCCATTTATTTTTATTTATTTTAAACTGTCTTCCGGAAAGTAAGTCAAATAATATTTCATGTTACATTTTCCACGTTTTTCTACGTTGGTTCTGTTTCATTCGCCGCTCGACGCAATACATTACCGCTCCTTTGTTGGTGGAATCCAGCCCACACACCGTTGTGGACTATATCCGCCACTGTTTTCTTCGTAATAAAGAAAAGAATGCGTCTTCATTGCAGCGCTGCCTCTCTATGTTTTATCACAAATCATTGAATAAGTCAGGAGACGATCCGAGCTTGATTCGTCTCCAGAAGGACACTGTAGTTATAGAACGAATCACAAAGAACAATAGGGATCTGGTTTTTGACGGTATAATAGCTCACTTCTGTGCGGCGTGAAGACGTATTTATGATATTTCTGAAACGTCGAGGATATTATGGAATCCATTATTATGGAAATTGGCTGCATCCCCCGCTCATCTTTTGTATTAACGCATGATGTCTTTCCTAAAGCATTTTCAAATTCATAGCCACATAGACTTTAGTGCGAAGGAGAGCTGGAGGGATTTTGGGGCAATTTTGGCCGCATACGTCCGACACTAGGGGGAGCTTTATCTCCAATCGTTTTCGGACAGTGATTTCTCAAGCTTTTCTCCAATTTACTCCACATTTGGGGAATATGAATCGACTAGGACGAGATCTATCTTTTAAATATCTGATTTTACTCACTTGGGGGGCTTTTTTTTAAGAAAAACAATTGAAACAACTCTAATTGAGGAGTTGAGAAGTACAAAGCAGGGGGCTGGGGACTTTGTGGGGATATATGCCTAAATCCATATGACTCTGTGGAGCACATGGCATCAGCGATCCCAGAGTTGACGTCTAGAGTCTACTCGGTTCAGGGTTCTCGGGCTTTTCATACATTATGATTCATTAAGTGGTCATTTTTCTCAAGTTTTTATCGAGGGTAAAATAATCCACTCCAACAAAAAGACCCAGAAATTTAAAAAAAAAAGGGGAAAAACATCTAGAAAGCAGGCTTTCATTAACAGTCTATCTCTATATCAATGCAAAATGTTCTTTTATTTGGAACTAATTTATATATTTGATGATGATTTTACAATCTATGATTTACACTAATCCCTTTATTATTGTATAGTTTGACTCCTTATTGATCTTGTTTTCTTGTCTCGTTATCTTATTAACCTTTTGGTAAAATCCTGTTTTGAGAAAACATTTGGACCTACATTAGACTTTGTTTGGTTCTATCGACTCACATATTTCTGTGTATTGGGTCGTCAGAAGCTTTAACGTGTAAAAAAACCCAATTCACTTAACCCCAAGGCTCCATCATTGGCCCCTTACTCTTTAGAATACTCAGGGGTCATACCACTGGGTCATATTAGAAACTCAACCAAACAGCTGAGCAGGACATTCAAGGGTTTAGTAACATTGATGACATCATAATTCACATTATGTCCTTAATTTAATACATTTTCTCCTGGGCCCCAGAGAACCGAACACCACTTCTTCACCCCTCGTCATCACGAGTAAACAGATCCTGAGGGACGCTGAGAAGACCTTCGAGGAAAAGCTTTACAAATGAAGGTTAGCCTGTGTTTAGACGTTTTCTCCTCGGTGTGTGTGAACACATCTCTGTCCTCTGCATGAGACCAGACTCAAAGACACACCCAGAGGGAGCGGCGTAAATCCATGTCTCTGGGCTATAACTCATTTTACATCTGTCTGTGCCATATAGAGGGATCCGCCTCCCTCCCTCCTTCCTTCCCTCCTCCTCACCTTCCTCATCATTCACACCACTGCCACCCCTCCATCTTTCAAACCCCCGTCATCTATTTCTGTCTCTCCTCTTCCGCTCGGATAACTTGTGTCTTTTCCTGTCTTCTATTTCTATCCGGCTCCATTACTCCCCCTTTTTTCTCCCCCCCCCCCTCCCGCCGGCTCCCCTCTATCGTCTCTCTCCTTCTTCTCAGGGGTCCTGTTCTAATTCAGTACTCATCCTCCAACCCAGTTCCCTGCCTTCTATAAGCCGCCTTTGCACTTTTACCACTTGTAAGGACGTATGGCGCCAATACATCCCCAGAGCCCCCGCCCCCCCCCCCCCCCCCCCCCACGCAATATCGCCATAGCTCATCCTCTAACTCCCTCTCTCCTCTCCTTTTAAAGTCACGGCTGGCGGCGTTGGAGAAGCTTTAGACAAGAAGCTTCAGAGAAGTAAACACAAATTCTTTGCCAGGAATTAAGGAGACGGGCGCCTATCCGTCAATTCTCCTTTTTCCTTCTTCTGGAGCAACAACTGAGTCTCTTCTGCTCTGCTGCCTGCGTCTGCCTGCATCACACTCACACACACACACACACACACACACACACGTTTACACCCGTCATCACATAAGACAAATGACCAAACTTAAGTTTGTTCTCAGCCGTGCAGCTGCGTACCTGTTTGACTCTTTGCAGAACATTTTCCACCGGAGCGCTCACATGAGTGACGGTTACTTTGGCAGATTTGATTCACACACCGGTACGTTTTCTTCAAGGGAAACATCCCAAACCCTCGGGGGACAGTTCACCCCATAATGAAAAATATATTTTGCACTTATCTGTAGGGCCGTTTGTCCCCTGAGAGCTTTGGGGTGAGTTGCAGCGGTTTGGAGATATCAGCTGTAGAGATGTCCGCCGCCTCCCTTTAAATGTGATGGAGCTCCTCATCGGTTCTGCTGTGGCGTTTGGAGACATTCGAAAAAATAACGTGTTGTAGGATTAAGCGGGACGTCTTGGAATAATTGGAGCGATAACATTCAGAATGATGTTTTTATTAGTGTAAAATCAGCTGAACTGTTAATATTAAAACTATTAGTATCTCCAGAGGAAACCGTTTTTTTCCGCCATGTTTGTACGTTACAATACATAAAAACGTGTATTAGCATGTAAAGCAGCTAGCTAGCATTAGCAAAAAACCAGAAAACATTTATTTTATTGCAGAATAATGAAGTAAAAGGAAGGGTTGTTAACACTGACACACATTTTAACGCCTGAAGACCACCATAGATTCTCCACGACACTTGATATATCTGGGCTGTAACATTAGCTAGTGTAGCAGCTGCGTTTCCGTCAGGCAGAGTTCGGCTCCAGTAGCCAATTATTATTTTTTCCTGGCAAAAACATTCGGTGTTACGTTCCCCACAGCCTCTTAGAACTCAGCGTGTAGCAAAATGTACACCGAGACCCACGGAAAAATATATATAATTAGCATCGGTGTTAGCTAGCCAGCTGCCTGAGCGTTGGCGTCTAGCTAGCGGTAGCTTAGCAGCATAAAATAATATGCTCACTGAATCATTTTATGAACAACGCCACTGTATAAACCGACAACGTCCTTAGATTAGAGAAGTGTATAATCTGGAACAAACAAGCTAGCAGGTTGTGGATCATGGCAGACGGACGGTTGAGGAAGGAATCTGCCTGACTAGTGAGGCGTTCAAGTCTGCAGATATAATCGTTCTTTACCGCATTTGACAATGATTAATAAAATTCTAACAAGTATGATAAATAATAAAACAAATCCAGTGAACAAATTACAACAGCGACTCAAGTGGATTCATGCTTAGTGGTTAGCTAAGCTAAGCTATCTGCGAGTTGACGACTCACAGATGAAGGGCTTGCTTCCTTTCACCACGTGGAAGTAACTAGGATCTTCTTTTGAGTCCTGTCGTCATTTGAAGCCAACCGCTTGGCTAAGAAATGGTGACATAACTTCCTGCATGAGGATTAACCAAAATAACTATTTTAAATGAAGCGAAGTTTAAAGGATTTGAGAATATTTCTATTTCATCGATGCCCTTCAGCTGTTTTTGAAACGTGGTTCATAATTGAAAAAGTTTGCCATACACACAAAAAGTCAGGGATATTATCGAATCGTTATTCGACGCCGCTGCATCCACTTCATGTAAATACCCCATAGACTGTAGTGCGAGGAAGAACTGGAGTGATTTGGTCGAGGTTTGTCGCATATTTTCTCCACTAGGAAGAGCTTTAACGCCAAGATTTTTCAGGCCATCATCTTCTTTTTATCTTCACTACTGAGTCACTGTGGGATCTGATCTTGGAGAATATTGCTGACTTGACAGAAACAGCTAGATTGAGTCAATGTGGACTGTTTGAGATCAAGTTCAGGAGTTCAATCAGGGGTGTGGCTTGAATAACGCAGGAGATTAGGGTGCCTTTCAGGGGATATAGCCTTGCTGTCAGGACCGACAGCGTAGGCCTAGATTTATATATCTAATCCAATGTGTTTTATTAAAGAATACAATAATTGACATAATACTGAGTGACTTGTGTTTTTGTTGAGGAAGCGAGTGGATCACTATTTCAGCATTCGCAGTTATTACAAGGGTATTGCTGTGAATTCGCTGCAGCACTGCTCTCCATCCATTCCTTTTTCTTTAAACAACCTGTTCAGGGTTGATGGAGATATTCCCTGACTCTGGTTGGATGAGGTGGAGTGGAAAGCAGAAAGGTGGGGAGAACTCACACAAACACGAGGAGAACATTCAAACTCTTCTCAGGAAGGCTCCAGATTCTCAGTTTCTTTAATTACGCTGTTGTTTTTCGTAAAATGATATTATTTGGGGGTTCCCCGAGAACTTTCGTAATGAGTAGAGGTTGATTGAGGACGTAATGACTCCCTGATGTGGGAGTTGGTGGAGGTTTCAGGCTCACATACATGAATGTGCCACACAGGAAATCCTCTGAGACTCTCTGAGGCCACACCAGGTCGCGGTGCATACCTCGACCCTGTGCCAGGGGCATACTGCCAGGCACACGCACACACACACACACACACGCACACACACACACACACGGAAACACACAATAGCCTGTTCTTATTCACGGCGGTATCCCCCAAAGGCAAGAATTTGAAGAGAGAATGGATTCTAGTCTCATTTCAAAGACTCCTTCAGATGCGTCTCTCGTTTCCCGGACCATTGGGCAGCGGCGACGTTTATATTTGTCTCCCCATAACAGCATAATGGTCGTTCTTCAGTAGCCGAGACGTGAAGGTGAATCATGCCATTACCTCATAATAAAGGACACTCACCAAAGAAAATGGATTCAATGATCTGGTTCCATTTCTGTTACTATCCCTGCTGCTTCCACTACATCCGTCTGGATTTTAAAAAAAATACTGCTGCTCCTACTAAAGACGTTTTACCAAAGCCTCAATCGGCGCTTTTCTGAAAAATGGTTTGGCGGGGAGAAAGAATAATTTACCTTCACTGTTGACTTCACATGGGTGACATCATCCTCTGCTCGGAGGGTAAGCGGCTCCCAGACGACACGGTTGGTTGTTTTTTTTCTTCTTCTCGGATTTAGCGGCTAACCGCTACAAGCTGCTCTCAAGACTTTTCTGGTCATGGAGCGCAGACATAATGTGTCGTACGAACATCGCATATGTTCTGTCATACCGATGCATCCCAGCATTCGCTTCTGATCGACCTCCACTATCAACACTTACAACATTTTTTTAGCGTTTTAGTGTCGCCAAGATCAGGATGAACTTTTATTTCTGTTTCCTTCTTCATTTATTTATCTCTTTATTTCTTTTATTACTTTTTCTTTTTTAAAGAGAGGGAATGACACAAATTCATCTCAGGCCTTCTTCCTCATCGTCAGAAGGACGCTGAGGAAGCTCATGGAGGCGGTCAGCGTTTGGCCTCTGGATGATGTTTTGAACTCAGACAATTAGTTTTCAGACGTATCTCTGAAATGTGGGACAAAAATGAAGAGCGGGAGTTGTTTTTAAATTCAGTCACAGTTGGCAGTGGGAAATAAAACAGATTAAAATGACTTTGAATGCCTCTGCAGTTAAAGTGACCGGATGATTTTGGTTGATTTTCATACTTTTAAATCAAATCAGATTTCAAAGTTGTCATTTAGGGCGTGTTCCTTGACATGGCAGGTTATGCTAGGTAGGCTTGGGCGTGTTCTTAAGGTAGGCTCATCCTTCATCAGTATTATGTATGAGGCAGGCACTTCATCCATCTCCTCTGCTTCTGCTGAGAACTCATTTTCAACACATCAAAACTTATTGGAGAAATAGGACATCCATGCCAACAGAAAAGGAACTTATAATTGAATTTAAATCGGTCTTCCTCGTGAATGCATAGTTGGATAGGAGGACAGATTTAAGCTTCAGATGAGGAACAGCTTTGATTTTGTCCTTCTCAGCTTAGATGACATTTTTGTTTCCTTGCTGGTCGTATGGTGATGTTGAACCTCGTTTTAACCACTTCATCCACTAGATAAATGTTAGTCTGTTTGGATATGGGCTGGTTCTGTAGTCTGACAGCGGCCTGTATCTGTAGAGTCCCTGTGAAGTTATTTGAGGGAAGCGTACTTGCAGTAGAATAGTTCAGCCCACAACTAATCATCCACTTCAGCTGCCATGTTGCTAGACACTTCATGATGCAACGTTAAGAACATGGTGAAATTCTCCATGGGGTAATAATTTAATAGTCCTGAACTAACTTGAATGCAGTGAATTGTTTATACATGTTCCGGACCTTTAACCACGTCATGGCATCATAAAGTCATTTCTGACTCAACAAGCCTCACATCATCCCCTCCCACCATGATCAGCGACAGCGGCGGCGTACATCACGACGTGCTAACCGCTGCAGGCGGCGTTGACTGTCAGACACGAAACAGTGACACCACCTCCAGTCAGCCGTCACACTCGGCTAACCAGTATCCGCAACGGGATCATTTTCATGTTGTCACCAGTCAGTCATTTTGTAATTCTGCTGATGCAATCGCCGACGCTCAGCAGAAACGGGCCTGTGGCGATGTGTCCCGCCAACGACGCCTGTTAATTGGAATGTAACATGGTGTCCCCCCACGCTTCACCCCAACAAAGCTGGGATTCGGAGGAAGACATTTAAGATGCGGCCGTGTGGCTTGAAGAACTGGAAGGGTCCCGGCTGGAAGGGGTGGGTTTGATCCAGACGTAGAAATGGAGCCAAACTAGGACAGCTGATGAAGAGTACGAACCTCAAGAAGGGAAAATGTGACTGTGAGACGGTACAGAGCTGTAAAATACCAGGAAGAGAAGAAGGTATGCTAATGAGCATGCCACCTTCCCCGGGTCACGCTACAGGATAGCCGCTATCGCCTGTGGAAGGCTGGTTAGCCAAACGGACTATTGGAGGCATCGTGCGTCGCCACAACTTAAATTGAGGCTTCTGGAGGAGACGAGGCGTCTGAGGATCTGCCAGAGGGATGATAATGCTCCGAGTCGAGCCAGCACCCTGAGGCGCACTCATTTCTCCTTAATTAGGTGGCAGCCTCAGCTAAAAACACCCGCCGTATGAACGAGAGGCGCAGAGTCTGATAATGGGCAACAGGTTCGCCGATCCTCATCCAGGGGACATTTATAAGTTTAATATTCATTTATAATATTAATATATGTCAAAAATAAAAACATTTCATGAAATACTTGTAAAGATTTATAAGAATCTGTCGTATTTGGAGTAATTAACAAGCGTTTCCTCTCGGAGTCGAAATCTCTCCCCTGGAGATTCTGCATATTTAGAAAAAGGATTTTTAAAAATGGGAGCGCTTCCTGGACTCAGAATTATTTACCGTTTCCTGGAGGGGCTTCATGGATATAAAGGATTTTTGTAGACAGGAGATGAAAATCACAACAAAAACTTAAAGGAAAGGAAAGTCTAAATGCCTTTTTTACAGTGTGTTACAGTCTCTTTGTGATATTCTGCATATTTGCCTTTACACTGAAAACATGGACATTGTTTTTTTGCCTGTTTGAGTAGTTTTAGCATCAATACGGCTGATAAATTCACATTTATCCTTGAAACATTTGACATCTTTCATACATAATTATGATAATACATAATTATTATCATAATTGAACACATTCTTTTCAACATATAGTACGACATAGTGAAATTGTTCTTTGTACAGGTATATGACCCATCCGTGAGGAGTCTTGCTCAAAGGCCTTATTAAATGTAGACAGTCAAGGGATGGAACCCCCGACCTTCTGGTTGGGCAACGACCCCCCTAA
The DNA here is from genome assembly GCA_037951165.1 of Lophius americanus. NCBI lineage: Eukaryota > Metazoa > Chordata > Actinopteri > Lophiiformes > Lophiidae > Lophius > Lophius americanus. The sequence goes on from JBBDHG010000174.1 coordinate 82,340, forward strand.
CGCCTGATATACAGCCACTCAGAAACCCGGTTCTGTTGTTCTGAGCGTTTACCATGAAACGTCCAGTACAAGGTTCTATAAGTTCCGTATGCAAGAGGATCTGAGAATTATTATTATTATAATTTGTTAAAATCTTCAACCGAGCAGCAATGTTTTAAAACTATGTCTCTCAAATGGGGGTTATGCCCCCCCAAAACTGCTTATGCGGGTCCAGCCAACCAAATTTTACATTCAGATTTCCAATTTTGCTTAGAGTCTTTAATTAATGTTAAACTGCAAAATAACAGACACAAAAGCGTTTGCCAAATAGTGAGCACACTAAACTGTACTGTCAACTGGATATTGCCAAAAAGTGACCCACATTGATAAACTGTGACTTGGGTTATAAGCTGTTTATAAACGTTAACTAACGACTGATAAAGTGTTTACTATCTGAGCTATAACCTAATTATAAACACTATGATGTCATGCGTGCGGCCGTTGAACAGGACGTTCTAACTGGGTCCACAGATCCGTTCATTATTTAAAAAAGAGTTTTTCCCCTCGCAGCCGAAATTTTTCAACTTGCTGATGGTGAAAAAGAGAAAGTCAGATGATCAGCATTAGTCTGTAGTTTTCGTCCTGTGCGCGCGTACAAAAGGTCTGTAGCAAATTCCGTGTCATTCCATCTGGTAAGGATGAAGATAAATCCCTGGATAAGTGAAAGCTTTGCTCAGCTGGCGGTACTAGAAAGCATCTGCTGAGGATCTATCTTTTTTAGATTTATAATCTGTGCCAAACAGGCTGAAACCGCTAGCTGAGAAGTCTGATCCACACGACTGAACCGACTGGCCAACAGCGCCCCAAAAAGCCCCCCAACCCCCTGTGTGTTGCGTGCTGATGGAAAGCTCCCCCTAAAGACTAAAATATGAACTACAAGAGTAAAATATTATATCATTGAGGTGGATCTCATCCAGTTAAGTCATAAGTCCCAAATTTGGACTAAATCTGAAGTAAGTATAAGGTAAATAAGTGTTTTCAGTAAAACAAAAAGCTGCATCTTTAGAGTCAAATAATTTGTCAATCAGTCAAGCAGAATTTATTTGTGGAGCACTTTTCAAACAAACAAAATGTTCATGCAATCATACAACAAAACAATAAAGAGGAAAATACAGTTGGGATACATAATAACAATGATGAAGAGGACACTTTAACCACACCTCCCAGATCTGGATGAATGGAATATTCCAGTTGACAACCTTTATTTATTACACAGTGTAATTTGCAGAGAACAAAATAAAATGAACCCATTGAGGACTGGATTCAGAATAGTACTCAAAATCAAAGGGGGAAAAAATAAGTTCCCAAGCGAATACAACTTTTGTTTTTTTGGAGAAAGAAGTAGAGAGAGAGTTCGGTTCAGTCCGCTCCGCTTCTTGTTCCGTGTCGGCCGAATTTCCTCCATGGGGGTGCGACGCATATAACTCAGTGTGTCTGTCCTCCAAGCGTACGAACTCCCCACAACATCTGGAAATGCTCCTGATGAGACAACGATGGTCTCTTCGGTGATATCTCCCCAGAGCTGGAACCTGGAGTCAGTTCCTGGACAGTCTGTGGTGCGACGCGGTGGATGCAACGATCTATGATGTCCCATGGTTGCTTGTTTGGATTCAGGTCCGGGGGATGGGCGATACTATCAATAGTATCGATGCCTTCGTCATCCAGTGACCGCTGAAACACTTCAGCCCCATGAGGCAGGGCATTGTCATGGACCAGAAGGGACCAAGGTCTTACTGCACCAGCATACGGTCAGACAAAGGGTCTGAGTATCTCATCCTGGTACCTAACAGCAGTCATGGTACCACTGTCTAGCACGTTGAGGTCTATGTGGCCCTCCAAGGATATGCCTTCCCCAGATCATCACTGACCCACCTCAAAACCGGTCATGCTGGAGGATGTATCAGGCAGCAGAACGTTCTCCACAGCGTCTCCAGACTCTCTCACGTCTATCACATGTGCTCAGTGTGAACCTGCTCTCATCTGTGAAGAGAACAGGACGCCCAATGGAGAAGCTGCCAATTCTTGTGTTCTCTGGCAAATGTCAATCAGGCTGCACGGTGCCGTGCTGTGAGCACAGGACAATTATTAGTGAATGTCGGGCCCTTAGGCCTCCCTCATTGAGTCGGTTTCTGACCGTTTGGACAGAAACATGCACACGAGTGTACTGCTGGAGGACATTTTGTAGGGCTCTTGCAGAGATCCTACTGTTTCTCCATGCAAAAAGGAGCAGATAGTGGCCCTACTGCAGAGTTGTTGACCTCCTATGTCCCCTCCATCTAACCTGGTGTACTGGCCTGTCTCCTGGTATATCCTCTACTCTCTTGACACTGTGCTGGGAGACGCAGCAAACAGTCTGGCCACGGTGTGTATGGATGTGCCATCCTGGAGGACCTGCAATACCTGAGCAACTTCTGTGGGCTACAGAAACAGCCTCATGCTACCGCTAGTGGCGAGTTCACTTGAAAAATGCTAAACTAGACAAGAATCAGCCAGAAAGGATGAGGAGAGGGAAATGGTGTGTTACCACCACCTGCAAAACCATCTTTTAATAGGGGTCGTCTCGCTAATTGCCTCTCCTTTCCACCTGTTGTGTGTCCAATTTACACAACAGCAGGTGAACTAGATTGACAATCATTATTGCTTCCTGACTGAACAGGTTGATATCCCGGAGGTGGGATTGCCTTGGAGTTACACTGTGATTATTATGAGCTCCCTTTATTTTTTCGAGAAGTTTATAATAGCATATCCTGGTAGTAGTACTTTAAAAATAAAGATACTATTCATACTAAACACACAGCCGTTTTATATATATATGAACAAATATTGCTATATATACATCTAGAAATATATATGATTAGATTTAGATGAGTTGAAGATTCTGACGTCGGCCGGTAGAAAAGACTTCCTGTAGCGATCCTTAGCAAAGTGATAAAGCTTCCCTAGTGTTGGAAATATACGACGACCATTCCCCAAATCGATCCAGTTCTTCCTCACATCTATGTGGGTATAAAATTGGAAAATTATCCATGAAATAGTTTCTGAGTTAACTGCGGACGCTGCAGCAACGCCGACTCCATGTAATCCCCGACTTCTCAGGGGTATAAAAACATCTAGCACTTTAAAATGTGATCCAATCGTAACGTGCGTGATAAATTAAATGTATTATTATTAATAGTATTATTATTGTTGTCAGAGTCGAAGATAGATAGATAGATAGATAGATAGATAGATAGATAGATAGATAGATAGATAGATAGATAGATAGATAGATAGATAGATAGATAGATAGATAGATAGATAGATAGATAGATAGATATGCATACATATATACATACATATATACATACATATATACATACACATAGATACACACACACACATATACACATATATATATATACTTGCATATATATATACATACATAAACATACATGTACATATATACATACGTAAAGACACACTATATATATATATACACATATATACACATGCTGTATATATATGTGTATATAAATACATACACCGGACATAAGTTAAGAAATAAGAAAATGAATAAATAAAATTCACATGTACATTTGAATAAAGGAATAAACTTCATGTTAATCGAAAGATAAGGTAAAATAAGGAAAAGAGTCCGATCTCCAATTGTATACTTGATATGAATTTAAAGAGATCAAGTGCAGATGTGCAATAGTTTAACAGTAGTCCAAGTGCATGTCTGCTTTTCTAGTTTCATCGCCTCTAATCTCGGCCGCTGGTGAAACTGTTCTATAAGTTTTGTTTTCAGGGCTAGAAGGGACGTGCAAACTGGAGGAAAAAGAATTATTTTCATCATATTTTATTATATTTCACACTCTAAGTGCCGGAGAGAGTCGCCTGGGCAGAATCTTTTATTTATTAATTGATTTATTTGAAGGAAAACAGGGAGACTTTTATGGAAAAGGCTCCTTTTTATTCCCGATGTGTTGATTTTGCAGACAGAAACCAAGGCTGACTCCACAGTAGAATATAATCAGGGGGGGCGGAGCTACTAAAATAAGCTCCTATTACAGTACAGAAACATTGGTGACATAAAAGGTTGGAAAAAGTTCAATCAAGGTGGTGTCGTTCGATCACGTGTGGTTCTGCTCTGGCCTCCTGAGTCCGACCCGAGGGCAGCAGAATCATGCAGTCGTTATCTAAGATTAAATCAAAGAGCCTTATATCGCTCTTTTATCATGTGGTGTGAAATGCTGGAAAGGAAGGCGTGAAGAGGGCCTTGAGTCGTGTGTTGGGAAATGTTTCGCTGCGATCTTTCACAGTTTGAGTCGAGCGTCTCCCTGAGGGTCCGACAACAAGCTCAAGATGAAGCCATTGATCCAGGTTCAAAGCGGTTTCGAAACGCTCGTCCCGCCTGTCGGGTAGTAACAACAACTACAAGCACTATTTACTCACAAAAAAGAAAAGTAAAGGATTTACCTTCCAGTTGGAGCCACACGTCTCTTAATAAGGGAATTTTATTAATATTAGTCCAGCTGTAAAAGACTTTTCAAGGACATTTGATTAGTGCGTCGCTGTAAGAAATACATTGTGGTGTTGTGGAGGTCGGATTCCCGTCCCACTAAATCACCAGCTGGTGAAGTAAGGTCAGTGCAAACTCAGTCAGTCCAAGTCCACTTCCAGTCAGTCAGTCCACTTCCTCCGGAGAATTAAACTCTGTGGGTCACAGACGTCTGCTGGAGTGATCACTTCCTGGGAGGAGAGTGGGCGCAGCGAGATCCCAGTCCAGTTTCTCGGGAAGCGCTGAGGTTCATGTGAGGACGAAGAGGCTGGAAAGCTCATGGCCACCAGCCTCCTTCCTTTCCCCAAATAATTTTTTTTCTAAACTGGACCGGAGGTTCTAGCGTCGCACCGCGATGGAGGAAATGCGGCTGATAGGGAACAAGAAGCAAAGTGGACTGAACCGACCTCCCTCTCTAGTTCTTTCAAAAGTCGTGTTTCAAACGTTCTAGTCTGATGCTATGTTGTTTTTTCTGGTGCTAAAAAATTAGTATCGTCCAAATGTAAAACTTGTGGGAACTAGTTATTATCTTGTAGACACAACATAATATGTCGTTACTAAGCCTTATTATCTCGTGGCCACAACTTAGTAACTCATTCCCACGCCTTATTATTTAGCCTAAATCTTTACTCATTTTACTCACTGCACCTTTAACGACAAAGTAATTCAGATAAGTGAATTGAATTAACGTGGCCTTTAGGTTTAATTGCTTATTAGGGAGAGAATATCCTTCAATATCCTTCAATCCTTCAATAATCCTTCAATCACGTGGAAAAACTTTCCCTGATTTGTAAAAGGTTCATTAAAACATTGAATTCTGTGGATATACTTAAATGTGGCGTTCCGCAGTGAGAGGGACGTCAAGAGAGTCTCGATATGCTGGACGTGAACCTGATACCTACATGTGTGAACCTCCTCTATGAAGCCCCCCCCCACGCCTACGCACATATTGTTTTCAAGGTCATCTGCTGTGGTAATAACGGTGGGAATCTGGCCGGACAGCAGCTTGTCAGTAACAGAGATCCATTCTTCCCAGCAGCCTCATGGGAGCTAAAGAGAGAGAGAGAGAGAGAAGTCGAAGAGGAAGATGGAGGAGGGTGGGGGGTTGGACACAGGAAGTCCCTGCAATCAGCGGAGACGGGCTTGACCTTAACGTCCACCCCCTCACCGCCGTGCCCACCGTCTGACTGGACTCAACAGATGTGAGTGGAGGTGGAGCTGAGGGATGGAGTGGGGCACCAGAACAGCTGCACATTGTCCGTCCACACCAGCCTTTGTCTGGAAAAAGGGATAGCGGAGAGAGGAGGAAGATAAAAGGGAGGCAAGCGCTGATTGTAGGTGTTTGAAACTGCATTTGGTTCAGCGCCTTGGAAGAAATGCCAGTAATGTGATTAAACTAATGGACGAATGACTAGAGAGAGAGACAGAGAGAGAGAGAGAGAGAGCGAGAGAGAGAGAGAGAGAGAGAGAGAGAGAGAGAGAGAAGAATGGCCTGGACTCTGTTTGGAGTTACAGACTGATCTCCGGACCCAAGAGTCGTCAGAAATAATGGAGTCTAAGCCTCTTCAAGAAATGAGAAAATCCTGCTTCCATGGAAAAACAGAAGTTTTTAAGAGTCCAGATTAAAACCCAGCTATGGTAGAAACGACACAATGCAGCAGATAAAAGTGTTTGTATTCAATAAATACGCCTGGTATCTCACCAGGAAGTTTTTTGCGCCTCACTTTCGGCCGTTATGAAGTATTTGGCCTGAGTTTTGGAAAAGCTGTGCATTTCTGGATGGAGCCGTTTTATCATTTTATCCTCAGATCCTATAATATGTCAATAAATCACTGAGTAAACAAGATTTATTACAGATAACGTCCCAATTGAAACCAGATTCAACAGCAATTCTTTATGGAGCTGGCATCTGGGAGAGAAAAGAATCACGCTTTTCATATCGGTAGGCTTTTATTTTGAAATCTCGGCTTCAAAATTGTTATTTTATATTATCTTACGGGGCCATGTTCCATTGTTTGGTGCCATAATAGGGGTGATACATGCTATCTGTATCTATCTCTATCTGTATTGTGTGTGTATTTGTGTGTGTGTATAATTCTACTGGTTCTACTGATCGTAAACATATCCCATATTGTGGTAATTACACAATTAAACCCACTTGGCATTTACAATATGAAGAAGAAAAAAAGAAATTACATGGGCCTGAATGATAATTAGGGTTAAAATCCTGAAAATAAATGAATGTTTGATAGTTTTGATCAAGACTGATGTTAGTTAATATCAGTAAAAATGTAATGTTTTTATATTTTATATTTTCATTGAACCTTTTATTGTCCTGGTTAACTCTTTGGTTGAACTGACGTTGAGTCTTTATTTCTCTTTAAAAAACGGGACTGAACCTGTTTATAATACGACCCAGGGGCAGCATATATATAATAAAATGTGCAGGGGGCCGAGTACGGAGGCCTGAGGGACACCACAGGTGAAAAGGGCCGTTGAGGAGTATTATTATTCAATAATTAGTATTTTTGGGGGGATATTAAAGCATCTGAGGACTTACTAAACAGAATTATATTACCTCATACAACCACAAAAGAAGTCAAATAGTGTTTTTCTGAACATGTTCTACCGAAAGGTTGAGTTTAATGGAATTGAAATGGACGGTTATCCCTGAAAATATAAAAGTCTAATTTGGTTTTTACTTGTTGGACTAAACAAAAAAAACGTTTTACCATTTTCTGTAATAATATTTGTATTAGATAATCAAATACGTATAAATGTTAAAAAAGATGAATAATCTATTAATAGATGTAAAACCTTATGTACATGTATTAATAATTGTAAAAATGTCAAAGAAGAACTCTTTAAATTAGAGAACCTCGTATTCGATGATGAAGAAAATATATACAGGTATGAAGATGTATTTGGTAATTTCATGAGAATTAAGAGCAGAGGAAACGAAGGTCACATTCACAACAACATTACAAGACGTACTTTTAATGACCCCTCATATGAGTGGCTTTAATTATGGGATAGAAGTCAGATAAGAGGACATATTCATGTCTTCTGTGAGGGATGAAGATGAAGAGGGTCCACAGGACTTCAAGAACTCCTCTAGCAGCGATAAGAGTGCTAAAAGCCAAAGTATTAATCCGCCTTGATGTAATAGTTTCAGCAGAGTCAAGAACTCGGAAAAATCCACGAGGCATTTCAAATATTTAGAATTACAGTTTCTTTTTCTTTTTTAAAGTTGCTGTCAAAATAAACAAAATAGTATTTAAAGGGTTAACCTGCTGAAAATAAATAAATATGTAATAATTATGATCTGGACTGATGCAGGTCAAAAGCCTTAAATCCCTCAAAGTGTGAAATAATATAGATATATTATACTTTATTGCAGTTTCAGATTGTTTTACGTCCTCAGAAGAGAGTTTATGAGTTCTAACTGATTTATTCATACTTTTACTTTTAACAGTCATATTTAAGTTTTTGTTATTGGAGTGGTGGTTCGGCGGAGCAGCTGTCGTACTGGTTACGGAGCTGATGAAGACGAGGACAGCGGGGTTAACGGAGTCGGCGAGGCGGAAGGACAAGCAGGGACAAGCGTTCTGGATGCTGGACGATCAAATCTGAAAGAAAAAAAAAACTGCTAGCTCAGACAAGAAACCTCAAAGGCAAAAGTAAAAATTCATGACATTCGCATCACATCAGCGATATCAATTTACCCAAAAAACAGCCAGGGAGGGGAAGAGAGAGAAAGAGGGCGAGAGAAACGGAGAGGAGAGAAACTGCTACTAATGCTGGTAGAAACCCAAGACCAGAAATATCTTTTCCAAATGGCTCCCCGCTGAAACCAGACGAGGGGGGGCGGGGCCTGCAGAGACGTGGAACGACACAAGCAGACTTCTCCTCAGGGGGAAAAAGTGACGAGACTTGCTCCAAAGATCAGCTGTGCAGACATCAGCTCATACCAGCGCCGACCGGCAGCACGCAATTAAAGACGGAGGGCTGACAGCAGTTTTTAAAAGAGGAGACGCTGAGTCAGCACTTTTCTACAGAGGCTGCGGAGTGATGGCGTCGAGCGATGAGAGCTAGATGAGAGATAGAAAGGCATAGATGAGATATATATGTATGTATATATTCAATCCCAGACACTGCAGTCTAGGTGTTATAGGGTTCTCGAGCAGGACCAGGAACCCCGGTTTTATCCCGGACAACATGGCTGCCCAGAACAATATTCGCTCTGTTGTGTTTCCTGTATAATTGTACGTGACTAATGAAGAGTTCTGTTCGAAAGAACTTTGATTCACTGTGTGTTCTGACATGTTTCTATCAGAGCCAGCATTCCTTTTCCAGGTCAGATGGTAGGAGAACATGGGCAAGCCTTCACTCGCATCTTCGCTGGTTCACCAGCAGACCAATTCTGTTGGCACCACTGAAGACTGGAAAAACCCAACAAGCGTTGCAGGTTCTCTACCGGCGGATGCTGTAACCCAGTTGTTTCATCATCACAGATCGGTAAAGTCAGATCTTCTTACTGGAAACATCGACTTCAGGGATACAATGTTAAGTCGCAGTTTGATAAATCCCCCCTGCTGGTTTTAAGTTGTATTGTAATGACATAATGAATGTTATCCACTTCACCAGTCATAATGTTATGGCTGATCCTTTATGTCGCTCTAGAAATTGATATACACTCTCAGTGGGGAGGCGGGCACTAAACCACAAACCACAAAAAAAAGACATTTTTCCTCCTTCTCCGTCTTTATTTATTTTGCATTGTGTTTGCTTTCCACCAGCTTCCGAGCGAAAACGGCCAAACCTCTAAATAAGACACTCTGATTGGCTGAGAGGTCACCCCCCCTGCAGCCAGTAGGATTGCTCCAATCAGAAACTCCATAGGCGATTCTCTAGATTTAGTAGAAAAACTAAAACAGCTCAAACCATCGTAGAGCAATGATACTAGAGCAGCAAAACTCCTGGGGGCTCAATACTCGGATCATCTCCAACTTAATTTATTGGGGTCGATTGAACTTAATTACTTGAAATGGACCCAACTGAATTGAATTTGGTTGGCAGAACTAATTTTGCTGTAGTAGAATGAACCGACTAAAGGCAGTTTATCCAACTTGTCTGAATCTTAAAAAATAAACTTGTTGCCTTTCATTTGAGTTCTACACGATTTAATCATGTCTAACTTTTAAACATTGTTGCATAAAAGAAAATACATAACCTACAGGTGATTGAACGTCAGCAAATTTCATTTTTTTTGTGTATATATGTTATCAGAATCAGAATCTGCTTTATTGTCATTTTACAATGTATAATGAAACTATGTGTGGCTCCTCCTTTCTGATTGGAGCAATCCTATTGGCTGAAATGACAAAATATAGAATATAACGTCTTATTGCAAAATATATTGTGCCAGTAAATATCTTAACAACCGGTGAAATGATTAGATGTACGAGATTTTTTCACGGCTTGTTTCTGCTCATTGTTTTGGCTCCTCATCTTCAAAGTTTGGACTCACCTTCACCGGTCGACCCTCCCCAACGAACCCAACGTGTGCATCCTTCCTCTCAGACACCAGAGAGATATTTCTCTCTCTGGTGGAGGAAAAAGGATGTCCATCAACCTGGCAGGATATTTTCAATATAGGAGTTTCAGGAAACCGACATTCTGGTCGGGCTTTTTTTTCAAAGAACAAATATCAAGTGAAAATTGACCAATATTGAGCAGAACCCACATCTGACATGAACATTCCAGCAAACAAAACAGATTATTTTACCAAACACTACGGCACCTTATGGAGATGTGGACCGGTTCTCTATACTCCGAAGATTTGTTCAAAACAGGCTAGTACTTAGTACTTTTGTAGCTTTCTTATGATTCATCATCGTCATCATCATTTCCAGAGAAAGACTTCTTCTTCTAATACTTTCTCCGAAGCTTCATGGTTGTATCACAACTTCCAATTTCTGTACAGTTCTTTGGATTTTACACTTTGGGGAACTTCTGAACCCAGAACAAGCCGCTTGGATGATCTTCCTTCGTGGGGGGGGGGCTAGAGAAGAGAGATAGGGTACGGAGCTCAGACATCCCGATGGAGCTCGGAGGACAGCCGCTGCTCCGGTTGGGTCCAAAGGAGTCAGTTGAAGTGGTTCAGCTATCTTACTAGGATGCCTCCGGGACTCCTCCCTTTGGAGGTCTTACAGCCGTGATCAACTGGGAGGAGACCCCGCGATAGACCCAGAACTCGCTGGAGGGAATATATTTCCCATCTGGACTGGGAACGCCTTGGGATCCCCCAGGATGAGCTGGATAGTGTTGCTATGGAGAGGGATATCAGGAAGTCCTTTCTGAGCCTGCTGCCATCGTGACCCGGACCCCGATAAGCGGAAGGAAATGGATGGATGGTTGGATGGATGTCGAGGCCTCTGTGAGGTCTTTGCAGATGTTTCTTGTAGAAAGTGATGCTCCATAATATGTTCTGGTTCTCCACGTTCACAGGTGCTGGACCGGCTTTGTAGTTTTCTCTGAGCAGAGCAGCTTCAGATCTTCCTCTTCTTGTTCTCAGGCGGTTGACGGTCTTCCCCCGAACCCTTGCCAAGTAAGGAGGTCCGTCCAGGTCAGTTGGGTTGGGGTCATTCTCAAGCTTTTCCCTCCATATCTCTATGAATGTTGTTAGACGTTGGACATGGTTTAAGCTTTTTTTTTCTCAATCTCAACTGCCTGGGGCGGAGGTTTGACGACCATGGAGGAGATGGAGAACATCACCCAAAGCTTTGGTCATCTTGACTCGGTAGGCCGTTTTCACCCTTCACACCCACGAGGTAGATTTGGTCAAGACCGAGTTCATCCTAAATGGAAACATAGAAACAATATTACATATTCTATCCATCCATGCTGTTTATCCATAAACACATGAAAGAAATTTAGAACATGAAGAAAGGTGGAGACGTCAATGTTTTTATATTTTCTTTATTTTCATAATGGTTAATGCTGAAAAAGGTCATTGCATGTAGATGCCAGTAACAGAAATTGAAACGCCTCAGGATTGCCTCCGGATAAGCTGGAGAGTGATGCTGGGGAGATGGATATCTGGAAGTCCCTTATTGGCCGGCGTCCAACTCGTCCAGACCCCGGATAAGCGATTTACAATACTTTTACTACTTTTGCCAGAATCGTTCCTAACACAAGTAACTATACTTCTACTCTCTGCTTCTTTAGTTACCTCCACCAAGGATGTTTTGTTTTCACTACGGTATGTTTATCTGTCTGCCTGTTTGTTTGTACGAAGGATTACAGAAAAATTAAAGGACGGATTTATATGTAAATTTCCTTTACATATCCCGAGGGTGTCGACATTTTGGCGAATGTACAAGTTTCACAGCATTTCAAATAAATTATTAAAATTTGGCTATCGCTGGCTTTGTTCCATTGATTCATTTGATGTTTCTTTGGGGGTGGAGGTGGGTGCGGGCTCCGTGGGCTGATCGGAGTCGCTGAAGTGAAATGCGCAGGAGACAAGCAGCTACAGAGTATCTGAGATACTCAGAGAGTTTGTTGGAGTTGCCTGTAGATTTAGAGGCTGGCAATAACTCAGACATTAATGGAGAATTCCCTAAACCTGGAGTATCGCTCTGCCTTGACGGAGGTTAGCGTTCTCTGAGTGTTTTTTTTTAGTTTGTTTATTTTTTGGTTTATAATGTGGTAGATAATCTCCATTAATAGACAACAATAAGAGTAAATGGGAGAGCTTTAGCATCTATGGCTAATTTCCATCTGTCGTCAGTTGTCAATGGGGAATGGGGAATCCGGTTAACAAATATAAAGTCTAACTTTCGGACTTGGGATATTACATTTCATTGTCCCAAAAGGGAAATACATGTCGGATCACACACGAAGCAAACAAGAACGAGAACGGTTATCTTGGCAGCAGGGTTAGTCATGCGAGTGAGTTTGGCCCGGTTTCTGAAGGTATTGACTCGACCTCCAAATTTCCCAGATCTATATCCAATCCACCATCTGTGGGATGTGCTGGTAAAAACCAATCCGCTAGGACCCCACCTCACAACTTCCAGGAGCCGCCGCCAACACCTTCCGAGTTCTGGTGAAGTCCACGCCTTGATGGGTCGGAGCAGTTTCAGCAGAATAACGAGTAATCTTCACTGTTGATTACATTGCTGATGGGGAATTAATGTATTTCTTTTGCCCCACTTGTTTTTTGAGATCTTTCCTCATGTCGTGTCCGGTGAATGATGATGTGTACCATTCTGTCTGAGGTTGCTCCATTGCTTGGGTCATGACCAAAGCCTGGACGAACGTCGGATTGATGATTCCGGAATGAGACTCACACCTGAGCGTGCCGGAATCCTCTCTATTACAACAGATCTATCTGAAATAAACCCTTATATTTAAGTCCAACTGAGACTCCTCAAGCTAATTCCTTTTCCTCAAATGGTCAGGACACAAGATTTGTCTTCGATTCTTTCTTTGTTCCTTCAATCGAAGTTACATGGAAGAGACCCTGAGGGAGGGTTCTCGTCTGTTAGGTGCCGTTACAGTACTGTTGACTTCTAGTTTTTCTTTAGTAGACACAAAGGAAGTGTTCATAGCCAATAAGACAAAGGTATGACATTTAATATTGACTATGCCTTTTGGCTAACGCCAACTTCCAGGGGAAATATCAGGCGCTACCTGGTATTTTCCTGCCGTGTGATGATAGCCTGATATTCCATAGCGGTTTATGGGATCGATTTTGCTTAAAATGGCTGTTTGCTTGTTCTACGAAGAAGGTTTATGAAAGTATATCCAGGCAAAAAACTGACAAATAAAAAAACTGGGAGCTAGATGATAAGCAAAACGATGAGCTGAAAGACGGAGAGGACAGACCCAGGTGTTTAATAGCATGTGGAGTTTGGCGCTGCCATGATAAACACCTTTCATGTAACTGCTGTTAATGCAGTGACATCTTTCAGATCTTCAGGTATGAGCAGCTCTGACTGAAGATAAAATGCAGGGGATGAGGAGTGTTCCCCATGTAGTCAACTTATTGCTCTTCCTGGTGTTTTATTGCCCACTTTATAGCACCGTTGTGTCTGTCCCTGCAAACGGAATAAATGCAGCGAGAGAAAAGAGCAATTTTCCAGACTTAGTTCCCTCTTTACTTTTCTCTCTCCCGCTTTCGGTCTGCTGCCTTATTCTGTCTGACGGGCAGGTTTTCATTTCTGCCTCAAGTCTCCAGCAAAGCAATGATACTACATGGAGGACATTAAATATTTAGAGCTACATCTTTTTCTGCTTCCACGGTCAGCTGCACTCCAATAGTCTGGACAAACAGCCCACTTCACACACACACTTAATGCACAAACACACACACGATGGAAAGGTCAACTTGTAATTTGGCTTGTATTGACTACTGGGCACCCACTCTCACTTGGAAGGTAATCCTTACTGTGCGCTGGCACAAACAAAGGCAACTCAACTTAATCATTGCTGTTTTTAACCCATTAAAAACAGAAGTCATCTGAAGATGACTCATCAACCCCGACCCTCACAACAACATACAAACTAAAGTCATCAGCATATGACGTATCCTCTATTCATTCAATGAGCTTAGAATAATGTGGATAGTCTCTGATGAGAAAAGTTACACAGATACGTCTGTTGTCTTGCATGATATCCAGAATTACAGGCGACATTGTGGTGTGACATCCATGTAGGATCTGCAGGGTGGGCTTCATGGTGCGGCCCTGACATGCAGAACTTTGTATAGGGGAGGGGACTTTACAGTTGTGTGGAAGAAGGCATTGACTTCTCAGTGCAGTACCTTCTGTTGTCCTTGGAGGTGGATGGTCTGGTGCTGTAGATGATAATCTCACTTATCTTGGCACTAAGTCTGAGAATAACCTTGGCACACTCCTACGCTAGCTCTAGCTAGCTAAGTGTCCAGGTTTGTTATGACTACTGCCTGTACCACATTGAAGTTATAGTGAGGCCAAGTTCATGCTCCCAGCCACTAATACCTTCCTGAGTGCAGAGCCCAGGACTATGATCAAGAGGGAGTTCGCTTGCAACAGCTCCGCCTTGATGTCAAATGCCTCCCTTATGCTGCTTGAGGTCAAAACCCTTGCTCTTGCGCCCATGTACCTGGTCTCTATGGTCTAAAGAAGGTTGGGAGGGACACCATAGGCCACGAGTATCCTCATCATTCATATTCATTCATCATAAATCCCTTTTTTAAATCCGAAAAACACAGGACCGCTCTCGGTTTGCTCCTTTTCCCTTCCGCGAGGATTCCCCTCATCTGATCTGATCTGAGTTTGAGAACCCCTCCCTTCTCTGAAGCCAATGTGGTGAAGAGAGAGCAGAGCCGTAAGCTAAAGCCCTCAATTTACCAGCCCATCTGAGTTCAAACCCTTACCTATGGTCCTGGTCATGCTGTGGGAAGTGACATAAGTAGGTCAAGGATATAAGCAGCTGTTATGAACTTCCTTCGTTGGGGGGCCTGGGCTCAGCCTTAAAGATTAGGTGTGGAGCTCAAGCATCCAGAGGGAGCTTGGAGTTAAGCTGTTGCTCCTTCGTGTTGAAAGTAGGTAAGTAGTATTATATGAGGTCTGATTAGGACGCCCCCGTTTGAAGGTTTTTGATGCAGGTCCAACCAGGAGGAGACCCCAGGGTAGACCCTTATCCGAATATCGTCTGGCAAGGCATCACCTCGGGGTGCCCCAAGATGAGCTGGAATATCCTCCTTAACATGCTGCCTCTGGAACCAAGGCGGAGATAAGCGAGAAGAAAATGAAATGGAATGGAAAAGTCGGTTTATAGTTTGAGAGAAATGCACTGCAAAATAAATCCACAAGCAAAAATGTGTGCAAACGTGAAAATATCAAAATGTAGGACAACAGTTAGCATTTCCACCAGCTATTGCTTAAAAGTACAATCAAAAATGTGAACATTGTCAGATGCTTAATTCAATAAATATAGTTATATCTGAATGTACTAACTTGAAAATTAATACTTGAATTTGACACAACTTGCGTCAATTGCACAATCAAAAGAAATGCATTGAAATTGCTGACATATCTAGATTTAGTCAATTCAGCATATTATTCCTCAGCGGATGACTGACTGCGCTGAATATTCAGCGCCCATTCCACCCCCACCCCCACCCCCCACCGCTGCATTGCTGTTCTTTTTTGTGTGTGTTATATGTATGTTGGATCACACTTGGTTGTTATTTATGTTTTTCTTTGCATTCTAAGTCTATTTTCTATCTTTATCTGAGGTGTTGTCGGCGCTTTGACCTTTTGCTGAAGAGGAATTCATCAGACGAGTTTGACTCTGTTAGTGTTTTTCCCACTATCCAACTGAAATCGAAAAAAACAACAACAAAAGGTCAGCATCAACCACTTCCTGTGTGTAATATCTACACACTTACAAATACTGGGTTATTTTAACTTAACCCAAATGCTAGACTGAGTCTAGCATTTAGCAAGACTCGTCATTCCTTTAACACATGCGTAACCATGGTGATAATTAATGCTGTGAAAAGCTCCTAATACAGCTTTATCCTTAACTTAAAATCATAAAATGCTTATTTTAAACTTGTGTTTTTGTTACTAAATACTCAATCCAATGCAAAAATGCAATTCCGATGTATGTTTATGAATTGCAAATAAAAAAGGGAATTCTGAGGTGTTAAGAATTTTTAAAAAAAGAAAAAAAAAGGACTGTCAAACTGCTTTTATTGTTGTCAAACAAGTGGAAGAAAAACATAAAAGATAAAAGTAACATGAAAGCTCTCACACAAGGGGTGAAATTTAAAAAAAAAAAACTCAAGTGTTCCATGTTTTATTCTGATAATGTCCTAAAAATGATTTTCATTTAGGAACAAATGGCTGAAATTCTTCCATTTTAATGCAGCAAACTTAATTCTGAAAAACGCAAATTTTATACGTTAACTCAAAAAAGATAATAAGTCCCACCGGTTATGGGTCAGAAACATAAATCAACATAATGGGTCGAACTCTTACCCCATAACAACAAGTGGATGGATCAATCACTTCTGGACCCAGCGCTGGGTTACCAAAATAACCCCAATTGGGTTTGACTTCTTCTTCTTCTTCTTTGTGTTTCGGTTGTTCCCTTTGGGGGTTTCCACTGCGGACCATCTGTTTCTGTCCATAGTGACCAACGGTACCATGCTGGCCAACAGTACCAGTCACGGTGTGTATGGCAAAGGTTTTTAAGCCCGAGGCCCTTCCTTGACCCTACCATCCCTATTAATCTGGGTTCGGGCTCCACTGTTCATTTGACTAAGAAAAAAAAAAAAAAAAAAAAAATATATATATATATATATATATATATATATATATATATATATATATAAATATAAATATAAATATATATTCAATTTATTGAAAGAGATAGCCCTAAAACTTTACACACTGCTCCTTTAACCATACACAGAGTCTAATATCGGAAGAAAGAGTCAAGTCTGTATACGCCATTTACATGGCTGAGAAACACACACACACACACACACACACACACACACACACACACTGGAGCTCCAGCCTCGCCCATGTGTCCACATCTCCGGGTGTCATTGTTCGCCGCCAATCAAGCATGTAATTCCCTGACAATGAATAAAATGAGATGTAATTATTTTCCAGCACTCACTTGTTGAGCGCGGCTGAACGGGCGGAGGAGCATGTGTTGCTCCCGGACTCCATTATGGCGGTGCCGCCGTGCGTTTTACAGTAGCCCGACAGAGGTTAACGCTTCTCAATTAGATTGTGCGCCAGCGTGTGAGTCAGTGTGGGAGTGTGTGTTTTTTTTTTTTCAATTGGCTGGGAGAGGACGGGTGGTGGGAGAGCGGCGAGATGGGAGTGCGGTGCAGTTGGAGAAAGTGGAGGGGTGGAGGGGTGGAGGGGTTGGGTAGTGGTGATTTGAAAGTGTTGAAAAATAAGCCTCTGGCTATCATCCCAGGAAATGGCCTTAGAAATCCACCTCTCTGTCTCGCTGCCACCCACCCTCCCCTCGCCGTCCGTCTCTCACACCGTTACTATCTTTCTTGTTCGTTCGACCCTCTTCTCCCTCTTCAGCTTTCCTTCCCCCTCCCTTTCCTCCGCCAGCCGTCTTTCTCTGAAATTAACGCTCTCCTTCATTTTCCATCTCTTTCCGTCTCCTCCGTGATCAGTTTTTCGCCGACTCCTCATCTCTCTCAGATTTCTTCCTTTCCCCTTCCCTCTCCACATTTCTGCCTGCCCCTTCCTCTCCATACGCCCCTTCCTCACCCCTTCAACCCCCATATTCTCTCATTCTCTGTCAGTCTATCTCCTGTGCCGCTTCTATCTCACTCTTCTCCCTCTGGTGTACCGGAGCAGGTGGGGGGGAAGGCTGATAAGTCTCCGGCTGACACTTTCCCACCGACAGCCATCATTTGCTCTGACATCCTCTGTTACCTGAAACAGCCGGGGGAGGGGGGTGGTGGGGGTATATCTACCGTCTTTGAACTGTTCACACAATGGCAGCTCTGTCTTGCCCAACGCACCAAGGAGGCAATTCCAAGTTGATTTAATCGATTCCTCTCTTGGTAATTTGCGAATCCTCGTTTCCCCGCTCCTCTTTTTTCATGAGTGTCAATCATTTTGGAGGCGGCGCTTATCACACCCTCAGGTACACGCAAGACAAACACACACATCACTCTCTCCTATCTCTTGTCGCCGTGGCTCAGATAAGGCCGGGCGGGACTGGAGTCAAACCGTTTAATGTATTAACGGATCCCAAGGGTTCCTGCATATGGCCGCTCACTCCGGCGGAGAAGAGTGAGATTCCAACAGCCGGGGTGCATTAAGCAGATCGAGATGGTTCCGGAGCCGAACTCCACAGGCAACAAATGTTAGTAGTGAGAAAGACGTATTGAATATATGCACACATGCAGAAAAAAAACGGAGAAAAAAACGTAAAAAAAACAATTTTGTTGAAAGAAAAAATGTCCCCATCTGAGTAAAATATGAAATATTAGAATAAATGTTATATTCAAGATAAATGTTACATGTTATATACAAGATGGAGCTCTTCGAGTTGAATCATGTGCACAAATTTGGACTAAATCGGACCAACGGTTGAGAAGTTATGGCCTCAACACTTTTGGGGATGAACTCCCACTAATGTCGGCAATATAAAACCCAACTTTCCCAAAATCAATTCAGTTTTTCCTCGTCCTGCGGTTTACGGGAGCGAAAATTTTGAAAAGGATCCGTGAAGTAGCTCGAGAAGTAGTTTACGTTATGTACAAGAACTGGGTTTTTTTTTTAAATCCCTGCTACTGAGTAAAATCTGAACTATTATAGTAAAAAAAGATATAAATGAGAAATATCTCCTAGAGTCGAGTCCTTTTCATCAAATTTGGACTAAATTGTATCAATGGTTGAGAAATTGTGTCCGAAAAACTGGGATTTTCATAAATAACCTCCCCCAAAAGTAAAATATGAACTGTAAAAGTAAAACACGACATCAAATCAAATTAAATGTCAAGAAATATCTACAGCGTTTTTACGTGAATAAACTCCCCCTAGTGAGTGAAATATGAACTATTAGCATAAAATATGTGTAAAATACAATAAAATTTAAAAAAAAGAAGATAGATCTGGTTGCTGGTTCAGATAGGAAGATGTCAGAACACACAAACACATGGAACTGTATTGCGACAGACGGGTCAGTGTGACCATTATGGCCAAAAGCACCTGGAATTAGCTTGTTTGCTAATGCGTCAGAATTGGACCATGGACCAATCCCAAATGATGGCCTGGTCTGATGAATCATTTTTCATTTAGATTAGTTGCATGTGTGGGTGTACCGCTTACCTAGGGAAAAGATGGCACCATTGGAAGAAGGAAGCTAGCATAGGCAGTGCGATGCTTTGGGCAATGTTCTAGTAGGAGGCCCTGGGTCGGGCCGTTTGTGTGGATGGCTAAAAACATAGCCATTCCCTAATGGTAGTGACCCCTTTACTCAGGAAGATGCTCCGGGGAATATTCTAACGGGTTTTAGAGGTTGGCCTCCGATAGTTTTCATTCCAATCAAGCTTTTGTGGTATGTTCTGGACAAACCGGTCTGTTTCATGGAGTTCCCCATCAGTGGGTCAGAACAAACTTAGAGATTGAGGCTGATGTAAGGAATTGTATTGAATTCCAATAATCAATATCCAATTTACTGAAACAAAAAAGTCTGAATTGATAGATGGCAGTCTGGAATAATCCGAGGCACTGGGAAAATTTATTTGATCATCGATAACGACAACGTGTCTCGACTCCACCGAGTCTTATTAAGAGAATAAAGAGACAATCGGGAAGAGGTTTAGTAACTAACAAACTTGACTGTGCATCAGGTCACGTGACCTATTAATCTGACCTGTCAATACCGTCACATAATAGAAAACAAACATCGTACAAAGGAGAAAAACAAGTATGAAATGTACCACAACAGGAAAAAAACCACGTAGACCTAAGAAAAACAAAATCAGAGTAAGTAAAACACCATGAATAGAAGAAAATGTAAGAGTCAAATGGTAAATGAAGATACATGAAAATGAAGAAATGTGCAGGTATTTGAGAAAAAATATGTAGACGGCGCAAAGACTGAAAACAACTGTATTCTTTCAAAGTGGTTAAACATTCCAATGAATCATCATAATAAATAACGATGTCACATGGACAGCCAGTGTCAAATTAAAGGAGAATGGAGAATTCCAACTCTTCATTAGAAGCGTGGAAGTGTTTGAACCCAACATGTCTCCCGTTGAAGGAGACGTTTGAGTCCGTCGCCACCCCTACAGGTCTTTAGGATAACCTCAATGGCCTTGACTTTCAAAGGGTCCGGGTCAGTATGCCCTGCAGACTTGTAGGGTTGTGGTAGTTGGGATTGTAGTTCCTGGTGACGTATTTGTGTCCAGCTAAAGTCTCATGTAGGATTTGTATGATTTGACTAAGAGACTTACATCTAGCGTGTTGAACTGTGGGGCTCGGCTAGAGGGGGATGACAAACACAAAGGCTACGCTCATAATTAATAGACGTTTATTATTTGGGTAGTTTTCATACTCAGTTCATCAGACTCGGTTCAGTTCTGTTAGATTTGGCCCAACTGGCGACAGTCCATGTCGTACTTTCTAAACCACTGGAGTCGTTAGCTTAAGGGGTACTGAATTTTAAGTATGTAGGTGGTTAGTCCGCTTAAAACCAGACTGGATTGTTTCACTTCACTCATTCAGTCTGATCTTCTTTCTTGTATGAAAGAGGGGTTACTTTTATTTGAGTTGCTCGGACCAATCAGAAGCGAGCTATCAGATCCCGCCCACATCAGTTGTTGCCGTTTCAGAAGCACCCAAAGTTAGGACCCAAGTGCCGCCAGTAGTCCGGAGCAGTGCCATGTCCTTTTAATCCATCCATACATCCATTAACTTCCATTAGACGGGTTTGGGTCGTGGAGGCAGCTGGCTATGAAGGGATTTCCAGATAACCCTCCCCCCAGCAACACCCTCCAGCTCATCCTTGGAGATGCGGAGGCATTCCCAGGCTAGATGAGATATATCCCCCCTCCAGTGAGTTCTGGGTCTACCACAGGGTATCCTCCCACTTGGACCAGCTTGAGAAACCTCCACAGGGAAGCGTCCCGGAGGCATCCCAATCAGATCCCCGAACCACCTCAGCTGGTTCCTTTCGACGCGAAGGATGTCTGATCTCCTCACCTTATATCTAAGACCGAGTCATTCCACCGCTTGTATCCTCCCCCCTCAATGTTTCGGTCACTACCCAGAGCTAATGCTAGGGGAGGGTTGGAACGTAGGTAGGCCGCTAAGACGAGAGCTTTGTGTCATGACTCAGCTCTTTCTTCACCACAAGAGACCGATGCAACCAACCGATAAAATCCGCATTACTGCTGATGTTAGAAGTGTGGGTGTTATTAATAAATCTATTCAAACTCACAGGCAGCTCCAAGACAGATGGAATGAAAAAAAAACGGAATCCCCAGCCTTCCTAAGCATAAATCAAAAACTAAAGAGGAATAATACAGAGAAGTAGCAGAAGGCTAAAAACCGGGGAAACATAAAACAAGAAGGGCATGAAAGTCTGAAGATAAATCGGGATAACCATCCACCGACTGAGGCCAGAGGCAAAGACACTCAATTTTACACTGCCCTTTATTCTGATCATCCATTCAGTGTAAACACAGTGGAGGCGATAAGGGGCGTCCATGTTGTTCCGCCTCTGTGACAATGAAACAACATGGACCCCCCCTTTACGCTGCAGAGGTAGTCGCAACCCCAAAACGGGCAACCTAAACTTCAGGCGCCCTTGAAGCTGTCACCAGTTCACCAGTTGCCTTCCTTCAGATCACTCTGGTAGGAAGAAACTACTGCAGACTGGGAATACCCGACCAAACATAGAGTTGTGGAGATGCTCAAACCCGAAACGTCATGCCATTACGATTTGGCCCCTGTCAGAGTCGCTCATATCCTTATTCTTGCCCATTTTTCCCTCTTCCAACACATCAACGTCAGGAAAAAGTTTCAACTCGCTGCCCAATAAACCCCAACCCACTGACAGGTGCACCGGTAATGTAACTGTTTATACCTGTTTCAAAGCACCTGTCAATCAGTCTCATTACGTCCGAGGACTTGGAGGAGGTCATTTGTTTCTATGAGGGGTGTGTCTGTGTGAAGGTGGGGGACGGGGACATCCACGTCGATATTTCAACATGATCCTAATGCCTCTTGATGAAAACAGAAAATTTCATTAATTCATGCTAGTAGCATGCTAGAAGCAGTCGTACCAACCTACTCGACCATAGTTTGTATTTTCCAAAGGTCCCCCTATATCGCACGCAATCAACTTGATATTTGGTCTGGGCCATCTCAACACCTCAACGGTGAAAATGTATGAAAACATTTCATAGAACTGGAGATCCGGGAAAGTTTGGGAATTTGCCACGAAAAAGGAAAGTTGATGAAAATCTGCTGTCCATGGTCCAATTTTTTGCCAAACTTCATGAGATGAATGAAAATCCCAACCTGAACATACCCCAAAATCACACCAGTTCTTCCTCGCACTAAAGTGTATGTGAACATAAAATCTTAAAATTATCCATGAAAAGGTTTTTTGAGTTATGATACAAACAAAGAAGGAGCAGGAAGGATATGTCTTTGCTCTTCCGACGCGGTGAAACGTGAGAAACATCATTATCACGTCAAGCCACTCAGCGAAGAGCCACGGCGTCGCCATAGTAGGATCTGTGCTTTTGATTGGCGTGGCTTTGCTCGCTCCAAATGCCCCCAAGTTGTAAAGTGAGATTGTTTTTCTAAAAGATTGTGTTCATATTACAAAGCGGTGCAAAAGGACACCTTTGCGTCAGGGATATACCGACACACACACACACACACACACACACACACACACACACACACACACACACACACACACACACACACATACTCTTTCATGCAGCAGTGTAAATCTTCAAAGCAGTCATGTATATGCAGAAGCTTAAAGCATGAATATGCACACACACACACACACACACACACACACACACACACACACACCCACAGACACACTCTAACTGGACTCGACCTTGTTACAGTTATATTGTCACATTGCGGAGTCACATTGCTCACCACGCTCCAGTCAGCAGTGCGTTCACATGTTCTTCAGAACAACAAGACCTCTATGCCGAGGTTCTGTTGGGAGAAGGCCTTCCAAAGAGCCCAGACAACAGAGGCCCGTGTTCTCCCGCTGCTGCCGCTCTGCTCCTGGCCTGCTGCAGGAGAGCTCGCTGATGGAGAAGCGTTTCAAGTTTCAAAAGGATATTTTCTTCTCCTGCCCGGCTGGATCGGACCACAACACAGCCCACAGTGTGTGTTTATTATTACATTTGAACTGAACGCAGAGTGTGTGTTTATTATTAGGTCACCAGCGGAGAACCGTATGCTCCGTCCGCGGCACCACCTGCCCTCCGCCAGTGCGTCCCGACACGTGTGACACGGAGACGCACGGAAATGTGTGTATGAGCACCGGAAATAAAGAATACGATAATAAAGTCACATGGGCGGGAGGGAGGGGCGGGTTATGTCACCCAGTCGAAGAATCAATCCGTCCCACATGTGCCGTGTTCTCCAGGTCTCTGCTCACGCTCCTATACAGCAGCCCGCTTTTTAAAAACGCCAGCACAATGTGCATCCGTCACATGGTGAAATCGAGTCAGGGGATACCACCCTGGGGAGTGACAGAGGGGGGATTTAAGTTCAGAACCAGGAAGTGTTTGCATGAAAGCAGCAGGACCTTTGGGGGGAAGTTTCTGCAACCCTCCTCCTCCTCCTCTTCCTCCGTTTTACTTTTCCATGCCAGTTTATACAGATCTCTCCCGGCCTGACCGCCCACCCCTCCCCCTTGTATCCCCCACAGCTGGGGCATCGAACCGCCTTTAAAAAAGAAATAATGATCAACCAAAACATTATAACCACCGACATTTGAAGTCAGAATAACGATGATTGTCTTGTTTCCCCGGCGTCTGTCTGTGGTTGGGATAAATTAAGGGAACTATTGAATATTTTGATGAGAAGTTGATGAGTTGGAAGAAGGGAAAATGGGTAACTTTGACAAAGCTTAAATTATGATGTGAAGACAATTGGGTAAGAACTACAGCTCCTGGTCTGCAGAGGTTAGTACCTACCAAAGAGGTCTGAGGAAGGACAACTGATGATGCGGCGATCGAGAGGGACGAAGGCTACCCTGTGTTGTTTGATCCCACAGAGGAACTACTGCAGCTCCAATTGCTGAAAACGTTCCTGCTGGTTCTCATAGAAAGGAGTCAGAACACACAAGAAGTGCATCACAGAGCAGGTCTGGAAGCAAAAGGGAGATAAACACAATACCAGGCCGGTGGTTTTAATCTTATGGCTGTATATCTATGTATCTTTTTAAGGACTGCAAGCACGATCCGGATACATTCATCAGATGGTATGTGAAGGCTGCAGGACGAGAACATAATATGCGGTTAACTCTGCCGCCTGAGTCTGCTGATACAGTATAATAATGTTATGTATGTCGCCACGGTAACAACAGACGGTAAAAATAACCATTTATTTGCTAAATATAAGGTTGTGTGCAAATTTGTGTTTGCAGTAAGCAAACCTTTTGCTGATCACGTCTCATTTGCTGTGACCCGCAACCTTACTTCTGCCACGTTTGGTTTCCAGAGCATCAGTTAAATAAACGATTGATTATATTCTTAGCAAACTTTCTTCACCCAGCAACCAAGTGCCAAAGTTTCTGCTCTCTGCTATTTAGGGAAGTTTCCATGGTTACAGATTGAGTTTAGGATCATTCTGTTAATTGGTTTTATTCACAGAGCAGAACAGCATTTGTTTAGAGCACAGCTTTTACATGTTTCCAGGGTCACGGGTGGAACTCCTCCTGCGAGAAGGACTCGTCTCAGATCTGGGTCTCAGGGGAAAATTACTCTTAACTTGTTCAATACTTTTTCACGGAACCTTTCGTACACATCTACCGTGCACGGAAAAAAAGTGCCTTTAGATGGGAAGGTGGTTGAAAGCATTTTATTTGTCTTTTTATTTAATTGTGTAAATGGAATGTTATCTCAGATGTAACAATTAATCAACAAGGATTACAATTTATTCATAAAAAAACCCCCAAACAACCTAAAACTAACCCCTGTCTGTGTTTCTTCAGTAAAATGCATCCCTGGTGGAGGATTCTGAGCATTTTGTCATTGTTTTTAAACTTAATTTTGCATTTTATAGGAGCAACAAACTGTGACATTTGAACATTTTATCATGTTTAGGTCGGGCTTGACCTGGATTTTCCTACAGTCCCTACTTTTGTGTCAGCTAATGTGGTAAAACCCATAACATAAAAATATTCAGAGAGCAGGGACACGTTCCCTTTTACTCGTGCGAGACCAGATGTATCAGTTTATCAGTTAAAGTAAACTTTTTCAGTTTCGTTTGGTAATCTGATTTAATGGAATTCAATGTTATTCAGTATATAAGCATGTTTACATAATAACACAAATAACACTGAAAACAAAGTACAGCTGACGCTGATGGGAAACTGGTGAGGACAATCCAACTTCAGTCGGGGTCCGTTCGAGATTCCTGCCAAGTCCTTGCTCGTTTGGGAATTCTCGGATCTCTGCAGAATAAACATTCCGGTGTAGAACTGCTGGTTTTTGGGACATACTTTCCGATGCTGTTAGCTGTGATCTGGAACTAAACAATAAAAATTCAACAAGGCTTACGCTGTCATCCCCGACAGCTAGTGTATATCCCCAAAAAAGTCCCCAATCCCCTGCCTTGTACAAGCCATCCTCCTGATTGAACTCCTCAAATTGAATGTTATGCTCCCCCTAGTGAGTAAAATATGAGCTATTAGGGTAAAAAGTGATAAATACATGATAGATGTCCTTGTGTCGATTCATAAGCAACAAAAATTGATAAAATCGGACCAACGGTTGGGAAATTATTGCTTATATTATGTTATTGCCTTTCCCAAAATCAATCCAATTCTTCCTCACAGTGAGGGCTACGTGGGAAAATGATCCATGAAACAGCTTTTCTGCTATCGCAAAGAATCTGCGGTCCGTGTCGGCGCCGATGACGCCGCCACAATATCCCATACTTCTCTGGTATACAATGAATTGAAATGAAATCATCATGTTTAGTTTTCTTTAGCGTCTTCAGCACAACAGGCACAACCCTTCCTGAGTGGTTCTGGGAAAAAGATGGGTCCCAACATGAGTATGTACTTTGATTACGCCTGGAAGAAAGTCACGTGTTGAGATGTTGGCCCGGATCAGAGATCCGTGTGTTTGCTCGATCGCGGGACGTGACCTCCAGTCGACTCGGGGAAAGCAGCAAGGCTGGGTGACATCAAAGCCCGGCGCAGATGCGGGAGGGCGTGACAAAACAGTATAAGTGATGATAGGAGCTTCAGATCAGGCTCCTATGTGAGTTCAAAGACTTTATCAAAAGGTTTTTTTTTTAGTTCTGTTTTACTGAAGGTAATAATAGATTAACATGCTCTTACAATTATTACAGGAAAAATTAAAGAAACGTCTTTCCGCATTTTGATTTTAAAGCCCCCCCCCCCTATTCAACCATCTCCTGTTGTCGACGCGCAAAGGTACGAAAAAGAAGAAATGAATAAAGAAAAGAACAGAAAGAAAGAAAGAAAAGAAAAATAAAGTAGGAAAATTCATTCGTAAATGGAGATAATAATTCTAAATTCGATGAAAAGAATGTGTCATGGAGTTTCTCATGAGAGGATCAACAAGTCCGACACGTCTTTATCGGACTTTTAACCTCCAGATCAGTGTTAAGGTCTTTAATCACACTCTGAGAAGTGTTTTATTTTTTTTATGGATTTCAGCCCGTTCTCCTACTACTTTAGTTACTTATAAAAAAAACTCCGACGCTGCTCTCTCGTTGAACCAGCTCGTACTTCCAAATTATCCACGCGCCATGTTGAAAGTGGGACAGGTCCGGATTTAAATAATCTCTCCTTGCCAGTGGTGAAAAGGACTTACACCAACAGCAGTCCCGGCGTCTCAGGGGGAGAAAAAACTGACACTACGCTTAAAACAGCAGACAATTACCTCCACGGCACGCTAGCTCTTATAAATCATGAACACTTTTGACGATGTGTCATAAAATAACAAAAACGTTCAGTTGTATTACAAAAAGGGTGGGAGCACATGCTTGTAATCAACTATTAAAGCAGCTTTTGTCGCATTTGCCAGCTGGCGTTGGCTCGGATCCCCTGTTTTAATAGTAACAGGTCACATCTTTGCTTTAATGTCCTTTTTATGTGACTTACAATGCGGCTCTTGAAGGCAGCATAATTAGCAAAGCGGCGCTGACCGACGCCGCCCCCCCCCCCTCCATCCTCATTCCCCGTTCACCGGCCGTACACCCCTCTCAGGGTCTTACTGGGAGGGTGTGTTGGAGAGCCGGTGGTGTTTTTCTTTGTGCGGCCGGACCTCGCTATCACATTACTGCACACATGCTGATGCAGCAGCCCTCCCCACTTAAAGCCAGACTTTCTGCCCCGAGCCCACCCCACAATGGAGCGAAACAAATTTTTTCTCAATTGAAGTAAAGCCACATGACACGACCTCCACTCCCCAGAATGACTCGTTACTTTTTGTTAGCACCGCTGCTGAATGCCGCATTAAAGTCGAAGTCAAGCCGCCCCGCGCCCGCCACGATTCATTCTCATAGAATTAGTCATCCTCCGCAATCCCACCCCCCCCCCTCGGATGAGGAACGACGAAAAAAAGAATTGGTCCGGCCCGGAGGAGATATTCTCCCCACTTAGATTTTATCGAGGAGCAGGGAAAATTAAATTGAATCCCAATTTTAAAGGATAAGAGCCTTCCTCTTATTAAACTGACAATTTTCCAGAGAGGCTATCTTAGTGTTATAAAAGTACATTTCCAAGCGGGATAATAAGCAAATTAATGTGGTACCTTCTGAAAGGAGTCCAAAGAATGACATTACCTGATGTATTAATCACACTCCTCTCTGGCAGCTACTTACGCTCTCCTCTTTAAAATACCCAACGACTCCCACTTCCTGTCAGCTCAGCGTTCAGGGAAGCCAAACAGAACTAACGGCAGCCACTGTTATTGCATTATATTCGCTCAATAAACTTCGGGACTGTAAGAAATTTGTTCAGGTGGGGAAGGGCAGAGACTTTTAACGCCCGAGCTCTCTGTTTTCCTTCCATTAACACTAAATGGGTCTCCTCTTTGCTGAGGCTGCAACACCATGAAGGGCTTCCAGGAGGGACCGCGTGGTCCGATGTCGGCATTTTGAAAGGATCGTCAACTCTCTATGTCAACTTTACCGTCTCACCTTTTCTTTTGTAAAAATACGTTTCATCCTGTCAGTGGGTTCGGGCAAAGGCTTTTCATTACACATCAAGTGCTTCTCATTAGTAACGAGTCAATATCTCTACGCAGGAATTCCTCTTGGCGCCGGAATGACATTCATACTTCCAGCGGGGCGATGGTGGATGGGGGGCTTTATCTCCAATTGTTTCAGTAGCTGCTCAACCGGTGGTCAAATTTAGTCCAAAGTCAGTGCAAATGAATCGACTTGAGGAGATTTATCTTCTAAATAACATATTTTACTCTAAAAGTTCATACTGTACTCACTAGGGGAGCTACTTTTTATATTTTCTTTTACAAAAACACTGTTTTCGAGACAAAAGCTATTTCTTACATCATCTTTCACCCCCATAGACGTTAGTGTGAGGAAGAAGTGGATTGATTTGGGTTAAGATCGGTTGTATATTTCTTAGACTAGGGGGAGCCTTATATCCAAAAGTTAGCAGGTCATGATAATACGAAGCGACTCAAGGAGATTTATCTTGTTTAAATCAGATTTTAGCCAAATTTGGATGCTGTAGTTAAAATTTTACTCACTTCAAGGATCTTTAATAAAAATACAGTGGAAATAACTTCACATTTAATTTAAAGGGCCGTTCCGGCAACGCAGGGGGCTTGGGGACTTTACGGGATATACCCTTGCTGTCGGGGACGGTAGCATGGGTCCGCTTGAACTTCTGAGATCAATTTCTTTCTCCTGTAACTGTAGCGATATAATGAAATAAACGTTGGGTCTGTGTTTAGTAGATGGGGTTTGTTTTTTTTTCTTTGCAGACGGAGAGAACCTGTACAAACACGTCTAAACGCAACCCTTCGGCGTGATGAGGACGAGAACGGACAGGCCAGGAAAGCCACCAGGTGCGGTTCCAAAAACTGTAGCTGCGGCGGCGAGGAAAACGCAGCAGCCGACCGAAGCAGAAGCGAAAAAAGAAAAAAGGATCAGTCAGAGTGTTTATTTTTCCTCCCAGCAGAAAAAGGCCCTCATTGATGCTTTTGGATACGCTGCCCTTCTGGAGACACGAAGCGGTTTGAACCTGGCCTTTCTTTCCTTTTTTCCTCCCCGTCTCACCCAGGAGCTGGAGGGGAGGTTGTAAAGTCAGCAGCCGTACACTGTGTTATAAAAATAATCCAGGTTTTATTGGGATTGCCACGGGAGAATGACATGGGGCGGGGGGGTTGAGGGTTAAGTGGCTACACAGCAGAATTCGCTAGAAAAGAACCGCTCTGTTGTGTATTGGACTGCCGCACACTCCTACTGGGAGACAGAGGAGCTATTGGTGATTTGTTGGCGATGGGGCACAAAGGTAGGAGTGTTGACGCGATTGTGCTTTTTCCGTGAGCGGTGTATGTGAATGGGCATGTGGGGGTATTAACAGCATGCCGGTATTTAAACGGCTCCTCTAACAATGGGTCTTTAAGTCAGCAGCCATTGCCCACAGCCTGCCTGCTAATGGTCCCAGTCTACTCACTAACCCAGCAGGAGGGAGGCAATCCGCCGGCGCTCCAGAGCTCCAGGAAGCTCCACATGTCACTAAATCATCCCGTGGAACATTTCATAAATGCCACACTTCCCTGGAAACAATCGTTTCGGCCGTGGCACCAGTGTCCGGTAGAGTTTTTTTTACCCGGAACGTGACAGTTTCTTTTTTTGCAACAGGAAAGCAGATCTGTCAGCCGGAGCTCTCGGAAAGATCTCGGCCAGGTTGTCTAATAAAGGTCATCCAATAAATGCGTCTGAGCGGGGTTCAAACTCCGTCCACGGGCTTTATCCAGCCGATAAAATCATAGCTGCACGCTTCCAGTCCCAGTCGGCTTGAAGGACAAAACGCTGTAAAAGAAATAGATGGATTTTTAAAAAAGGGCACGGTCGGACATTTGTCTTTTGTTTTCCTTATCAAAGAACGTTAGTGTTGCCGCGTTGCAGTAGACAACATTATAAAGCATGAATGATGGCCCTGCTTATCGGCATTTATGGCAAGTGTAAGTATCGCGGCTGTTTTTCACAGCTGAGCGAGTTGCCCTTTAGGATTGCAAAGATGCTGCGGGAAGACATTCATCCGCCCCGGCTCCGGAGAATGCGAGACGTGGCGGCGCGAGGCGGGGAGAAAGAGGCCCAGTGTTTGTCCGCCATTGTCCGGGGGTCTCAGCGGCCAACCGAGGTCACAGCCGTGGAAAATGCCCCGGGCGGGACGCGGGGTTGGGCGAGGGTGTAGCGGCTGACTCAGGAATCCAAACCCTGTCGAGCCTTCATGTCTGTCTGGTCTCGAACGAGATGAAGCTGTAAAATTAGCCGGCTGAAATGGACGGCAGCGACGGAGACGCGGGGAGCGCCATGACGGGGGTATTTATCAAGAAGTGGATTAAAGCAGATGGCTCCTGTGAAACCTCAGCCCAGCGCGATTAGATTCTCACAGTTGTGCGCTGATTGAAGGATTATTGCATTACGAGACACTGGGTGGAAAATGCTGACTCGGACAAGTTCGATTTGAACAAAGGTTTGCAAACTGACACCTCTGCAAGGCGACTGCGGCCAGTGATGAAAATTATAACTCAATACCATCTGAGTGACATTTCCTTATGTCCTTTAGGTATTTTTTGCCCTACAGGGGTGCTAATGCTAATGCTGGTCTGTGGGAGGGTTGACGATACCAATACTTTGCTACCACTTTACAACTACACCAATGCTGTTGTCCCCGACAGCAAGGGTATAACCCCGAGAAGGTCCCCACTCCCCGTTCTTGTACAAGAAATCGCCCGGACTGAACTCCTCAAATTAAATGTCAAAAATCTCCTAGTGTCAAAAATTGAACTGAACTTTCCCAAAAACGATCTATTTCTTCCTCACACTAAGGTCTACGTGGTACAAAGTTTGAAACTGATCCAAGATATAGTTTTTAAGTTATCGCGTTAACACGAAGGATCTCCGGCGGCAATAATGATTCCACAACATCCCCTACTTTTCATAAGAGTCCCTTTATTAAGGATTTATAAATGGCTTGTATGTAGTTCACTAATTTAGTTGTGAACGCTTTACAAATAATTAATACACTGCAATAACTCATTAAATATAATAAGTATCTGAGAGAATTTATGCTTGCCAAATAGTGAGCAGACCTATCTGTACTGCTGTCTTAATATTGCCAAATAGTGACCCACATTTGTAAATTGAAAGCTAAGTTATAACCTGTTTATAAACGTTAATCTAATGACTTATAACTTATAAAGTTATCCTTATTGTAAAGTGGGACCACATATTCAATAACATTTATTTTATAAAGCTTTGCAAAACTTTGAAAAACCAATATATATGTTTTATTTTAATGTTTTTATTTAATTTTTCAACTTTATGTAACATCCATTCGTTTTCTTAATGTTGATTTGTTTTGACAGGAAACTCCTTTGTCGCTCCAGCAGTTCCCCAGCAGGGTACAAGCACTGCTACATACAAAAATGTACCTTTATAAATGTATTTATACCTTATACCACCATAGAATTGCTGCCTAATGCGGTTCAACCAATTATTTTACATAATTTCCTAATACAACCCTTTACCATCAGCGGTATTTTTTTACTTCTAAAATTAAACAAAGATCAGCAGATATCACCCTAAGGGCCACTTTTGTACCTTACTGGATAAACTTCTGCAAATGTACCTTACGGTACAAAAATGATTCCCTTATTTCTGTGTGTGGAGTTAGTAGGGTAGTCCAGATTGCCTTCTTCCCAGCAGAACTTTACTTTACTGCAGTACTTGGGGGATCCTTAGATCCAGATGAGATATATAATCTCTCCAGTATGTTCTGGGTCCTACCCTTGGACCAAAAAAAAAACTCCAAGAGGAGCCACCTGTGAGAAAATCTGATCAGATGAATAAAACATCAGACCAGATTCCTTTAGACAAGAAGAAGCAGCGGCGCCGCTTCCTTTCCATTTGGATATCTGAGCTCCTCAATTATCTCTGAGGCCACGATGACGGAAAGTCGTGTCAACCGCTTGTATCCTGCATCTCATTCTTACGGTCACTACTCAGAGCTCAAAACCACGGCTGAAGGGATCGAATGGTCAACCGTGAGCTTTGCCTCAGGGCTCAGCCCTCACCGCCATGATGGTCCGATGCATCGCCACATATCTGCCGTCTCATGCTTCATTTTCCCATCACTCAAGAAAAGTCAACAAGATAAACTTACTATCCTTCGATTGACCCTTGTTCTAAGGTCTATGTTTGTATAAAGTTCGTAAATGATCCATGAAGAAGTTTTTGAGTTACGCAAAGTTCTGTGCGGCGGACGGGGATGATGCTAAGATGATTCCGTAATCTCCCGTAACTTTACAGGGATATAAATATAGTATGTGTATTTATATAGATTTTCAAATCCGCCTCCTCAAAACCCCCCACAACACTTTCTACGTTCACTATTTCTCACACGCACATTCACGCACTGATGGCCGAGTCTGCGGTGCGAGGTTCTGTCCCGTTCATCAGGTCCATACGGCACTTCCTATCCAAACAGTGTTTCAAGTGTTCAGCAAATTCACTCCTCCGTTCACCACTGGAGGAGTCAGTGGTGAAGTCACTTCCACATGCAGCCGGCGTCGGGGATAAGCCCACCTTCTGATTAGTGGACAACTAGTTCTCCCATCTAAGCCCTAGCCGCCCCTGAGGTGAAAATAATTGTCCCATTTCCTCAGCAATCAGCTGGAAGAGTTTCCTGGTGAAACCCACTCCTCTGCTCTTAGTATGCGGTAAAAGGAGATTGTAATTATGAGGCTGAGGAATTTAGGGCAGACACACAGACCCGTTAAACACTACCTCCGGCACTTTCTTGGCCAAGGTAATAAGTTGTAACGGTTCCACCTGTATCTGGACCCGCGTTGCCTCTGTGAAGACTCTGTTTTGTAGAAGAATGGGGAGTGTAGGACACTTGAAGAACCGGGCGTCTGTATTTTTGTTGGTTAAGACTCTTAAATGTTTGAATACTTAAGTTGTGTTCTTGTCTTGGTATGGGTTTAATGGACAGGTGGAAAAAAAAACTCCTTTCTTTTCTGCTTTACTATATACAACAGACAACATCTCCATCCTAATATATATATATATTTTCTCATTGTTATCAACTTCAACATTGTTGACCGTCATCCAGTCCCAAACAGAGTATGCAGGAACAAAAAGGTGTTTGTTTGAACAATGAGAGGACTGGATTCAGAAAGTCTTACGGCGTTGATGCTCGCCAGATGATTTTGGTAGAAGAGCAGCGATACAGTACCCTCCGAATCTAGTTGTCATGGAGATCATGGATTTGCTTGATGGCTTCCTGAAAGAACTGGAGGAAGGGAAGAAGCTATTTATGTCCCCAAGAGTCTGGGGTATTATGGAGGCGTCGTCGTCCCACTCAGATCCTTCGTTTTATCGCGATAACTCAAAAAGTTTTTCATGAATCATTTTCAAACTTTATACCCACAAAAAGCCTTAGTGCAAGGAAGAACTGGACTGTTTTTAGGAAAGGTTGGTTGTATATTTCGGACACTAGGGGGATTTATCTCCAAAAATGTCTGAACATAATTTCGCAACTGTTGGCCTGATTACGTCAGAATTCCTTGGATATAAATCAACTGGAGGAGATTTATCTTTTGTACGTTGTGTTTTACTGTAATACTTCAGATTTTACTTTAAGTTTTTCGGACATAACTTCCTTTTCGCTGGTCCGATTAATTCCAAACTTGATGCAGATGAATCGACTCAAGGAGACGTATCTTGTAAAAATCATATTTTACTCACTAGAGCTTTTATTGTTTGAACTTAACATCACATTTAATTCGAGGGGTTCAATCAGGGGGAATGCTTGTACAGCGCAGTCTTACGGGAACTTTTTGGGGATATTACCCTATCCTTATCCGGACGGTGGCGAAGGCCTAGTTTAAAGCAGGCGGAGACTCAGGGACGGCTTTGCCTAAGGATTGAGTCCTTTGCTATTGGACGAGTTTAAGAAGCTGATATACGAGGCGATAGCTCCAAACGATGCTAGGCTGCTATGGTGGGGTAAGTTTTCCTGAACTTACTAAACTCTTGCAAAACTGGCATTTTAAACCATTTAAAAGAACCACCACATAAATTAGCACAGTTACTGTGAGCCTCTGTATCCGCAGGAACGACCGTCGAGGTTAAATAAAGCTGTTGGCAGTAATCAGACATGTATTCATTATCGTATTCTGCAAAAATAGCCGCAATTGTTGAGTAGGTTACCTGATTCATGGTTACAGCTCATACAGACACTTCAGGGACCTCAGAGGAAGAAAGCCAGCAAGTATCATAACATTTATGGGTATCTCTTCGAAAAAGTGGAATATGATATTCATTACTGTGTTTTTTTGTCATTGCACAATCAGCTGGAAGTAAAACGCTCGATCTATGAGGACTCTGTACGTTGAACCGACCAAGAAACGTTTTTCTTATGAAAACCAACGAGGAAGAAGATGATGCCGATGTGTATTCACGTCGTAGTTTGAAACAGAGGATAATACTTACTATTTAGAGCGAGAAAAAGCAACGTAGCATGAAACCTTGGTGTAAAAGGAAACATGATTACCAGACTCGTGAAACTGTTGAGAGGTAAATGGTGAGTTTCCGTGACGGTCACATGACGCTCACTCTCCTGCCCAGTCACATTTACTCCTCTGCTGGGCAACGCAACCAGCTAAAGTAGCTATATCTTACACACTGCACCTTTAAATAGACGTGTGAAGCAGAATTTAGTGTAGATTGTACTGATGTGTTTGTATATTGAGTATAAGTGGTTAAAAGAAATACCTTTTTGTGATTAGCCACACCCATAGCTATGCCCCGATTTAGGTCAGGATATAAAAAAAACTTGTGACCAATTTTCTATTATCTATGAATTTTTTTTTTTTCATGTATTTTTTTTTTTCAGTTTAAAAACATGCTTGAACAACTGATTTCTAATTTTATCAATAAATGCCTCAAATAAAATATGCAAAGAGAAACGTTTCCCATAATTCTTTTTTTCTTTGTGAGAACATGAAAAGGGTTAAATAAATAACAGAAAATAGTCAAACAAAGGCTCCGTTTTTCAAAATGATTGATCCCTAAAGTCTCCACCGATTCTGGAATGACCCAAATAAAAGTAGCGACGCAGCTGTACAATGAACGTGTGAGGATAATTATTATATTAGTGATACAAATATGGGATATAAGTCTGAGTTTTGCGAGTTAATTGAAAAATCATGTCGTATGAAGCGAGGAATTACGTAGCAACTCTGTAATAATGGAATCAGTAACGTTGTGCAGAATACTGTCAGAGTGGGATTTTTTTTTTTGCAGGGGGAACAGTGTGGCATGGATTTTTATTTTCCATGCGAGCTCAGCAGTGGTGTAGATGTTCGTGACATGCGTGAGTGCATTAAACAGACCGAGCCCGAAGTCAGCAGCAGCGCCGAACGTGCATCGAGTTTCTGGATTCCCGGAAAGAGCGGTGAGAGAGAGTTTTAGCTCCACCCACACCAGGAAGTGTCTTTTTGTGTCCACGCATGTGTGCAACACATGAAAGAGCAAACTGTGTCATACAGCGGATGCGTCACGGCAACGGATGCTTGTAGATTAACTTAATGGCTTAAAAAAGGAAAGGAAAGAGTCCCAGAAAAGAGAGAAACGCCGGAGCTCACTGTATTCCACGTTCGATGTCCTTCCTCCGAGAAATCAGGTGAGCAGGAACGATGTGTATTCATCGCCGACCCCCAAACAAGCCTCAAGGGAGAAAAGGGCCTTTTTAGCAAAGTGGTCGCATCTTGTTAAAAACAAGGACTGATGCAGCAAAAAAACACGCGACCACGACCAGATCCTGTTCCTTCTGCAGAGTCGGGCTTCGGCTCTCATGTCTGCCGCCGGTCGTATGCAAAGCCGCAGAATAAGTTGCGAGGAAGAGAGGAAGAGGCTGCTGGTTATTGTGATAATGCAGCTAGAGGCCAGCGGCGCACCAGATGATATTGAGGGGGAGGGAGACACCAAACCTGCTTCCATCAGCAGTTTCTATGAGAAGTCACGCCTTTATAACATCCAATGGAATCTAATAACTTGACTTAAGACATTAATTTAGCTTAAAGAGAAAAATCACATGAGGCCGGAGAGGCCAACATGGACTTTTTTCGCAATATTTTTCATTTTGGGTCCAACACAGCGTGAGTTTAGAAATCCAATAACCGATTTCTAAAAATTTGGGATTCATCCCTTTCTCAGACCGACCGCATGCTTCCAAATAACAGGGCATCTCGCACACCGCAAGCATTTGATTAAGACTCTGCTGCGTGGGAGAGCGAAGAACGCCCCGGGATCTCAGGAAAAGACAGCTGTGAACAATATGACTGTTTTTTGTAGAGAGCGGCCTACTTTGCAGGGTGAAAACAGAAGAAGCGAGTGCGGATGAGGGGAAAGGTCGGGAGGAAATGGTCATCCCGGGCTTCTCCATCCTCGTCAGGGATGGAGGTGAAGGTGAACCTGTCAGTTTGAGATCTGTCAACAGTTCTATGCTAACTCATGTTAGCCCCGAGGGCTAGAGTGTTTATTGTTGCTTGGCAACGCCAGCCTCATTGGCTCATGTTTGAAGCATATGATCACGATCAGTACCGACATGACCTGATTTCACATTTAAACGCTCCTCAACTTCAAACGCGTTTGAATATCATGAGTGTCGTACGAACTGATCGGAAGGTGCAAAGCTGTAAATAAGATAAATCCTGTAGGTAGTGCCGGCTCAGGTCGGACCTGAACCGTCCCTTAGTTAATGCTGCGACAGGCCTAGACTGCTGAGGGGCTCCCATGATGCATTGCATTCTCTCTCCTTCTCGGTGTCCCTCTCTTCTCTGGTTAAATTCATGCCCCATGAATGCAGCACTGACTCCGACCTGTTAAAAGGCTTTTACAGGGAGTTGTTCCTGACCCGGACCGAGGGTCTGAGGACAGAGGATGTTCCCTCCTCCCCCCGTGACGAAGGACGAGAGAAGGTCCGACAAGCAGCAATCCGGGCCGGGCCTCTAACTTCTTTATATCATTTGGAAATAAACTGACATTAGGAATAAAGTGATGATTTGACGGCAAACACACGTTGTGACGCTCGCTGTCTCTCATTTCAAATAAGTGTTATATATTATTGATATGTATTAAAAAAAATGTAATAATAAAAATAATAACAATAATAATAATAATAATAATAATAATAATAATAAACTGAATCAAATAATGGTCATAGATTTTCATATCTATCTATCTATCTAGTCATAGCATCACTATAACATCGGTCATAACATCACTATAACATCAGTCATAGCATCACTATAACGTCAGTCATAGCATCACTATAACATCTGTCATAGCATCACTATAACATCGGTCATAGCATCACTATAACATCGGTCATAGCATCACTATAACATCGGTCATAGCATCACTATAACATCAGTCATAGCATCACTATAACATCGGTCATAGCATCACTATAACATCGGTCATAGCATCACTATAACATCGGTCATAGCATCACTATAACATCGGTCATAGCATC
Source organism: Lophius americanus (assembly GCA_037951165.1). Lineage (NCBI taxonomy): Eukaryota > Metazoa > Chordata > Actinopteri > Lophiiformes > Lophiidae > Lophius > Lophius americanus. Next base: position 120,462 of record JBBDHG010000174.1, read on the forward strand.
ACTATATCATCAGTCATAGCATCACTATAACATCGGTCATAGCATCACTATAACATCAGTCATAGCATCACTATAACATCAGTCATAGCATCACTACAACATCGGTCATAGCATCACTATAACATCGGTCATAGCATCACTATAACATCGGTCATAGCATCACTATAACATCAGTCATAGCATCACTATAACATCAGTCATAGCATCACTATAACATCAGTCATAGCATCACTATAACATCGGTCATAGCATCACTACAACATCGGTCATAGCATCACTATAACATCGGTCATAGCATCACTATAACATCGGTCATAGCATCACTATAACATCAGTCATAGCATCACTATAACATCAGTCATAGCATCACTATAACATCGGTCATAGCATCACTATAACATCAGTCATAGCATCACTATAACATCAGTCATAGCATCACTATAACATCGGTCATAGCATCACTATAACATCGGTCATAGCATCACTATAACATCGGTCATAGCATCACTATAACATCGGTCATAGCATCACTATAACATCGGTCATAGCATCACTATAACATCGGTCATAGCATCACTATAACATCGGTCATAGCATCACTATAACATCGGTCATAGCATCACTATAACATCAGTCATAGCATCACTATAACATCGGTCATAGCATCACTATAACATCGGTCATAGCATCACTATAACATCGGTCATAGCATCACTATAACATCAGTCATAGCATCACTATAACATCGGTCATAGCATCACTATAACATCGGTCATAGCATCACTATAACATCGGTCATAGCATCACTATAACATCGGTCATAGCATCACTATAACATCGGTCATAGCATCACTATAACATTGGTCATAGCATCACTATAACATCGGTCATAGCATCACTATAACATCAGTCATAGCATCACTATAACATCGGTCATAGCATCACTATAACATCGGTCATAGCATCACTATAACATCGGTCATAGCATCACTATAACATCGGTCATAGCATCACTTTAACATCGGTCATAGCATCACTATAACATCGGTCATAGCATCACTATAACATCGGTCATAGCATCACTATAACATCGGTCATAGCATCACTATAACATTGGTCATAGCATCACTATAACATTGGTCATAGCATCACTATAACATTGGTCATAGCATCACTATAACATCGGTCATAGCATCACTATAACATTGGTCATAGCATCACTATAACATTGGTCATAGCATCACTATAACATTGGTCATAGCATCACTATAACATTGGTCATAGCATCACTATAACATTGGTCATAGCATCACTATAACATCGGTCATAGCGTTTAATGTAAGTCAGCAGTCTTGAATTCAGGAGTGGCGGCGATTTAAGGAGCGACTGTCAACAAATCCTTCATAAAAGCTCTGTGGCGAAACCACCCAGATAAATACTTTAAGCTAAAACTTCACATTTTGCTGTGATAAAGTGAATCACCATCAGTGTCTTAAAGTCCGCTCATTCTTGATGTTGATGTCATTGCATGTACGAGCGATACGAGCCCCCCGGTGCAGAAGATGACATGCTGGATCTCTGACGGACACAATCGGACGTTGAAGAATGACGCATCTGGAATCCCATCTGCCAAATGTCATATCCAATATCCGACTGCGTGATGTAATTTAACGCCCTGATGTGTGTGATATCTCCGTGTAGGGATCTGTTTCGCATCAAGAACCAGATGCATCAGGCGGGCGGAATCAGTGAAAAGGTATTATCACATTATTGGTATCTGCCAAGCTATTCACAAAAAAAGGTGAATGAGTTAAGTGGCGAGAATTTTTTCGCTTAACCAGTTTCATCATCAGCAGACATCACTTATGAGCGGTGGCCGGCCATCGGGGGGGGGGGGGGGGGGAAGCAAGACATTCTCTTCCTGCCTAGACATTGTCCAGAAACGTTTAAAAGAATCCTAATTTAATAAACATTTGGAGTGAGACTACATCGCCAGGAATGCCTCTGGCTGTTTAAAAACACAGGATGATTTTGTTGATTGTCGTATTTTTCAACCAATCAGGCTACAAAGTGGTCATTTAGGGCGTGTTCTTTGACATGTTAGCGTTTGCTAGCTAGGCCCGGGCGTGTTTTCTTGAGCTACGCTCGTCCTGCGTCAGTATTACGTACGAGGACGGCTCTTCGTTCACATCCTCTGCTCCTGCTGGACGCTCATTTTCAACAAATTCAAACATATTGGAGAAAAGGAACGGGGCTCTGGCCTCCAAAACACTCATCAGAACTGAACCGAGACGCACCAGTGCCGTCTATTACCACATTATTGTACTATTTCTAAAGACTAAAAGGAAGACGGAGTTAATCTTCCCAATAATTCAAAAGAAAAAAAATGTACTTTTAATCCCACGCCGTGGACAAAGTGAGAAGTCTGATATAGAAATGATAATATAGAAATGATTTCTGGTGGTGTTTTTTTCTATAGCGTCTCTCAAACGCTATTCAGTACCTTTTCAACAATGAAGAAGTGAAATATTTCTGTTTGCTATTCAGCACCTTTTTTTTTTTATCACTTGTATCTGTCTCGTTTCCATGGCGACAAGCTCATTTTAGTCTCATTCTGCACGGCTGGGATTTGTTCAGACGAGGATCTCAAGGGCTAGAAAAAGTCAAAAACTGCTTTCATATTTTATTTTCTCAAAATATGTTATCTCTCAACAACTCTCATTTAGTGGAGAAGTACTTCTTGGTATTTATCATGATTTTAGGATTGAGGGTTTTTTTTTTCTCATTTTGGGAAAGTTGACCATTTTGTCAGATATGTATTTTGCAAAAATTCAATTACCATGGAGACGTTTGGTAACTGATTCCTACCTGTCTTTCTTCAGTAAAATCCACTACTGGTGGAGGATCCTGAGTATTCTATTCTTGTTTTAGGGGATTGCTGTGGACAACTGTTCATTCTGAAATAAATTGCGGCATAAATAATGTCTGTTCCGATCAATTGATCTCATATAGAAAACGAATGCTAACTAATCATTGCTACTATTATTTTCATCACCACCATACTTAACTAGTCCTAGGCTGCCGTCCCTGACAGCAAGGCTCTATCCCCAAAATGCCCCCAAACCCCTGAATTGCACAAGCAATCCCCCGGATTGAAGGCGTCAAATTAACTGAGAGGATGTGTTTTTCATGAAAAAAAAGTTTTTCATGAAAGCTCCCCCTCGAGTAAAATATGAACTACTGGAGTAAGATATGATTTACTCAAGATAGATCTCCTTTGGTTGAGTTTTTTCCCCCCCCAAAAAATGCAGATTAAATAAAACCAACAGTTAGGAAGTTATGTCTGAAAAAGGGTTTTTTGTAAAAAAAAAAAAAAAATCTCCATCTAGTGAGTAAAATACGAAATACTACAGTAGAATACTAAAAACGACGATGAGCGGGTCGGTTCATATTCGCCCAATTTGGACTAAAATCGGACCAACATATAAGCCGGTCCGAAAAGCAGTGTATTTCGTAACAATGCTCCCCCTAGTGAGTGAAATATGAACTATAAGAGTAAATATGATGAATACGAGATAGATCTAATACTAATACTAGATCTATCTTAAACTGAAAACGTCGATGAACGAGTCGATTCTTATGCACCAAATTTGGACTAAATCGGACCAACAGTTGAGAAATGAGGCCCGAAAACTTTTGGCCCGAAAAGCTCCACCCACTGTCGAAAAAATATACAACCGTCCTCATCCAAAATCGAACCATTTCTTCCTCACACTAAGATCCACGAGGGAATAAAATTTGATTATAATCCTCGTAATAGTGTTGAATTATCGCATTAACATGAAGAACCCACTTGCGGCAAAGACTACTCCATAATACCCACTACCTGTATAATTACATAATACAAGCACCGCCCAGCAAAAGGTGAACTCAGCGGCAGCAGCCGGGGATTGAAACCAGCGACCGTCTGATGAGTTGACGACTGCTCCACCAACAGAGCCGGCGGTGCCACAGTTTAAGAAGTGCTGTTTGTGTTTTTCAGAGAAACAAAGAACACCATGGGTATTTAAAAGGACTGTCCACACGGATCACATTTATGCTACCAGTGGAAATAACAACAACGACAGAGAAAGAGGCACTTAAGAAGGTGTTAACGATGATGGAACTTAGGTTAAAACATTTATTTACTTAACATTTGTGTGTGCGCGCGTGTTTGTGTGTGCGTGTTGGTGCATGTGTGTGTGTGTGTGTGTGTGTGTTTGCAGAGCTATAAAGTAGATAGACTTCAACATCCTGAAAGTCATGATTCAAACCTAATAATTATGAGAGGCAGCTCGGGCGTTTCCTGGAGGGACCGCCATGCCAGATATCCAGAGCCAGCAGAGATCCAACGCTGATTTATAGGCTTGGCGATTTTTTTGATATTAAGTGAAAGAACGGGCCGAACTGGCAGTTTATCTCTGTCACCCAGCTGACCCGTCATCCTCACTTTTAAGGAATTAAACTTCTCTGATGATACTTTGATTTATTGCCTGACGAATCGCAATGAAAGTTATCTCTTGGCATTTTCCAAATGGAGAAGACGCTTCAAACCTCAACCCCCCGCGTGGAAGCGCTGGGAGGAAAAAGAACTGGTACAAAACCTTGGAGCGGAACCGGCGACGCTCCGGCTGAGCGACAGTCTGCCTGAAAAGAGATATTGAGAGATAGAAAGTGAAATAGAGCGGTAAATCCGAACAACACAGCCGATTCGATGTGGGCCAATCTGCCTTCATTCAGCATGTGGAGACCTGAAAAAACAAAAAAGGTAGTAAGAGAGGTGAACTCTGCATGTGTATAAAAGCCAGCTGCTCATCAGTTTCGTTAACCATTCATGCAATCATGCATTCACTGGCGGATCAGCCACGCTCTGACATGTAGGATACTCTAAACGCAGATCTTCTGACGGATGAGGATGACTGCTGCAACGTGTGCAGCATTAGCATTAGCATTAGCATTAGCGTCCACAAAAACATCTTAAAACTAGGGAGAGTATGCAAGTAAGCAAGGTCTGTTATCTCTTCACGCTTTGAATAGAGGACAAGATCAACCACCGTGTAATAGTGACGGGAAATAATTGGAGCTGTCACATTATTCCACAATAAAGCTCATTTTATCTCACCCATGGATGGAAACAAAGAAACTATAATGCCTATAAATGCACCAAAATTATGTCTAAAAAACAGTGTTGTTGTAAAAATGTTTCCCTAACTGAATAGAATATGAACTATTCAAATAAAACATTTTTACAAGATCTCCTCGGGTAAATTCATGTGAGCCAAATTTAGAATAAATCAGAACAATGGCTCAGAAAGTGTAGCCAGAAAAATTTGGGGGAGAAAGCTCTGTCTTACTGTCAGAAATATACAACCCACCTTACCCAAAATATATCCAGTTCTTCCTTACACTGAGGTCTTTGTGTGTATAAAGTTTGAAAATTATCCCTGGTATAGTTTTTGACTTATGAAGAAAAGAGTTTTTCATAAAAAATAAATAAATAAGTGAGTATAATATGAACTATTGGAGCGAAATACGGTATAAATACTATAAATCTATTTTAGTCGATTCATATGCACCAAATTGGGACTAAATCGGACAAATGGTTGATACATATGGCCCCAAAACTGCTGGAGATAAACCTCCACCTCGCATAACACCGATCTTTTGCTAAATTATCCCACGAAAGTCTATGTGGTTCTAAAATCCAAAATGACCCACTAAATGTTTTTTTTAGTTATCGCACTAACGCGAAGGATCAGCGGCACCGGTGTCCGACGATGGTAATGACAGTCCCTTGAAATCCCTGACTTTTTCGTGAAGTAATATATATTCAATCTTGTTAACCAAGTTTCATGAGAGAATAGTGCATTTTTTTATTTGTTATCATTGTTGTTGTTGTTGTTGTTGTTTGTTGAAGGTTTTTGCCCTGGACAAAACAAACATGCAGAGAAACAGCCACATTTCCCTCCGTCAAAACGATCCCCTCAACCATAACCTCGCTTCAATAAAAGCTCCAGCCCAACCTGTCTCATCAAAAACGCAGGACGGTGTTTATGCCTTGGAAATAAAAAAATCAATCTTTAAATGGTTTTTGCTCCGCCGTGAGAATACCCCGATTGAAACACTGCGTGTCGCGTCCAATCGCCCCGTAATGAAAACACAAGTCGAATGAAAAGGCGCTCCGCTGAGCCGCAATTCCCGTCCTCCATCCGGGGCGGCGGCTCATCGTACGAGGCGCGCTTTAATAAACTCATCTCAGTAGATATTAACCAGCAGAGGCCAGGAAACGTTGGGCCCATTCATCCCCGATGAAGACGGGAGATTCCTTCCTCAAATGTTTACCCGTGAAATTGCGAAGACATGAAATGTGACGGACGAGCCGTGGCTGAAGGCGATCTTCTGTCGAAAAGCTAACGTTGCGTGAAGACCTCGGATTGATTATGACAGCTCGCCACTGTTCAGACTCAAACTGTCACCGCAGGCGCTTAAAAACCAGTCATTAATTTTTAGTCGGATCTCTCTTTGATCCGGCCGATGAGGTAATTTCTCAATTCTGAGGACAATTCTGTCTTCGTTGATATTACTACTACTTAATAATAATAATAATAATAATAATAATAATACATTTCATTTATAATGCACTTTATATTTGGATCAAATCTCAAAGTGCTACAAAGTAAAAGCAGATAAAAGCATCGATACAAAAAAAGAAGTTATTATATAACTATGTTTTTATACAGTTATATAATAACTATATTAAAACCTGACCAAAAAGCAGCAATGTTAATTAAAGTTATAGGTTCTGCTAAAAAGGAAAGTTTTAAGTGCTTTTTTTAAAATGTGTCAGTCGTCTGTGGAGCCCTCAGATGGTCAGGGAGGGCATTCCACAGACGAGGGACAGCAGAACAGAAGGCCCCATCACCCACGGTGCTGAGTTTAGTCTGGGGAAGGATACCTCATACTTCATCTTCATCTACGGGCGAATATAGAGTGTGAGCTTATGAACACGTTTCAACATGCCCACGTTGAAAGTGCTGCGAATTTCTATCATTTTTTTTTTTTTAAACTCCAGCCGACGGAAAGGTGAGAAGAAAAAACAGAAAAAGAAATAAGAAGAAGAATTTCATTTGGCAGAATTAAAAGTATTTTACTTTAAATCTACCTTACTGGGTTGTGTGGAAAACTGTTGACACAAGTTAAGTTAGTTCAAGTTAAGTTAGTTCAAGTTAAGTTAGTTCAAGTTTAGTTAGTCCAAGTTGAGTTAGTTCAAGTTAAGTTAGTCCAAGTTAAGTTAGTTCAAGTTATTTAGTCCAAGTTAAGTTAGTCCAAGTTAAGTTAGTCTAAGTTAGTTCAAGTTAGGTTAGTCCAAGTTAAGTTAGTCCAAACTAAGTTAGCCCAAGTTAAGTTAGTTCAAGTTAAGTTAGTACAAGTTAAGTTAGTTCAAGTTTAGCTAGTTCAGGTTAAGTTAGTCCAAGTTAAGTTGCCATACTTATTGAAATCATTTGAATTAGATCTAATCGCTGTAGTTTAGTTGTGTTTAATAAATGAAGCTCAGCAGAGGAGGTCCGACAGCAACGTTACATTTACTTACACGAGTTACGTCAGTACAGTGAAATAATGTTACGATGGAATTAATCAACGCAGTGAAGTGAAACAAACGAGCATTTATTTTGTTAGCTGGACTCAAACCTGTTTATTAAACCCAGGCTAAGGAGAGAATGTCCCAGTGGCTTAATGCAGTTATGTTGGTTGTATTTACATCATGTTGGTTAATTATACGTGACATAACCCAGTTACGTGGGAAATGTTGACACAACTGCGTTAAGCAAATCCAACAGACAAGTAGCGTCGGAAGTAAATCCCGGGCGGTGTTAATCTCAGACGGGATAAATATTTGTTTATTCCTCATACGGCCTCGGCGTCACCCCTGATTTTGATGATGTATAAAAGCTCTTCTTTTTTATTGTCCTGCTTTGAATCTGAAGCACTTGAGGGTTTAGGTCGCGTCGATAGCAGCCAAATCTCTGTGTCGGTTGTTGTCTGGCGTGATTGACCTGAATAGTGAATGACTGGTGTTAATCCCTCTAAAGCGCATTATAGGTGCAAGGCTTTTTAAATTAATAGACAGAACTTTGGAGAAATCTGATACTTTCTGTGATTACTTATCCATTTTCAAGTAACTGATGTTGCTCGCCATCCACGGACAATCCCCTCATCCTTTCAGGAGCTTCTCTAATTTTCAAAACCAACTGGCGACTTGTCCGGAATGTAACCCGCCTCTCTCCCAGTGTCAGCTGGAACGGGATAGGTGCTTACGGTTGATTATAAACATCACTCTCATGCTGGGTGCGTCCTGTCTGTCTGTAATTTTAACTGCGCTGACTCTCTGTCTGTAACTTTAACTGTGCTGACTATGTGTCTGTCTGTCTGATATATCCCAGAAAAGTCCCCAGCCCCCGGCATTGTACAATCAATCACCCACGATTTAACACCTCAAAGTAAACGTGAAGTTATATCTTCAATATTCTTTATGAAGAAAAGCTCCTCTTGTAAGTAAAACACTGTCAGAGTATATAATGTTAATAATAATAATAATAATAATAATAATAATAATGTTATTACAGTTACTGTAATAGTAATATAACGGTAATACTTTACAGGATCGATCTCCTCAAGTCCATTCATTTCCACCCAATTTGGGATAAATCGGACCACCGGTTGAGAAACTATTGCCAGAAAACTTTTGTAGATTTATATAAAAAAACGGACATTTCCCAAAATGACTCAAACTTTTCATCGCACAAAAGTCTATGTGGGAATGGACTTTGAAAAATGATCCATGAAATAGTTTTTGCGTCAACGCGTAGGATCTGCTGCGGCAGACGGAGCGAATGCATGTCTGTCCCAGCGGTCAGAGCTGAACAGGGAACAAAAGGCATTTAGGTTTGCTGCTCCCTTTGCCTGGAACGATCTACAAAAAGTTTTGCAATTTCATGACTTGGTGTCTTTGGATGCTTTTAAGAGAATGTCGGATGAGCTGGAGGCAGAAACGTCTGTTTGTAGATGTTCTGTCTGATCGATGGGGTTTTTCTTACGATTGGAATCAAATTCTGTTGGAAAATTTTCCCTGAATTGATTCTTTCATGTTTCTATGTATAGAGCGATGATTGACAGCTCCCAGTGTTTCACTCCTTCTCAGGAGCTCCGCCCCCTTTTTGGTGCCCTCGTAAAAACAGATGATTTTTTTTTTTTTGTTTGTTTCTGTTTTCATGTGATTTTAACCAAAACTTCTTCTTTTGTTTCAATTTGTCTCTTCTCTCTTTTTCCCCGGAAACAATCGCTTTGTTTTTCAATCGGATTTTCGTACCTTAAAACGAAATATCAAATAATCACTTTCGTTTTTGAATATCCGTTTCGGAAACGAAAATCAAATCGACAAAAGATGCAAAGACCTATTTTATACTTTCTTTATTTGGCTGACACACAACATAATACTTAATAACTCATGGGAACGAGTTATTACCTCTCGGCCATGACTTAATAAAGCCAGGGAACAAGTTATTACCTCTCGGCCATGACTTAATAAAGCCAGGGAACGAGTTATTACCTCTCGACCATGACTTAATAAAGCAACGGAACGAGTTATTACCTCTCGGCCATGACTTAATAAAGCCAGGGAACGAGTTACCAGAACCTCCAGGGTTTGACCTGCTGGGTTGGAGCTGCGGCCCGTGATGATCAGAGAGTTCTGCTGGAATCCAGAGGTCCACCTTTAACAGAGTCAGACCTTCTTGTCGGTTTGTCCAGCCCTTCTGCTGCTGAGCCCCAGCAGACCCCCAGCATGTCAGACGACAGACGCCTCCACAGAGTCGTGGTCTGAGAAGTACCAGAGGTTACTACCCGAGGGAGATCTCACACCTAACCTCCATTCTTAGGTTCAGCAGTTAGTACGGTTCATTTTGGGGGGCTGGATTCTCTCGGATACGTTTTAGCAGTGACCGTGGAGACCCTCAACCAAGAGGATTACGTTACATGATTTTCTTTTATCATAAATCCAAGAGCTAAAGGAGCACCGAATCCATCGTCCAGATACTCCAGCCGGTGTGTGACCTTTATTATACTTTTTTTTTTCTACCCAGGATCTTTAGACATCATCATCAGCAGAAGTGATGGGAGGTGAGCATTGAGTCGGTCAGGCAGTTTGCTGCAGCATCAGCAGCAATGCAGTTTTTTATCGGCCTGCTGTGGTGAAGATGGAGCAGAGTTGTAAAGCTCCGAATTTACTGTTTGGAGATTTTTTTAAAAAGAAAAAAGACCTTTTGGTATTCTCCTCACTTAATTGGAACTTTATATTTCTATAACCTTTAACCTTTCGACCCTCAGCGGCGGCCGTGAGATCTGGGTAGAAACCAAAAGAATCAGATCGGGGGCAAAAGCAACCAAAATGTGATTCTTTCTGACTTTATGGGTTTTAAGCCGGAGGCGATCTGAAAAGTGGAAGAAAATAAGGATGGATTGATTTAAAAAACATCGTAAAACTAGAACCATGATGTCATCCCAGACATGAAAGGGTGATCCAGAAAAGCCCCCAATCCGATGCGTTGTACATGCAATTCCCGATTTCAAGTCCTGCAATTAAATGCAAAGTGTTGTCCAGGAGGAAAAAGAAGGAAAACATGAACTATGAGGGTAATGTATGATATATACGAGACAGATCTCTGCAGGTTGATCTGTAATCACCAAATTTGGACTGAATCGGACCCCCCCCCTGACCTTTCCCAAAATCGATCCAGTACTTCCTCACACTAAGTTCTATGGGGTATAAAATTTAAAAAATGATCCATGAAAGGGTTTTTGAGTTTTCCCTTAGGATCTGACTTTTCGGGGATATAATGACTTTTTTGTGGGCCCATAGAAAACGAAACAGGAAGAGACGGAGATGCCCTGAAGCAAGGGGTCATGGGTGGAATTGAACCTGTGACCTCTTGGATATAAAGATGACACGGGGTTAGTTCTCTACCGACTCAACTAAACCGCTCCCCGGAAATAATGGAGTGAAAGAAGTCCGAGTCGTGTCCTACCTCAGCCGATCCCTGACAGGAGAACCGGAGTCTGAGGATGACTAAATCTTCGGGATTAGACCCCCATCCCCGACGGCGAGGTCGCCAATGACTCATCAATATGATGAGTGGTGAGACCAGCGAGGTCCCAGTCTCACCCTCAAAAGTAAAGTGAATCGTCTAAACTCGTCATCTCAAACGTTCTTTAAGAGGTTCTTCTGGAATGTGGAGCGGATCTGCATCTTTTCACTCCCCCACAGAAAAGTCTGAATAAAGACGCGCGGCAGAACGCTGTAATTACCCCGCCATCCATGTTATAGTTTATCAAACGCCCGCGAGCGAGACCCACCCCCCCCCCCCTCCCCCGAGCTGCCGGCTCTCTATCCGCTGCCGTCTTCCTCTGTCAGCTCTATAATTTCTGCTTTCACCTTCTCAAGGCGCCCGCGCTCAAAGACGCCGTTCTTCCGAATGCGGGGAAAGTTTTCCCTTCCGGTTTCGTCGACGACCGAGAGGTCGGTGATAAACGGAGGCAGGTGTTCAAACCCAAAAAAGTTCATTTGGATTCATTAGTGATTTCAAATCCAGTTCTGCCTGGCAGGAGACGTGAATGAACTATTTCTATATCATTTCTTTGCTGAATTCATGCCTCCATAATTCCGGCACTGACTCCGGTCCCTCCCAGAAGTCATTGGGGCCGGAAGTCTTTGTCGCAGGTTCCAAGGAATTCTGGGTCCCGGTTCCCGAAAAAAGGAAACACAAGCTGTTTTTCCCTCATGGACAAATCTGAAGATCAAAGTATGGTGGATGAAAGTTAGATTGGAATGGGTTCCACAGAACCAGAGGTCAATGTGGGCTGGACCTGACAAATAAAAAAGATTCTGAAATAAGATGTTTGATTGGAGAATATATAATCCAACAGTCATTATACATGAATTTAATTGCGTGGAAGCAACAGGATTATTTATTGTCGTTTGGCATGTTTGATCCGGGGGAACAGAACTTTAGTATTTGGACTTTATGTAACAAATACTGTTTAATCCTTCACATCATTAAAAGTCTGTTTGCGCTGGACAAGAAAACGATCCTCAACATTCTGTCTCTTTTCCAGCATCTCATCAGTCTGTCGTAGCATATTTATGCTTTTAAGTGTTTATGCTTATCTATTCACGTTATCTTATCATCAGTCATTATTATCCGTTCCACTTTATTTCTAATCATCGTTTTTAACTTGATTTTATTCTGTGCGGTAATCGGCTCACCTCTGCTCTTCTCGAAAGTTTCTTCTTTGACGAGGCATTTACGAATCAAACAGCAAAACCCTTTTAGCTGAAATGAAGTAAACTGTGAACATTATAACTCGTTATTAACAATAGAAACTCTCCCTATGACCTCAATCTGTAACCGCGGCAACGAGGCGATTCTCCATGTAGGAATGCAACAGTCATAGTAAGAAATCACCACCACTTCTAGTTTATGATGCAGTCCAGGTTCACATAGTGAAACAGTCCAGGTTCACAGGGTGAAACAGTCCAGGTTCACAGAGTGAAACAGTCCAGGTTCACATTGTGATACAGTCCAGGTTCACAGAGTGAAACAGTCCAGGTTCACAGGGTGAAACAGTCCAGGTTCATACAGTGAAACAGTCCAGGTCCATACAGTGAAACAGTCCAGGTTCATACAGTGAAACAGTCCAGGTTCATACAGTGAAACAGTCCAGGTTCATTCAGTGAAACAGTCCCGGTTCATACAGTGAAACAGTCCCGGTTCATAAAGTGAAACAGTCCCGGTTCATACAGGGAAACAGTCCAGGTTCATACAATGAAACGGTCCAGGTTCATACAGTGAACCAGTCCAGGTTCATACAGTGAAACAGTCCAGGTTCATACAGTGAAACAGTCCAGGTTCATACAGTGAAACAGTCCAGGTCCATACAGTGAAACAGTCCAGGTTCATACAGTGAAACAGTCCAGGTTCATACAGTGAAACAGTCCAGGTTCATACGGTGAAACAGTCCCAGTTTTATTCTTTTTCTGTTTGTTTGTATTTTCTGAACGACCCGTCTTTGACCGCTGATGTTCGTCGGTTCCAGACGATGAGCTTCAGTTTCTAATTATTTTTCTTCTTCTTCGGCTCCATTAATCGTTGGTAAAGCAACGTGAAAGGCACAAGAACTGTGTGAAATCTATATACTGTTTGAATCCTGAATAAATAATCTGCTGCCACTCTGGTTTATGGGATAAAATCACACTTAAACCTCTGACTATAAACCGGTGAAAGCCCGGACAGAACTCAGTGTAAGAATGACTCAGAACAATTTCTTCACTGCTGTGGAACTGTTGATTCCTCGGCGGCCGCTGACACACGGTAGATCAATAACAAATTAAACTTTAGTTCAGGCGTGGAACTTCACACCTGACTGCTTCTTCACATAATACCTCTATTTTTATTCAACCTCGGCTGCAAATAATCCCCACAAATAATTTCTGCAGCGCAGTCTTTCATTCTGAGGTGTTGTCGACTGGAACACAGAGAGAGAGAGAGAGAGAGAGAGGGAGAGGGAGTGAGAGAGAGAGGGAAGAGAGAGAGTGGGAGAGAGAGAGAGTGAGAGAGAGAGTGAGAGAGAGAGGGAAGAGGGAGTGTGAGAGAGAGAGGGGGAGAGAGAGAAAGAGAGGGAGGAGAGGGAGAAAGAGAGAGAGAGAGAGCAAAGAGCAAGAGAGAAAGAGAGAGAGAGAGAGAAAGAGAGAAGGTCAAGGTGTACGTCCTTCTTGTTTGAAAAGGGCTTTGTTTTAATGTATTTTGCTTGAAGGCCACAGAACCCCTCATTCTCTCGCCCACGCCTCCATGTCGCCCCTCCTCTTCGTTTTCAACACTCTTCGGAATGAGAACTCCAAATTAGCGTCGCGGACCAGACAAACGATGAGATTATGAGGGTCATAATTCAGGCTTGTTTATTCGCTTCTCCGTCTGCGTGAGGATTTGTGTATTCAGGCGGGGCGGAGAAGTTCTCGACGGGACTTTAGAGACATCAGTGGGTCGTCTCTCCGTTCTTACTGCAGTAAGAACGGAGAGACGTTGTTCTTACTGCAGTAAGAGCGGAGAAGAAGAAAAGATGGAGTCGGCCAGTGTAAGTCTGCGTTATTGATTTGAGCTCGGGTTAACTGCAGCCGCATCGATGCTCGCGCTGAGACCAAAAAATCATTTGCATCATTCCGTGCTCTAATCCGCAGCGATTATCCGTGTAATATTTTGCGTCTCATCCCAGCGCTAAATCTTTTGGGTCATAATCCGGTGTCTTCTTTGTTTTTTACGTGTTTCTGTCTTCAGCTCTCAGGATTATCCATCTTGATGTCAGATCTTATCCTCACCCAGCAGAGGCGGAGCATTCGCGGTCAGGGCAGCGGATCCCGTCCAGAGCGCCGTCAGTAAAACCGCCCGATGGAAAGAGAGCCGTCAAAAGGAAGTCCCCAGTCCCCTGCGTTGTACAAGCAATCCTCCTGATTGAACTCTTCAAATGACCCTACTTCCACAGTATTCTTCATTTAAATAGAAAGTCAAATATGAACTATTGGAGTCAAGGTCTCCTCGTCTCGATCCAGATGCACTAAATCTGGGCCGAATCGGAACCAACGGTTTGAAAGTTTTGTGTTTCTCTGTAAAAACAAAAAGATGAAAAAAGTCCCACTTGAGAGTAAAATATGAACTTTTTAAATAAAAAATGATGTAAACGAGAAACATCTCCTGGAGTTTATTCATATGCACCGTATTTGAACTAAATCAGGTTAAGTTGTTTCAAGAAAAAGTAATTTTTTCATACAAAAGCTCCCCCTAGTGGGCAAAATATGAACTATTAGAGGGAAACACGTGATTTAATGGATAGATCTGCTCAATTCGATCCATTTGCACCGAATTGGGACTAAATCGGACCAACGATTAAGAAAATGATGGCCCGAAAACTTTTGGAGATCAATACAGTTCTTCCTCGCATTGAAGTTTGCATCGTTGTAAAATTTGAAAATGGTCCATGCAATAGTGTGTGTGTGTGGAGGGGTGGGGGTCATAAAAAACTCCCCCTAGTGAGTATTCTGAACTTTAAGATTTCCTCAAGTCGATTCATATCCACCAAAAATTGACTAAATCGGACCAACAATTGATAAATTATGCCCCGAAGACTTTTGGGGATGAAGAAACTTTCCCGAATCGATCCCGTTCTTCATCACTCGCTCAAAGTCTATGTGGATATAAAAAAATTACATTTTCTTCCCATGATAAACTTTTCGAGTTATCGCATTAACACGTAGACAGAGACGTCAGCCAACACAAACTGTATCAGGAGAAAAACATTCCCAGCATGCACCAGGGCAGCAATCTGACGGAAGAATGAGTTTCTGCTGTTCTAAAGTCTCCTACAGTAGTAGTAGTAGTAGTAGTAGTAGTAGTAGTAGTAGTAGTAGTAGTAGTAGTAGTAGTTGTATAGTAGTCACCATTGTTCCCACAATGCTTATATTCTGAGTGTTATTAAAGGGATAGTTCACTCTTTTCTACACATTCGGTGAAGTGTCGGACTCACACGAGGGATTTAGTTTGACAGCGGTTGTCTAATGTCGGCTGTGCTTCTAGAAGAGCTTCTCAAAGTCTGACGGGTGCCGCTTTGATATAGATTAATCTTGTTTTTGTTGTTGTTTTTAATTACTTTACTGGCAGTCCCCAGCCTGTATGATAGAGCAGCACTGAATCAATGCCACGGCTGTGTTAGAGGCAATATACACGAAAATAAATAAATGTTAACACATGTCAAAGTCATGTCATATTTATTTGTCAGGGGGAAAAAAAAGCACGAGGACGTGTTTGAACACATCGCAGCGTCTGAGGAATACGAGGCCAGACGCTCGGCACAGCGTCTGGACTCGTATCAGCAAGGGCATTTTCATTAAATGCTTCCCCTAGTAGAATAGGATCTATAATATCTTAAATCTTCTCAAGTCGATTCATATGCAGCTAAATTTTGGACCAAATCGGACCGACGGTTGAGAAACGATGGCCCGAAACCTTTCGGGAGGTAAAAAAAATAAACGTCATATAAACTGATTTCAGAAAATGACGTATATAAACGTCATTTTCTGAAATCAGTCCAGTTCTTCTTCGTGTATGTATGTAGTTCTTCCTCACAGCTTTTCCTGGTCTGGATCAGTGATCAGATGTTTGTTTGTTTTTTTTTAAGCCACTTTTTCAGTTTGTACTTAATCTGTTGTTTGAGTGTTCCAAAACTTTATTCCCAAAACCGAAAAAGACGTTTAATCACCTGCAGTGATTCTCCACCACCCAAGTACCCCCACCACCATTCGTCTAGATCAGACTCCTACAACAGAAAATAGCAAATCTAGAAAATCTCTAGAAAAAGTTGGGTGAGATTATAAACTTTCTTACCCAAGCTGCTAAACTAGCTTAGCATTTGTGTTCCAATCAGTGGTCACAGTCTAAACACTGCAGACAACACGATCCCTGACCAGTGATTGTTTTCACAATTAATCATCAAAACCGATTCCCTTCATACTTCATACGTCATATTTCTATGTATACGCGAATCAGCCATAACATTAAAACCACCTATCTCGTATGGCATACATCAGAACCGGTATTCTGTCCTACCGTAGCTCTTCTTTGGGGCGGTAACCTCCAATCCCCAAGAACATCAATTAACTGTTTGCGCCATGATCCTACAGCTGGCACACTCATCAGCCATAACATTAAAACCACCTGCCTAATATTGTGTAGGTCGCCTTTTTGCTGCCAAAACAGCTGCAACACCTTCCTATAAACGCCAGAACAAACTTTTTTCGCCAGTCTTTTGATACATTAGCTCTTCTGTGGGATCAGACAAAGTGGCTACTCTTTGCTCTCCCTCTGGGTGACGATGACCTCGCCACTGGTTGACCAGTTTTCTCAGCACCACTTTAGGTACTAACCGGCGCAGAGTGGGAACAACCAACAAGAGCTACGGTTCTGGAGTATCAAGAGCATCACAATCTGGCCCATGTCAAGTTTGTTCAGATCCACATGCGTCCCCATTTTGCCAAAATTTTGGTCCTAATAAGAGATTGAGATGAATCGCTACTTAGAATGGTAAAAAAATTAAAGATAACTATTTTGTTTAAAGGCCCATCAGGAAAAAAGCTCAAATCTAATTTGTCTTTTTGAATAATTATGGGATTAGAGATGGATTTTCATTTTCATCTCTCAGACTTAAGTAGTTCTTCAGGCTCTGTTATTCTTCAGGGGCAGTAGTAAATCACAGTTTGTATCGGGGGGGCAGTTTTACTCAATCTAACTGATAACACTTCCTGTTCCTGGAACATATTTACGCATAAAAGGATTCAGCGATTATTAAAACAGACTTTGATTTATCTCATGGATGTTTGTTGAGCTGCAGCTTTCACCGTTCAGTCCGTCTCCAGACCCCGAGCTCTTAATTCAACATTAACAACTCTCATTAACACGTTAACATGTTGCCCCCCGGTGATGTGGACCGACTGCAGACAACAATCTGAGTATTTTTCCGATCGATACTGGACGGAAGGTTAGTGGAGACGATCGATCGGGACGACAAAGGAATGTGCAGGACTTCAGAAATGACCAGACACAACCACACTGTAAAAAGAAACGTACTCTGAGTTGAACTTACAATTATTTTTATCATTAGGACGTAACACAATCAACCATAATATTAAAACCACCTGTTTTTGCCGTCAAAACAGATCCGCCATGTTTTTTCGCAAACCCATGTGCTCCCCGACCGTCATCGTTCGTAAGGCTCAGCAGAGTCATCAGCCGCCGCCGCCAACCAGGGCGGCGACTCCAAAGGGAGATTCATCAAGCCTCTGCACAGGGCAGATACCCTTCAATCACAAATACCCGTTTGATATTTAGGTAATAATAATAATAATAATACATTTAATCAAAGAGGCCTGAGGGGAAAATAAGTTAAAGTGGATTAATTTCTTCGTATTAGAAAAGATCAAAAGACTCTTGATCAATAGATTGTTTCTTCAGCTCAGTCCATTGACAGTAGATTTAATCACACCTGCTGCATTGATGCTTTATTAGTCTCTCCTGAAGCGCCAGTCATTAGTCTCAGCAGGGTCATCAGCCACTACCACCAGTCTGGACTTCAAAGGGGGATCAAATTCATTATCATAATGTTTGTTATAGGCACCAGTTTGATTATTATTGCTGTTTGCTTTGTGATGTTTTCACTTCCTTTCTCACCCATCTACCCCAATCATTTTGATCAACCGTCTAACTCACAGTTCCACACATTAACAAAGACACATGCACACATTTACACTCCCATCCATACAGAAAGCTTTGCAGCCATTGTTTTTTTTTTGTTTGCGTTTTCTGTTTTTGCCATATTTATGACACAAATGTTTGCATGGCTTTTTAAATACTTCATAAAAAATAAGAAAATAACTCGGTAACTTGGTATTGTTATTGGTATGTTATTACTAAGTCTTATTATTCTTCTTATGTATATTATTGATAGAAGTAGCACTATTATCGGTGTTGTAGCTGTTTTAATTATTCTATCGAGCAGAATTTATTATTAAAGTTATATTATTATTATTATTATTATTATTATTATTATTATTATTATCATTAGATTAGGTTTCATACATGTATTATTAGGTTTTGCAGACTGAATTGTCAACGCTTGCATTCAATTTGTTTATTTAATTGTATTCATGCACTTTTTTTTTGTTTGCAAATAACACTAAATAAATTAATAAAAGAACAATATCCTCCACCCTAACACCCCTTCGTGACCCCCCACCCCCAATTATAAAGGACCTCGGGGCGCCTCAGGTCAGGACCCCCGGTTTGGCCACACTGCCAACACAATCTTCTACTTTCCCCCACAATGCACCAGTGTGGACCCACAGAGCCGCGGCTGCTGCCGTGGGCCCCTGGCCCGCGTGGGGGCCCTTGTTGGGCGAGGCTAATGGGCGGAGACCTATTAGTGTGCCTTTTTTTGAAATCCTCCCGGGCCCCTGCTGTGACGCGGACTGCAGGAGCTGGCCGGGGGGGCGCACACGCGCTGCAGCGACTCGCACCGCACGCGCGCACTCACGCAAATCCTCTCCAGTGTCGATTGGCACCGAGACGCAGCGCCACGACCTGCCCGTTTGGACCGGACCGCCGAAACTTGTGCGCAGGGATCCATCCAGCTCGACCCAGATAGCGGATTAAATCCACGCGCACTCTTTTCTTTCTCTCTCTCTCTCTCTTTTTTTTTTTTTTTTCCTCTCCTTTTTCCCTCCTCCTCCTCCTCCTCCTCCTCCTCCTCCTGGTCTCGTGTTACAGAGCCTTGGGAGGGAGTTGCGCGGAGAGCCAGTTCCTCTGCGAAGAAACTGAATGACAGGATCCTACGGCTTCATTCGCGTTATAATCCCTTCGTTGGACATAAAAAAAACACACAAAAAAAAACACAGACGACGACAAGAGAGGAAAAAAGAGCTGCGCGAGCTCGCGCGCGATCCGCGGCTGCTGTGGATGTGGAATAATTTTCAAAACTCCCGGAGAAAAAAAAACAATCCCCGAGATAACGGAGGAAGAGAGAACGGACACACCGGATCCGCTCGTCGGCTGCGCAATCCTCCAAACCATCGCGGCCAGCGGTTCGTGAGGTGAGTTTCTTTTCATTCTACCGATCCGCCGTGAAAAAGCAGACGCAGAAATAAAAGCTGGAATCAAAGAACCGCTGCTCCTACAACTGTTGCCCCCTCTCTGGGAAATCTGACACCCTCCAGGTACGAACAGATCGCTGGGTTGCTTTTCTGTTTTTTGTGTGTGTGTGTGTGTGTGTTGTTGTTGCAGGAGTGTGTCGTTTTTTTAGGGTAACTTTTATCTCCACGCAGCGGTCGGTTCGGAAGAGATCAACTGTGGATCTCCCGTCTGCAGCATCTCGGTCCAGTCAGCAGAAAGAACAAAACACAGATGAGGCTGAGGAATGATCTGGATCAGATTTTAAATGTTGCGTACGCTATTCCACTTGGAGTGAACTTTGTTTTTATTTTGTCTTTATCGAGGCTTGAAGGTCTTTTCTTCTAATATTCCATGACTTTGTGGCTGTTTTGTGCAGAATTCTGTCCGAGGCATCCTCCCCCCACAGATACGAGTCTAGATAGAAATACGATAGTTAGAGAGGACTATCTGTTATTGGCTATCGTGAACTTTATTGACCTTTTTGTTTTCATTTCTTAACGGTATCTTTTCTGCTGATGTTCTCTGCTTTCTTTGGTTCTACTTTGTGCGGACCGACCCATCAGAGGGTGATGTCAGAGATTTCCCTCAGAAGTCTAGATGGATGGATCTAGATGGATGGATCTAGATAGATGGATATCCCTCCTGTCCAAGGGGAGATTCTCATTCATTTATCCTGATATTGCTTGACAGACCTTTGTTCTAAATATTCCCTACTTCCTCTGTGAAGGTTCTGGTGCGGACCGCCTTTGCGGAGAGGTGTAGAGGTATTGTAGAGATAAATCAGGGATGCGTTCCCTTTCAGAAAGCGAGATATCGAGAGGAATGAATGGGTAGATGTAGATACCCGGATATCTTTCCCTCCGGAGAGAATTCAATTTCATTTCCTTGTGATGTTTCAGTCGGTAATGAACTTTATTGACCCTTTTCTCGCTTGATAATATTTGAATAATATTCCTTTTTTTTTGTGATGTCCCGCCCCAACAGAGAGTCCCGCCCCTGCGGAAAGATAAATGACTAGATAGATAGATTCAGATAGCTTCTGTGTTTTGAATTGTATCGCTAGCCTGGTTTTTGATGGCCGCCTCAACAGAGAGAGCTGTTAGAGATACCTTCCCCCATAGATAGAAAAGATTGATTGCTTGATTGATTGATTGATTTTCTCTTTTCGGGCAGTCCGCTCAGAGTCGCCACAAAGTAAGTTGTCAGTATTTGCTCGGACCGCTGTCCAAAAAACAAGGTCGATAAAGTCAATTACGACTAGAATATCACGGGGAAGTTGGAAGAAATGAAGACTTTTCCCTCAGAGGTGGTGCTGGGAAATATTTTCTAGCATCTGGTCTCTGAACTGTCGGATTTCTGGACTGCGACTGTTGAGACTGGAGATACAGACGTTTACTTGACGACTGACTGGCTGTTAAGCGGCGACTGTGTCACTTGTTTTTGTAGATTTACAAAGTAAGTAATGAATATTATTCTGGTGAAAGTACTGTCAAGACCAGAAAAGGTCAATAAAGTTCATGAAATATTTGCCATTTTTTCACTGGGAAATTATACCGATTTCCCTGGAAGCTCTCTAAGAGTTCCATATGCACTCAAACAAATATTAGTTGAAGTTACTTAATCCAGATGTGTTACAACCAAACATGATTGATTGGAAACAACTTCGGAGTTTTTAGTTTATTTCATGTAGAACAGAATAGACCCATTTGAGTAAATCTCATATCGTTAACTCTATGTTACTCAGTCTAGTTAGCTGGACTAATATAGTTCATGTAGAACAGAATAGACCCATTTGAGTAAATCTACATAAATCTCATATCGTTAACTCTATGTTACTAAGTCTAGTTAGCTGGACTAGTTTAGTTCATGTAGAACAGAATCGACCCATTTAAGTAAATCTGAATGAATCTCATATTGTTAACTTTATCTTATCCAGTTTAGTTAGCTGGACTAATTTAGTTCATGTAGAACAGAATAGACCCATTTGAGTAAATCTACATAAATCTCATAGTGTTAACTCTATGTTATTGTTAACTCGGAGTTAGCTGGACTCAAACTCCATGTTGGACAGGATACAATAACCCAACACAGTCACGTTGGTGGAACAAAGGTCAACTCTATTTCATCTTAATACGATTATTTGATTCTATCCAACATAAACTCAGTTTATCGAAAACCGGATTAAGTCAATTGAACAAAAGAATGTTTTTGAGCGTAACTACCTGGAGTTGTAGAAATCTTTCCTCACAGAAGTCACTCTAGGCGTCGTGTTTGGTGATCCACAGCCGAGAGCGAGGACCCTCAGAAAGGAGACACATCCTGACTTGCTTACTTACTTTTGGAGAGCCTTCCTCCCACTTTTATTCCCCTCCCGATTAGTTCCCCTTAATGAATTAAGTATTCGCTCCAGTTCAGCGATTATTGTAATTACCGAGGAGGGGGGGGGGGCAGGTGTCCGTGCTGGACATTGTGCAGGGATGTGTCGGAAAGGTGGTGGTTTAAGCGGAGGAGGAGGAAGAGGAGGAGTTGGAGGAGGACTGCCTCGTTTTCCTTTTTTCCCTTTTTCTTTTTTTTTTTTTTACAAGCTGGATGGTGCCGCTGCCAGTTAACTAACAGACAGCTCAGGGGGGAGTGCGGACCCTTGAAAATAAAGACAGAAAGGGATTGAGGGGGGGTTGCTGGCGGAGTCGCGTTATTGCCTTCTGGGTTTGACGAGGCCCTGAGGTGGACTTTATTTGAGCGTTATTGTGCGACACGACCGACCCGTTGTGCTTTTATCATTTGGGTCATTTTCTCCTGAAGTTTGCCGTTGGATTTCCTTTTTCATAAACGGGGCGAGCAAAGATTAATGAAAGCAATATAGGATTCGGCGTCGGCTCTGAGCTGCCAGCGAACATTTCAGCAGCGCCGAGATGGAGAGGAGGATCGGCCCGGGTCTTATTTTAACTTAGCTCACCTTTTAATTTTATGAAATCAAGTTGGCAGACCTGCAGGAACAGAAACGATCCTTCATCTGGAGACAGAGGGGATGAAATGAGACTAGAGCGGGTCGCACCGAGATGAAAGCCGGTGTGGGAGTTGAAGCTTTTCCCTCCTGACATCTGAATTATTCCCTGCTTTGGAAATGCAGTTTTATCCAGGGCAGCTGCAACAAAGGTCCACTCACACACACACACGCTGACACACACACACACACACACACACACTCACACACACACACACACGCTTCAGCCCTTTGGCCCCAGATGTTAATGCCTGCATTGAGAGCGCCACAGGACTCCTGCCGACTGGATCTCTTCATTGTAGCACAGACAATGGAGTCCACATCCTGACCGTCAGCCTCCTTCCCATCTTCCCCTCACACTCTCAGCTGGACAGCACACACTCATGCATGCCTCTATCCACTGCTTAAGACACACACACCGACACAATCACACGTGCTTAAAGTATTCTTTTTATATTCTAATGCCCACGCCTCCTTTTTTGTTTTGCTTTTTGTCTTCAGCTCTTATTGCTCCTTGTATTTAAATGCCACAACTTTCAATGAACTGTGTGTGCGTGGTTTATTGAAATGGATAGCTTGGATTCGGGACAGATTTCATTATGTGCTGCCGTATAAATGGTTTTAAAACAACATCAGTCAACATAAATTCCTCTCATCATAGCTGCATTTAAAATACTAATTTATGTTTATTTTGTCCAAAATTGAGGTATATTCAGAAGAATATGGTGGTAATGAGTTGGCAGGAAGTGCATGAAAACAGTGGAACACAGAATCGGGAGATTTTTCACACTTAATGCTTTACGAAAAGCTAAAATAGGTCAATTTCTACAAGAGTCACCGTGCCGACAGGAAGTCAGTACGAAGGTTAAACCGAAGCTGGAACGGTCATGATATAAATTTATGCATTTACCATTTTTTCCACCATAAATTGATCCATTTTTCGTCTGTATTTGTCAGAAAATGTTGCAAAAGTGTCAGTTATGAGTTCCAAAAAGCCCCAAAATGATGAATTTTAATCTTTTCTTCAGCCAAAACTTTTACTCTTTAAGCCAAAAATCGTACAAACAAAGGAAAGCTGCGACTGATTCATTCGGTCCTTCATTTCATCACACAGTGGTTTCCTGTGTCTGTACACAATTGTGACACAAACTGTGCGTTTGACACAGTGTGTGTCACATGGGGCAACGTTGCGTCATGGCTGATATGTCGCCGCTGCACCAGATGTTTTGTGTGAGGGTGTGTGATTTTGCACTCGCCGCCTTTGTGTCACGTGCGTCACATCGGTGCTATAGAGAATCCGGGCCACATGGCGAGCAGCTGAAAGCGCAGTAACCTCCCGTGATAACAGAATGATTGTTGAAAATGGAACCTCAGAGCTTTGCACACACACAAAGACACACACACACTGGGAGAGTGTGTGGGTCCAGATTCACTGGCAATAACATATTTTCAATGGAGATCAAGGCTCTTATCACATCTTCTGCTGAACATTAGTGGATGTGCCAGCTTCCCACAGGAGGATATGTTCCCAAACTTGCTTTTTCATTAAACTAACGTTTATAATTACGTGTCTATCTTTCTTTCTTCTCCTTCTCCCTAAACTCCCCCTCAGTGGCGGATCGGATTTTGTTTTGGCAGTTTCAAACTGGTCCACGTTTCACGCTGGGCTGAAAGGAGTTCATATCCCAGCCTGTGCCCTCTGTGTTCTGGTGCTGCGTGAGGAGAATCACCAAGCCTCGCTTTTTGTTTTCATAATGGTTCTCAGAGTGTGTGTGTGTGTGTGTGTGTGTGTGTGTGTGTTCAAATCTGTGTTTGAGTTGAACCGAGATATGGTTCATGTCAGGCCAGATGCAATGTCTGGAGAGTAGAAGCAGATGGGTTGTGCATGTGTGTGTGTGTGTGTGTGTGTGTGTGCATATGTGTATGTGTGTATGTGTGTAGCAGGGGAAAAGTAGGGGGGCGGGGCTGGGCAGGACCGGCTGATGTTTAGAGAGGAAGAAGAAGGAAAGGGGGCTTGTTTACAAGACCATCAGGCTAAATGGACTTTGGCATGGTGCAGGGTCAGAGTGATACAAACCTCATGTTTTCATCCTGACTCTGCGTATGTGCAGCAACTCTCAGTGGAACTACTTCATTATTAATGACTTTATTAACCATAGTGGCATGGTGACCTTGTGCCTGTGCAGGAAAGGTGTGATTCGTGCACAGATGTGCACTAAAAATGGAACGGCGACACTTAAGTCTGGCTCGCCGCCAAGACTTTTCACACTTTTATTGTGTCGTTGTTGCGTCATAACTAAAGAGAACGAGGGTCCGTCTTTAAGCTTTTGTTGTGATGGAACCGCACAGTCTCTGAACTTTGTCGCTTCCTCCGGCGAGGATGTTGCCTTGTGTCTTTCCTGCGACACGTCCCCTTTTTTCTCACTGCCCTTCCTGCAGAGGATGAATGTCCACAGCTATTTTTTTTTAACTTTGTTTTCTCATTGACCTTTCTCCTAGTCCACCATCTGCTACTTCGGGAAAAGCTTTCCCTACCACAAAGAAACGTCTCCTTTCAATACTTCTGTTCCCTCATTTTCAATGTTACATTCGAATGCTAGTAGAGTTCAATATTAAACTCAACATTAAAAAGAGAAAAGAAAAACGGAGGCAGTCCATCAAATCAAAAATGGTCTTTTTGTGATGCAAGCCAAATAAATGATTATTTCTTTTAGGTAAAAGATCCCAAGGTTGGAGATGTTTTCAGCTAATTCCTTACATCCTCACTGCTTTTCAATGTAACATAGAAAACCTACATGTGCCCCTTTTCACATAGAGCCCTGCAGGAAGACCCCCCTCTGTGGTGCCCGCGTGTTTTAAACCGAACAAATCGGCGGTGAATCACAGCCTTGTGTGATGTTAAACAGCGAGCCAGTGTTAGGCGACAGAAAGAGGTGTGAAGTATAACACAGCAGCTTTGGCATCCAGTGTAAGAGTTTACGCTTTCTATGTCTCGAGCAGCGCTTCGTAAACAATGAAATCTTTTATCCGTCCTGTTACACGGCGACTGATATCATCCTCTGCTCAGAGAGGGAGACCGGCTCCGGTTGACATTGTTTTGGCCCGATTTTAACGCGATCCCATTGGTGGAAGACAAATTCCGACGCAACGTTCGACGATCGGGTCTTGAAAGCGAACAGAAATATGTTGTCTGGGATGCTCCACAACAGAATTCCTCTCGACCGGTTCTTAAGTTGACCAGTAGGAGGACAGAGTGAACACAAACCTGGCGGCGTGAAGATTCCGGAAAGTCACCGATGCTAGGTGGAATGATGATGATGAAGAAGTAATGCTTGTTGAAATGTGCCGACGATGGCCCTATCTTTTCAATCGTTCATTAAAGGAATACCACCACAGAGTACTAAAAGGGCATTGTTGGCAAGAGACAGCGTACGTAGTGCTTGGAGGTCCCCCCCCCCCCCCAACTTGATAAATATTTTGTCTTATAACCGCTACTAGATGCTTTAAGTTGTGGGTCGCACCACTCTCCTACCTTTCCGCCTCATATTTATACAGATGTCATATTCACCTCAGTTACTACCTCCACGGCATTAAAAGTCCATAGGTTTCACATAGAACAGAGGAGTGGCAGAAATTCCCCTCTGTAAATCGGATGTTTCTGATGTTTATGTCCTGATCACAGACGGTATTTACGATATATTCGTAATAATTCTCTTTAAGCACTGGTTCGGCGGATAACAGCCAAAAGTTCTTTGAATCAAAGCGCCCGTTTCTGCCTGTCACTCTCCATAAAGGGAACATAAAATGCATTTGTTGTCTTCACTGGACCGTATTGTTGTTTTCCTTTGTCTTTCAGTTCCAGCGTGAACACTGTTCTGACACATCATTTGTTTTAATGTCGTGTATATGTGCCGTCAACATGTTGATGCTGCTTAATGGCCGTTAGTTTCTGCCGTCGCTCATGTTTTATTTATTTCAAGTGCGTCTAAAGTCGAGCTCCTTCAGTTCTTCCTTGCTCATTTTTTCCCAGCAAACAACATGCAGCTGTGATTCATTGATGTTAAAACGCTACAGAAGACACTATTCTAATATAGCACAAGCTCTATAGGCACACACACACACACACACACACACACACACACACACACACACACACACACACTGAACAACCTCCAGCTCCAACTCAGTGGTTTTAAGGCCTGTTGAGAAGTTTCCATCAGGCAGTGAAGATGTATCCAGAGGGTTTTGGCGGCAGCTGTGATTTCAGTTGTTCCGAGACGAGAAGCTTTTTCTCATCTGCAACTTAGCCCTTCCCTCTCAGCTCTCTCTCTCTCTCTTTCTCTCTCTCTCTCTCTCTCATCCTCTGTCCCTCACCCACTTACATTATGCACCATTTCTATCCCCCCCCTCTTCCTCTCTTTAACTTGTTTCGGGCTCACAGGAGGAGCATAAATGAGGTTATTTCTGCGTTGCCAAAGATTAAAAGCACTTTTCAGCCGAACGGACAAGTGCACCTTCAGCCTATAGTGAATGTAAACTATCCTCTGAAGGATGAAGTAGTAGTCCAATCCTGCTGCAGGCTCTGACGGAAACGTTAGCGCCACCATTATGGGACTTTCTCTCTTCCCCTCCGAATCCATTAATTTAGGAAAAAGGAAGCATTATTGGCATTAATGTTGAAAATTAGCCTCGCTGCCAAAAAGAAAACCCCGATAACAACCGCTGAATATAGAACACAAGGCAGTCATAAATATTTGTGACTCACTCTATGAATGATGCAACCTCCCCGAGGGGGAATCAATAAATTAATAAGCCCCGAGGAAGGAAGAGAGTTT
Organism: Lophius americanus; assembly: GCA_037951165.1. Lineage (NCBI taxonomy): Eukaryota > Metazoa > Chordata > Actinopteri > Lophiiformes > Lophiidae > Lophius > Lophius americanus. The sequence continues at coordinate 148,160 of JBBDHG010000174.1, forward strand.
CCAGGAAAGTCGGACCGCCGGAAAATCCAATATGTTGCATGCTAACCTTTCCTGCAGGCTAGAGTGGAAGGATGAACCAACATTTTTTTTGCAGTGCAGAGGCTTTGTACATCCAGACCTGTAATTTCCTTTGCGTCAGGCTGATCAACGCATTTCTTAAAAGAAGAGCGCAGCGGCGAGACACATCCCCGGATTTCTAACCACCGCTGCCTGAAACAAATGTAGGAACATATGGAGGGTAATCCTTAGCTGTCCGCCGACAGTCGGGTACTTCTTCAGCTAACCGACTCTCTGTCTGCCTTAATGCGGCTGACTCAGAGAGCTACCGGAGGGCTGCAGGAGAGGCTCGGTGGACCTGCTGTGGGTCGTCTGCATTATTGATCAGCAGAAAAGGGGTGAAGGAGAGCCGTGACCTGCTTGTTGTTACCAGCTGACCACCATTGCCATCTGCCGCCCCCCGGCCTCGCCCCATTTCTCTCTCTGACTCTGTCATCACTTCTCTTCCTCGCACAATCTTCTCATCCAAGAAACAGAAAAATAGGCTTAAATGGATTAATGGATATCCTAGCGTACTAATGATGAGTCAGCGAAAACTACGTTGAATATTTCTACATTAACATTTGACAGCCAGCAACGTGGAGGAAGCTGCTTCATATCTTTGCATTCTGATACAGTATTATAGTCAAGTAAGGCTTAAACCTTGGCTGGTAGCTTTGTCTCCACGATGGTGGAGGGTTCATATATTTTCTTATATGTCTAACACTCAAATTTACCCGCTGGGACATGAATAAAGAAGTTTCTCATCTTAGCATCAAGGAAAAAATATCTGCCATACCTTTCAGTCTTTACAGAACAACCATAGATCTAATGAATTGTTGACATCTCAAAGTCACTGCAGAAATTCAGAAGGTCTCTTCCGGGAAGACTTACGGCCGTAGCGTCAGAAGAATGGTGATTGTCGGACAAGACCCGTGTTTTATTCTCACAGATGTCCTTTTTGTTGAGTAGTTTAGATGAGAGAATGAAGTAAAGATAAAATGTTGGTCACAACAGATAATGTGTGATGACTAGTCCATCAGACAGTCTTTGGCGCTCAGACTCCTCAGGGAGATTGTGACTGAAGGGTATCGGCCTTGAACAGTAGCAGGTATAGCCTGGAGTCTGGATACTGGTGGTGGTGGCTGATGGCTCTACTGTGACTGATGAATGGGGAAATTTGATGGGAGTTTGTAAACACAGGGCGGAGATGGGGAGATGATACCGCCAGCATCAAGGAACTAGATAATGCTAATGGCTAATGATGAAGGTGTGTCTCTGTGATTTTGAATAGATTTTTGTCTGGTCAATTGATGCCTTGAAGCAGGTGATGAAGAGGGAGTGAAATGAGAGATGGACTGCGGCCTGGGTGTGCAAGGGATTAGTCTTCTGGACTCAAACTTCAGTACATCTCTGTTGGTTTTAGGGTGTAAGGAACAGTTAAGGAACTGAAGAATAAGCTTGACTTAAATGTCATTTAGAGGATATTATTTTACAGAATGCGGATAGAGCCAGCAGTCCGGGAGAAAAAACTATAAAAAGTTAGAAACAAAAAGCTGGACTAGCCTCCAAACTGCATCTGAAATCCTCCCACCATCATTTATCCCTGTTTGTGCCGGATAAATAAACAAATACAGACATTGATTAGAGAGCTTAAAGGAGCTGGAAGGTGGTTTGGTGCTTTGGAAAAAGTCAGTCTTGGTGTTATTCCCTTACTTTCTGACTTCCTGTCGAGCTAAACCCCAAAGCATTAGGACTAGAGATGTTATCGATGTTCTCATCCCTGTGAATAAGAATATTCCCAAAATGCTCAACTTCCTATACTGAATGTCTCTGCTGGGAAATCGATTCTTTCTACTTGATCCCACAAGTGTCATGTGACGATGCGCTTGTGGGATAAATGCGCACAAAGCAGTGAAGCATCTACTGATATCATCTTCAGCTTTTTGTCAAAGGCAGATTCCGTTTTCCTTTTCTGCCTGACCCATCGTTCCCGATTCTTCCCATCTCCTGCTTATGCCTGTCCTGTCGCTGTGGTTGAAATTGTAATATTGTAAATTGGGACCGAGGAGGGGTTGGATTAAGCTCGGACAAAGTCTTGTCGCCAGGCCAACTGTGATTCCGGACTATTCTATAAGGGTTGTTTTTTTCCCAGAGGCCCCCGATGGGCCTGTTTGGCTTTGTTGTTTTGTTTGTTCTGACTCAGCAGATGTTTTCTGGCTCAGTCGACCATACTTTTGTGTTTGGTGAACGCTGGACTGCTGGAATTGTTCTCTATATTGTTATTCTGGTTTTGGGGGACACGCCGAAGCGTGAATCCGTCGGTTCCTTTACTGTCAAAACTTTGTACTGCGGACGGAGTTCATGCCGACGCAAACTCAGCGTTGGATTCTTACTGACTATATTGATGAAATACTTGATAGAGTAAACAAATATGTACCAGCTACTGGGAAGTTATTGCACTAGCGGACTCTGCCTGACTGAGTGGATATCTGAGGTTGTGTGCATTTAAATAAGGATGCAGAGGCAGAAGGGGGAGAGTACAGGAAAGGCCCCTACCCTCCTCTTCCCCATGCTAAACAGAGCATGGTAGTTTGTTTTTATGACAGCTTTTTTTTTGGGGGGGGGGGGCATTGTTCTGGTCCAATAGAGCCCGCCCTCCCTACCGTGGGACTGACCGTTAGTGGGCAGGAAGTGCCGATAGCACGCAGCGTGAGCGCGCACACATACTGTACTGCACCACACTCACCCCTTCCCCATCCGTGGGCCCACACTCACACATAAAGTTTTGAAAGTACAATAAAAAGTTGCCCCGCGGCACCCAGGCTGGTAAGCTGCAGCTTATCCAGGAAGGCGCTGCAGCCGGGGTAATGGCCTCTCTCCAGGGTGAGCTCTGCGGAGGGGCCCATGCGGGCTTATCAGCTGCAGGAGGGCCCCTACATGGTGGCTCTCAGTGGAGTCGGTGTGCGAGAGAAGCTCACCGTCCACTGCTGCTGGGAACTGAGGGCTTATTTCCTGAGGTGTTTGTCTAATGTTATCGCAGCGGTGTAGGGAAATCAAAGTCAGACGCTTTAGACTCCTGAATGAAAACATAGACGTTTTTCCCCGGTCCAGACCCTCTAATTGGAAATTCAAACTTAACTCAGCGTTGCTAAACTTAACGGATACTCGGGCTATCAGGTCCCAAAGCGGAATTCAATGCAAGCCTTTATTCTTGATAAAGTCAATGACGTACCGGCGTGGCTTTCAGAACAAAAGAAGTACTTTTTTCGAGCGCCATGGAGGCCTTTTGATAAATGTTAAACGTTGAGGTCACTGACTAATCAGATGAAAACTCCAGCATGACCGAGCCCATGACTCATGGCCCTGTTCTTAAACTGTGGAGATGCAGGAAGTGACATAGGAGCCGCTAACTCTGTCGCAGTGAAGTAAGCTATCACCGCTTCTGTCGCCTTGTGTGAAAGATTTAAACGGGCCTCTAGGTATAGCCTAAATCTACAGTGTGGAATGATTCAGTGTTAGCAGTCTCTAGTCTTTGTAGACAAACGTTGATGATCTATTACACAGCAGGTTTTTGCGTATCGCATAGCACCTCAGAAAATCCCAAAAGAGATGGTATGTTTCCAGAAAGAGTTAGTGTAGAACAAACTCTTTATATTAAAGCACAATACAAACAATGATATCACCTGAAGGCAATGACATCATCGAGAAGGTTTTGAGTCTCTATATTTATTGAACAATGTGTGTAACATGACTATGCTAACATAACTCTGACAGCATTTGTATGCTAAACGGTAAGGGACAAAGGATGGAGCCCTGCAGGACACCGCAGGCCTGAGGGCCCCCCAAGGAGGAGGGAAAAAGCACGGCTATTGAGAAAGTCTTTTTCCATACGAGGGATTTTTTGGGGGGCTTTTTTGTAGCATGTGAGGAACTACAGCACAGAATTCAGTAACTTTGTTAAGCAATTCCAAACATTCCTGTAAGCGTCAAAAAGTTCTCTAAAAAGATGCTATGCTATGAGATTTTGCTTCATAATGAAGGAAGCAGCAGTGAGCTAATCTAATTAAAACCGACTACTTTCCATGAAAGTCAGATTTTTTTCAAAAAATGCTCGAGCAAAGAATTGATTCTTTCTTGTTCTCTGGTAAATTTAGAATATCCATGATATTAATGAAATGGATGAAATAAAATAGGCAAAGAAAGAATTTTTCCATTGTTTTTCGTGAAGGACACAATACGACCGTACGGCAAAAACACCACTTTATGGCAGTGATAGCGATTCATGGCTAGGACACATCAATACGGCGCTTATATTAATGACACCCTTTCATAACAAGGATTCACCTTTACCCCTTGGCTACGACACAGCACTCCGGCGAAGGCGCCACTCTATGGCTACAATACCACTTTACAGCAATTACATGTCCCCAAAGAGACCGAGGATACCTTTTCACACAAACAACACTGCTTCACGGCTCCGGTACCTTTTTTACGGCTATAATAACGCTTCATGGCTTTGATGTCAATTCACAGCACCGGTAGGTTATCAGAGGCGAAGCAAATGTCAGCGGTGTGGAATTATTTGACTGAGTGAAGAATGGCAGCTATCCGCGGCAAACTGTGCCGGGGAGGTGTGAAAAAAATGGCCTTTAAAACGAGCCGTTTGATGAAACACCTGAAGGACCAGCACAGCGCTGAGTTCAAGGACTTTGCTAAGGCTGGCAGAGGAGATCAACTTTGCACAAAACACTGGAAAAGCAGTAGAAAAATGAAAGTACCCGGAGACGGCACGCTGTTTGTAAAACGAACGGAAACTCCTACTCGGTTGATTTCTCTCGATTAATAGCTATTATCGTTCGAAGAGTCTGTCGTCTTCTCAGCGCACTTAAGTCAGATTAGGAGATTTCTAAATGGCACCACTTCATAGGTGTTGTTCTACGGAAGCTGCCCGACATCAGCTGCCTGTTACACGTCATTTTTGACCTCGGCTTCAAGGTAAGAAAACATCTTTTGTTCTTGTGTCGACACGAGAGAATGCACTCAAATATCGGCGCTCATACTCGTGTTTGTCGGTACCACGTTACAATAAGACCACCATTATAAATGATTTATAATTACTTCTTAATTAGGATATAAATTAGGCTGTAAACACTTTACAAGTTGTTAGTTTACATTTATAAACAGCTTATAACACAGATCTCAGTTTATCAACGCGGCTCACTTTTTGGCAATATCAAGTTCCCATTATAGATAAGTGTGCTCACCATTTGGCAAGCATCAGATTTCCGATACCTCTTATATCTAATGAGTTATAGCAGCTTATTAATGATTTTGAAATTGTTCACAGCGTAATTAGTAAACCAGGAACAAGTCTATTATATCATCATCATGACTTACAGAAAAAGCATCTCGGTGCTATGTCCTAAAAGTAACAGGAAGTCGGCCATTTTGGATTAATTGTGAGATGAGTTTTTTTTCCCGGCGTTTAAAGGGGTTTGTATTTGAACTATTTTCTGGATCTATAGCTGTTTCATAAGGGATTATTGTGACGCTATGATGAAGTCTGTCTTCACATGTAGGGACAGTAAAAAGCAAATTATTAAGACAAAATTAAAGTTACCTTTATGGTTTTAATTAACAGTTTTTTTATCGTGGCTTGGCGACTCTAAGTTGGCCGTAGGAGTGAACGTGAGCGTGAACGGTTGTGTGTCTCTAGGAGTCGGCCCTGTGATGAACTGTTGATCTGTAACAGGGCGTACTCTGGCTCTCGCCCAATGTCAGCTGGCATAGGCTCCAGCCATCGCGACCCTGAACAGGATAAGCGGTTATAAAACAAAGGAATGAATGAATATAGTTATAGAATGGCATCGCCCCATACTTCTGCTGTGGTGGGAGATATCACCGGGTGAAACCCAAAGCCATAAAGTATTAATATCTGTGGTATCTGCAGCAGGATTTCATTTAATCCCTCATGTCAAGCATAAATCCAGCTTTATTGTTTCGCTTCTCTGGTTCTGCTCCCACACACTTAATGAAACATCACTGCCAGCGTAGCAGAGCTGGCTAATTAGTGCTAGTTCTGGTTATCGCCTTCCCAGCCTAACCTCAAATCCAGCGCCAGGCACACCTTTGAGCCCAGCTGTTACCGCTGCAGCTGCTGCCATAATGGTGCCGTTGTTCAGGTGTTGATCCGGCTCACGGGCCGGGGAGGCGGTGTAAGAGCGAAAGAGAAAGGACGGTGTTTGCCCCCTCACCCACAGCGGCCCTCTGCTGCAGACTCACCTTTGACCCTTCGGTGGCTGCACTCCCCCTCTCCTGCTGCTCCTTTACGGACCACTGCTCCCCCCGTGAAGTCTGACTGTCTGATGGGAGGATGGAAAGATTGAGAGAGAGAGAAAAAAAAAAACATGCTCAATGGGATGAGGCATCAAAAAATATGTCAGAAAGGAGAGTCAAGATGATTAAACAGAGATTGGGTGGAAAACTCGAGGCGGAGGAAGGCATAAATAGAGGAAGATATAAGTGGTGCCAGGTTCGGCCCGACCGTAGGGGGTAGACAGAGATTTGGTGACGAGGAAGAAGCCAGCTCACGAAAAACAACAGTCCTGAGGAACCGCGATAAGAGACGACAAACTGCCAACAATTCCGCCATCAATTTTCCAGGCTGTTTTTTCTCGCTCGCTGTCTTTCAATCGTTCTCAGTTATTTCTGTATTTTTACTCACTCCTTTTCATTTTTCTCACATCTAGTCCCCCCCCCCCGCGGTGTATCTTTGTAATAGAGCTGTCCACAAGCAGCACACACACACACACACCCATACTGTGTCACATACGTGTATTAACACAGAACACGGGCATGACTCAAGCATTTAACGGCTCTACGGACTTTCATGAATCAGGGCAACAAGGCTGCCCCCCCAAACATTATATTCGAAAGTCTTTGGCGCTCAAGGGGGGGGGGGGGATTTCAACTGATGCCCCCTGGCTATGAAGAAGGTAACTGAGACGGAGAGTGTGTGAAAGGTGAGGATAATAGCGGTGTGGGCCGTATTTAAGAGCCGAGTGTACCAGAGGATAGTCTCTCCGACTGAACTATTTATCGCCAGATCTGCGTTTAATTTTGAGCATGAGTGGGCCTTTACTCCACCTTTTTTAAGAGTGAAATTACCGCACTGATATATATTATTATACTAACACATAGTATACAACACCTGTTCAGCCGAACACAACCGACATTTTGAGATTTACGTCATGGAAAAAGGAGATAAACTTCATTCTTTGTCTGTTCTCTCTAAAACCTTCGCCTACATCCATCCATTGAGTCTTAAGTGCTTATCAGCCTGTACTAGCTGAGGTTCGCAGGGAGACGTGCTCAGGGTCACCCATTCATCACATAAGCTATTTTTTATATAGAAGCGGTACAAACCCGCCGCAGAAAAGATCCTCCAATAAGAAACCAGGATCCTTCTCTAAGACGCCTTTTAAGTTTTTTTTCCACCCTGAGCAGAACGGCGGTCGATCAACCTCTCACTGGTGTGTCGTTATAAAACGTGTGTCAAGTGGCACTTTCCAAGAAATGGATTAAAGTGGAGGACGGCGATCATTTACCCTTACTGTCACAAGAGCTACTTGTCCTCTAAGCACAGGACGAGCCACGCCGTCTCCTCCGTGTGGTGACATCATCGGTTGAATTGACCCTTCTTTGACTTCGCTGCTAACTTCTATGAGCTGCTTTTAAGTCGTCACACACCAAACGTTGTCTAAATGTCACAATCACATCACATCATGTCTTAATACAGATATTTGATTCAACTCTGTTACTACCTGCGTTGCTTTCTCGGAGGTGGGAAAACTCGAAACCCTCACGACGCCTCCGTTGTTGTTCACGCCCACATTTAAGCTAATTTTAACTTCAGAGCTGCCAATTCACCTAAACTGTGTGTTTCTGAAAACATTTGACGAAGCCGACGCACCTGAAGGCAACGTAAATGCAATCATGTGACCATGCCTAACTCCACCCAGTTACTCCCCACGTCCTTCCCACGATAAAACCGTAGGAACGATATCAAACACCGCGAAGAACCATTCTGCATCAGGACTTCTCTTACCTTTAATACTAGAGCGATCTCTGCTGAACGTAATTATGCATCCGCTGTTTTTAACATGATTTAAATAATTATTTTCCACATCAGTGTAATCTTCAAATCATTGTCACGGAAGAAAATCGTTATTTCTGAGATATAGTGACAAGAAATCCCCCCGCCATTGTGATTTCTCAGAAAAAATAGTTTTTACCCGGTTTATGTCACAAAAGAACATTTGGAACAAAATCCATGATGGGTTGAGTTGCGTAATGAGTAGTTGTGTAATTGTAACAAGTTTCTTTGTCCTGTGATGGCTCGTTCAAGCAGAGGGATAAAACCTCCTAGTCGTCGGTAAGCTTTCTGCAAAGCCAACCGGCTACGACGGCAACAAATACGCCCTGTCGATAAATCAGCCGGCTGAAACCTTGAATGGCATCAATTCTCGGCTTTTAGGAACAGTTTTTGAGGGAGGAGAGGAGTGATTACAGCAATCAAGAGTTTGAATGTACACGCGGTGTATTCAAAGTAGAACGTGCCGGGGAATAGTGTGAGGAGAAACTTTCATGTGTTTTTACCAGTTTATCCACGACTTCTAGTCAAGTACAGTCAGATATACTCGAGGAAAGGACTCTTCCAGGACTCCTGCTCACACACACACACACACACACACACACACACACACACACACACACATAGACTTATATTAAAGGCCATGTGCATTTTCTCACATACAGTCTCACCTGTACTCACTCATTCACACATGAATCCATTTGCACATTTTACCCACAAACACTCAACACTCCCCTACTGCCCCATCTTCTCTCTCTCTCACACACACACACACACAACCACACACACACACAGGCTCTGTGCATATGGAACAGTTTACCTCACAGTGTTATTTTTTTTTTATACCTATTAGGCAGTCTTTTTTAAGAACAGCAGGGAGGAAGGAGAACCAAAGTCTTTATTGTAATTTTTTAGCCTGAGGTTAGACCAGCCATAGAGAACACACACACAGAGACACACACACACAGACACACACACACACACACACACAGACACAAACACACACACAGACACACGGACACACATACACGCACACACACAGACACACGGACACACACACAGACACACACACACATACACACATTAAACAGAACCCCACCCTGCTTATATGCTCCATAAAAAATACAAAAATACACTCTAAAAAAATTAGTCTGGTTGATGGATGGATGATGAATGGATGATGGATGGATGATGGATGGATGGGTGGATGATGGATGGATGATGGGTGGATGGATGGATGATGGATGGATGGATGCACAGGTGATTATCAATGGAAGGAAGGAAGGGTGATGGATTTAAAATCCATTGTCCATCCATCCTCCATCCCTCTATCTCTCATCCCTCTATCTCTCATCCCTCTATCTCTCATCCCTCTTTCTCTCATCCCTCTTTCTCTCCATCCTTCTTTCTCTCATCCCTCTATCTCTCATCCCTCTTTCTCTCATCCCTCTTTCTCTCATCCCTCTATCTCTCATCCCTCTTTCTCTCATCCCTCTATCTGTCATCCCTCTTTCTCTCCATCCTTCTATCTCTCGTCCCTCTTTCTCTCATCCCTCTTTCTCTCCATCCTTCTTTCTCTCATCCCTCTATCTCTCCACCCTCTCACATCTCTTTAGCTGAAAAGCTGTTTTTTGAACGAGGATTAAATTCCTCAAATTTGTCTTCCCGTCCCTGTGGGGGAGGCCCGCGCTTTTTAATTAATTGATTTTGAAATTAAGTTAGCTGCCTTTTGCATGAGGCAGTGTGTGTGTGTGTGTGTGTGTGTGTGTGTGTGTGTGTGTGTGTGTGTGTGTGTGTGTGTGTGGGTCTGTGTGTGTGTGGGTCTGTGTGTGTGTGCGCATGTGTGAGTGTGTTTTGGTGCAGTGCGAGTTTCCCCCTTCCCCCTGATGGGTGGATGGATGAATGGGGTTGGGACGCCGGTTCTGCTGATGTGGGTCGGTGTTCGTTGTGATTATCGGCGGAGCAGAAGAAACGCTCTTAAATCCACGGTGAATGACGAGTAAAGGAGCGTCGTTGTGTGAATCAGGATCGTAAAAATGACAGTTTGTGTTTTTATGTTTCGGTCTTTTCAGATTGGTTCTCACTTTGCCTTTTGTACCGACAGAAGAAACATGATATAATGAACTAATTACTGAGCTGGAAAGGTTCTGGGGGACCAGAATGTGTTACTTAAAAGACTGAGGCTTTGTTTGTAGTCTTCATACCCACTTAACAATTGGCCTTTCCTCGTATTTAGCAGAAATAACATTCATCTGTTCACATCAGTCTCGGGGAGAAAGTAAATCTGTTTATTCCCCGCATATTCAAAGATATATATTCAGATATTTATGCAAGAGGAAACACAGGAAGTGTACAGATTTGGTGTTTGTTCAAAAGTAGGATCATAAAGTTGAATATTTTCTTGTGCCAAATAATGGAGTATTGATATTATTGGCTGTTGCGCCTCAATTCTATCATAAATAGAGATGATAATACTTGACCTAAGTGTAGTGTCTACTGATGAAGTTGGTGCCATATCTGCCAAGAAACACAACGAGGAGGTAAAAGAAGACGATGACGAAGACGGCAATGAAGGCCTCTGCTTCATTCACTCAGTATTCCATTTTGTTCCACAAGGCTCCGTCCTAGGACCTGTTCTATTTCCTCTTCATGCTGATGATATTGTGTCCTGTTTCAATCGGTGCAAAAATCTCTTTACGCCGATGACACATGACAATTTTGTATAGTATCACGACATTAAAAAAATCTACTGCAAAGTCCCTTCAACACTAATTTGCTGTTATTTAAGTTGACTTAAACTAAGTTCACGCTTTTTCACCGATCAACACGCATAAACCACCGGATTACTTTTGCCGGCTGTTTTAACTGAACTTGGTAAATCAAGTTTTTCTTATTGTGAACCTGCAACCTGGAATAACTTGGGGAACAACCCGTCATTTTTATCCCTAATGCGATTTAAATCTTTACTATCATTGTATTTTACTTCAGCTGCGGCCCACAGCTGGAAGATTTAAACGCAGCTAATAGCAGTTAGCGGCTAATTCAGTGAAGATAAAAATCTTCTAACATATGAGCTGAGATATTTTCATGGTCTCTAAAAATCAGCCTACAATGTAGAATGGTCAAAAAAGTTAATATTAAAGACAGTTCCCTCACTCGAAAGTATTGAAAACTTCCCAGAATCCTGTGTGATGGCTGGTCAGAAATAAGATACTGTTGTTTTTAACAATCAGTCCATTTCGACCGTTTGTAATAGCATTTTTGTGAAGCCCAGTCTGAGCTGCCATAAGAAAGAGTTAAATTCTAAATCAAGCGAAAACCTTTCCAGAGTCAGTGCGATGCTCTGGATTTAGATGATCAGGCCCTAATCAGGGCCGGCGAAGGAGGCGGGCACTTCTGGTTAATGTGCGATTACTTGGTAGGGAGCATTAGCGCACCCCAAGCTACGTGTCGTGCTGGGGCTAATCCAGAAGTTGGGCTCCTGTCTGGTTTGATGATCGCCACATAATCATCATCATCTTTCCCTTTGATGTGTAGAATAAGATTTCCTTTAAAAAAAATAAAAATAAAACCAGTGCTCTTCCATCATCGTGACGGACGCATCACCACAGGAAGCTCTAATATATGCAGCAGTTCCCGCTCCTGCTGGAGCCTCACAGGTGAAAGAGACAGAGACTTGTGCCGAACCGCTGTGATAAATGATAATCAGAGCTTCTCTCGGGATAATTACATGCTTCTGCGTCGCCTCACTTAACCACTTCACCTGCTTGACTCTTTTTTTCCCCGATAAGGCCCGCCCCCCCCCCGCTCAATATGTCGCTGCAGGTGCTCAAAGTTTCTCCCTCAGATCACAGGGCAGTCTTTCATTTTCAAGTTTTATTAGACATCCATCCAGCCATTTTCTGTAACCGCTTATCATTTTCAGGGTCGTCGGGGGGCTAGATCCTATCCCAGCAGGCATTGGCCGAGTTCAGCACCCGGCCAACACATGAGCCAAACAATCAGTCACCCCTACGGGTGATTTAGAGTACACAACTCACCTGCAGAGTGTGTATTTGGACTGTTGGAGGGTGCAGGAGTACCACACACACACACACACACACACACACACACACACACACACACAGGCGGAGATACACACATTCTGTGTAGACGTACTGTATTTATTATTATAAAACTACAGTACATGCAGACACAAAGAGCTTAGACAAAGATACACACACACACAATCACACACGCGTTACACACTTGCACACAAAGAAGCAAGATGCAAACAGATTTGCTCGCAGACACAAAGACAGACGACTCGGAGAAACAAAGGCAGCGCCACAAACACACACAGAGGTAAACACACAGTGCGAGACTGACACCGTGCAGCAGATCCACCACCAGCGCCGTGACACAGCCCCCGGCCCGCTAATGAGCGACGCAACCCTGCTAAGGCCGAGAGAGCCGGGGCATCGTGCTGCTCTGGGGACCCCGACGTTGTTTGCGACATAAAGAGGGAGACGTTGAGCAGCGGCGAGGCTGTGTGGTACAAAGCGAGAGTCAAGGCTGCTGCAGCAAGACAGAAATGGAAAACAATAAGAGTGCAGCGGAGCGCCCGGGCCCCCGCGCCCCCACACGCCATGACACTGCTTCTAATTATGCAGGAGGGAGAACACACCCGCACCTGGGACAAACCTTAAATTAAATTGCCCACAGTCTGCCCACCTGTGATTTTTATAAGTGGATTTTAATCAGGAGAATTCTTAAAAAGGCCCCTGAACATGAATGAATCATTCCTGAGTTCCCTGAAGTACAGCTCTTCTCTTCTACTTCCTTTGTTATTTTTGCGACTTCAAAGTACGTCCAAAGAGCCAGGTTGGATTGCTCTCCCTTTTTAAAATTCATCTCTCTCTCTCTCTCTCTCTCTCTCTCTCTCTCTCTCTCTCTCTCTCTCTCTCTGTCTCTCTCTCTCTCTCTCTCTCTCTCTCTCCGATCCGTTCACATCTCTGCAGCCTCTGAGTTGCGTTCGAGGATTGAATTGCGTCCCGTCATCACATCTCAGCGCCACTAGCGTCAGTTCATGAAGGAGTGAGAACACACACACTTAGGGTTACCCTAAAAAGTCAGTTTCTGCTGTGTTATTATGGGGTATGGCGTGGAGACCGATGAGAGGAAAAATGTATCGAAACGACTTTAGCATAAGGCTGCAGCGTAATAAAGTGTGAAAAGAGTGAAGGGTACTTACCTTAAATACGGTGACATGTGACCACAGCACTTCCTGTCATTTCTGGAAAACCTTCTCCTCCTTTTTTTTTAATGGACCCTGGAACATGAATTAATCATTGCTGAGCTACTTTAGATTCGGCTTTCCTTCCACTTCCTCTGTTATTTTGCCACTTCCTGCTTCGAAAGCATAAATGAGAGTTTTCATTGTAATGTGAAAGCAGATGCAGGTCATTAAAACAATAAGGCTTCAGCAGTTAACTACCGTTGCTTATGAATATTTATTTCACTTCCACTTTTTTTTTTTAACAAGATTTTTCGTCGGAAGGTTCTGGGAATCACCCTCTGACCTTTCTGGAGTTTGGGTTCTCTCCCCGTGGTTCAAACTGGGTGCTCCAGATACTTCTCAGAGCCCAAGAACTTAAAATGAGGGTGAATTGGTGGCTCTAAATTTTTCCCGTAGTTGTGAATGAGAACATTTGTCTTTTTGTGTCTGGGGTGAATAACTGGAAACTCATCGGCGGTGAACCCTTCTCCATCCTCCCTCCCTGAGGATCAGTTGTTACAGAATGATACAAGGCCTCGTCCTAGGAAGCCCCTTTGACCCGTGGTGTCCCCCAGGGCTCCATCCTCGGCCCCTTACTCTTTAGCACACACACGCTGCCGCTTGGTCGAATTATAAACAGGTTCAACCATGTGACACCCTATTTTCAAGAAGACAATGTGCCTCAAATTCTGCTCAACCAAACAGTTGAGCAGACACACACACAGACACACAGACACACAGACAGACAGACACACACACAGACACACAGACACACAGACACACAGACAGACACACAGACACACAGACAGACAGAGCCTCCACCAGACTTTATGGACAACATTTACCAGAAACTCTGCTGGGTTGTCTAAGCTGAGAGATTAAGATGTGCACACACACACACACACACACACACCTTCACATTCACACACACCGACTCATAGAGGCACCACACGTTTGGGGGAGAGTGTTTGTGTGTGTCTGTGTCTGAGCTTTGTAAAGTCAACAACCACAGACTCCCTCACACACACACACACACACGCGCGCACACACACACACACTTATACACTCACAGGCAGTGTGTAATTAGTGTGAAGGTATGAAATGCTTGTATTGTCTCTTTGTGTCTCACCTGGCCTGAAGCTCTCAGTACGAAACCTCATACCAAACCTGCCACCTTTTAAAATCCATCAGGATGTTTGGAGCAAACTATGACTTCATTATGTCCCCTTGTCTGTGTGTGTGTGTGTGTGTGTGTTTGTGTGTGTGGGGGGGTTATTAGTGGCAGCAGCTAGCATTAATCAGTATCGACTGATTGAAATGCAGGATTTGTCAATTCCTCTTTCTTCAATTAAACGGAGGAGCGGCTCTATTAACTAGACACTAATCAGGCCTTAATGAGAAAAAAAAGAAGGGAAAATAAAAGCTGCTTCCAACCTTTAAAGCTCAATTTATTAAATTGTTGAAGTGCACCTTATTTGTTGAAACCTGTAGAGAAATAAAAGTGTAGAAGCGAGAGTAGAATCAGGGAATCAAGTGCGAATTAATCAAAAGCTGGGATCGTGCCACAGCGCCGCAACGGAAACTGTTTACACACCAGTGTGTGATTTTTAAATAGATAGTGTTTGGACGCACGTCCTCATCGGAGATGCATGGAGACACACTAACCTTTACACTGATAAATCGCTCAGATGCGTCCCACCCGTGACCACCTTTGTAGTCGGTTCGGGTGATCGGATCACGATGCGTCTCGCCGGTGGTTCACACTTGTCTAGTCATGTGTCTCACCGTCCACCTGTGACCCGATCGACCAAAACGCATTTCAGAATTAAATCTAAACAGGGCCTAAGAGAGCATTCCATGAGCAGCAGTGAGATGGGATGTATGTGTGAGGAAGAGACGGGGGATGAAGGTAGGCCGAAGCTGCAAGGGTGGCAGAGTTGGATGAGATTAAATAATTGGGGTTGGTGGTGAGGTGAGGAAGAGAGTAGATGGAGTGGAGATTTAGGAGTGATTTGGGACAGGAAGTTCCCAGCGGGAGTGAAACTGAGGGTCTTATAAGTCTCCAGTGGGACCAGCTCTGATTTATGGCCTAAAGATGGCGGATGAGGCGAGGGAAGAAGAGCTGGAGGTGGCAGATCAAAAAAGAACCTGGTGTTAGTTCGTAGCTTCTGCGTGTTCCAGTGCTTGGTTGGTTCAACTCTTAAGAACCTGTTAGCATTTTTTTGGGCAAAGAGCCAAGTCAGAACCGAGCCATTACGTCACCGTATGACGTCAGTACGTCTGTCCGTTCTCCCATCAAGGCTGGCGCCCTTCTCAAGCACAACAACGACGTTGGAGGGGCTAATCGTCTCCATGCAGGTGCTCTTCCTGGCTATTCAAGTCTACTTTGAAATCCAGAGCTGAAAAAAAGAACTTTTGTCATTCCTTTAAAAATAAAAAATATTATAGCTTGTTTATCGGATGACATTTTCTAGGAGGTTGTTTTAAAAATGGTGGTTCAGTGTTTGCTCCGGTCCTGTTGGCCATAATAACCCTACCCCCAGCCCCTGTCGTCATCAGTTCTTGGCCTTAGACCAGCACAGAGTTGGTGCTTGTCTGGCACCAGTTTCGAGCCCCAGGAGCTGGTGCTTAGGCTGTCGAAAAGCAAAGAACTGGTGCTAAGTCAGACTTTGGCTCCGAACTAGCCCTGGAACCAGCTCAGTGGAAAAAGGGGTAACAGATGGAGAGGGTGGAGTAAAAGTCGCAGCAGTCCCGCCTTCAATAGGCTGTGTAAAAAGGTCTAGAACCCGTTCTTTGGCTGTTTAAAGAACTACTAGAAAAACAATCTTTAAATCTTTAAGATTCTCTCATTTCTTCAACTATGGAATCCTTCACTTCTGGTAATGCTCAAAAGTAAAAATTTTATTTTAGCTATACGTCCTGAAGTCTTGTCCAGGATGTGATTCCTCCCTCCAGTTTTTTTTTTATTTTAGCCTTTGAGATAAACTTAGTAAACCGTTTCCAGGTGTGGATTCGTTTTCAGAGCCCACCAATGAGAGACGTATCGATCTTCTCATCTATGTCTTCGGAGATTAAAAGTTAAAAATAAAAGAGCTGTTAGCTCCAAAATGCTCTTTGATTCCTTCAAAAAGGATCTGAAGTGAGACATCACGCACAGGGAGGATGAAAGAAGAGCATAAATATTGGCAGCAGGAGAAGCGTCTGGGTCGATAAAAGAGAACCTGAAGAAAGGAGATAGCAAACAAGAATTGGAAAGAGGCGAATCCTGCAGATAAAGCAGGCAGAAGCCGGGCGTCTGGTTGCCGCCGTCAGCAGATCTGAGATCCCGCCCGCTGACCACAGGCCTCTTCACTTCATTTATTGCTAGTCTTAATTTGATTTCTTTGTACTGCTGTCATCCTGCCCTCCTCCTTCAACCACGCAGACACCCCTGCCACGTTTGGTTTTTCCACTGTGGCTCTTTTTTCCCCCCCGACGCCGACTCTGGAAACTCTGAGTCAGTCCTGGAGGGACGGAGGTTTTCAATTCAAGTTTCTGTTGATCAATGAAGAGCTGTGGTCGATCGCGCAGGTGTGTTCTTAGAGGTGCCATGCGTAAGGTTTAAGGTGTCCCCGTGAATAAATGTAATATATTATAGACAAGACCTATGCTGTCTTCTCCGACAGGGAGGGTGTATCACCCAAAAAGTCCCCGATCCCCTGCATTGTACAAGCAATCCTCAAATTGAATGTGTAGTTATGTCCGAAAAAACAACTTATTCCACACGGACCTTTAAGTCCATTGGGATGCGGTATAAATTTGGGTTCAGCGACAGGATATGGAGCTCCAGGAGGATGCGTCTAGGGAGAAGAACATCAGCCTTACGTCCGTGAGCCTCCTGCATCTGCACGCTGGATAACTAGGGGAAACGGAGAGAGGAGCGATAAAAATTCAGCAGCACTGCCCGTGGGAAAAACTTTGTGCAGTGTTTAGATGTTTGATCAAATGCTCCTTGATCCTATTTTATCCTTTTACTAGCACCTGTAGGAACACATAAAAGCATCAGTTTGTGTTAACAAAGTGCTGCCAACAGAGGAAAATCATCCACCTGTCCTGATTCCGTTTGTAGATTCAGGACACTTCAGCAGGCAGTGATGCCGGCGCCCTGAACTTCCACTATAAGCAAACATACGTAAGCATATACATACGTACAGCCGATCAATTCTTCTCAAGCATGCTTAGGTATTTGAATTTCCACTTCCTGTCTCTATTCGGCCTCCTCCGAGTCTCTCGCATCTGTCCTCCACCCCAGGCTTGAGGAGAGTCATCCCTCTCATCACCTGTCAGCGGGAACAACTGAGCCGAAGCATGTCTCTAAGTGTTTGTCAGTACGAGTGTGTGCGGCAAATGTCTGTCATGTGTGCCCGGCCTTCCTCTCTCTCTCTCCTCCGCCCCAAAACACACAAACACAAACACGCACACACACACTTAGACACACCTGTTCTGCACCGTTACCCCCTTGACAGATCCCTGACGTACTGTCTGTAGGCCATTCTGCCCGTGTGTGTGTGTGTGTGTGTGTGTCTGTGTGTGTGTGTGTGTCTGCGTGTGTGTGTGTGTGTGTGGTTACAGACTACCCTCCTGCTGTGTCTGTCTGGCAACTGCCATTTCTCAAGCAGCTAAAGAAGGAGGGGTGTGTGTGTGTGTGTGTGTAGTAAGGATGGAGTGTGTGAGCCTTGATGTGAGTGTGTGTGTTTTCAGGGGGTGCATTAATAAGGATGACCTCAGCCACAGCTCCCAGGGTGTGTCTGTTTTCTTCCTCTCTTCAATTTGATCGGTCTTCTTTGGACTCATTTGTTTTGAATCAACAGTTTCATGTATTCAAGCGTGAATCCTAGCGTCCCGCTTTCCTCCCTCGCCTTGCCGCAGCAGACGGACTTTTTAATGCACTTTGTTTGCGTGGACTCAGGCAGGCATTCAGACTAATCTGTGATTGGGTGGATCGGGGATAATCCTTCTCGACGTGACTGATTTGTGTCTCTGCGTCCGCGGATGTGAATGCGTGCTTCGTTATGTTGGGCAGGGCAGGTCGAGTCCGCGGCGTGAGAATCTACGGACGTCAGCAAGAGCAGATGCCCTCAGGAGAATAGAAAGATAACGCATTTACGTCAAAGTTCTGTCCACTTCCTGTTCCCCACCACTTCCTGTTATCGCTCCAAGTCAATGGTCAACAGTTAAAGGGTTATTTCAGCTAACTGGCGTTTTTTGTAAATTAGAATTTCCATTTGTCGTCATTTAGCACAGGTAGGCTGCCGTATGTTTGCATCATTGCTAAAGCTCCATTTTTGGTTGTTCTCTCTGTCAATTTAACCAACTATCCCATAATATTTTGCATTATGTCTCCTAGTAGGGTACCTGTTTGGCGGGGAGTCAAAAATAAAAGTAAAAGTATCTTGGTGGTTTGATTCTGTACTACATCGGCCGAGCATGCATGAACTTTTTAGAGCGAGTTTGTAGTTTTAGCGGACTGGTCCTTTAAAGACTGATTTGAAATGAGTGATTGAAGTGAGGTGAGACGGAGATTCAGGTGAGGTTGGGACGTGGTCAGTAGTGGCAGGGGATGTCATTTGTTTAGCTGTCAAGCTCCCATCTCTAACGCCCCCCAGGGCTGGTGCTGGAGCTTACCAGGTGATGGGGCCCCAGGGGTCCGGCTGTTACCATGGAGGGGGGGGGGGGCCTCCATTTGCTCTGTCTGTGGCCATTAGGGACAGGGTCCTCCTGCTGCCCCAGAGAGCAAAATAATGAGATAATGCATGGGGCTCACGCTGTTACTGTCACACACACACACACACACACACACACACACACACACACACACGCACACGCACACACACAGACATATACACACACATATGCATGGACACACACATAAACACCAGTACATATACACACACATATGTATGCACAGACACGTACACACATAAACACCAGTACACACAAAAATTTACAAGCATACAAATACACACAAAACATGCACTCATACATGCACACACACACACACACACACACACACACATACACACATGCATGCATGCACACACACGGACGCACATAAACACCAGTAAACACACACATGTACATGCATACACGTACACACAAGAACATACACACAAGAACATGCACACATACACGCACACATGCACACAAGCATGCACAAACACATACATGCACAAACACATACATGCACACACACACACACGTATACACTCATACACACACACATATACAAATGCAAACACACACATATGCGTGCAAACACACGTACACACAAACACAAGTGCACACACAAATGTACGCGCATATACATACAAACACGTACATACACACACATGCACACACAGGTACACACACATACATTTACATGAAGCAGCAAATGCAAGTGTGAACAAATTAAGTTTGACAAACACAAAACACCCAGTGGAAATGAACACGCGTCCCGTATGAACACACACTTCCAGGAGTTATCCCCAGTACACACACACACACACACACACGCACACACTCACACCTCCCCCCTGTCAATAATCGGCACATATGTAAGTTCCCTGGCTATTTGCTGTTTTAGCTGCAGCTCCGACCCTCAGACTGTTACATTTGCTGGAGCGGTCAGCAGCAGCAGTGAGAGGAAGGCTAATGAAACAGGATATCCCCGCCTCTGGTTGTTCCAGCCCAGTAGAAGAGGAAGAAAAAAAACAGTCTGTCGTTGACCTTGAATGAGTGTATGAACCGGCAGAAACTGGATGTATGTTTATCCTGTTATCTTATTCACTGGCAGGAGCCATTGTTCTTCAGGAGCCCGAAGAACGCCGAGAACTCCCCTGTAATGTTTCAGGGTCTCCTTCAGAGCCCCGGTCTTCTTCAGAGAGTTGAATGATGGGAAATTACAGGCGGAACGAAAAGAAAGCAAGAATTCTGTTTTCTTTTTTAATTGGCGTTCAAGAATCCTGTGTATGAAATAGATGTTTTGTGTGTACCGGGCAAAGATCAAGGAACACGGCTAACGTGAACGTTTCTATCGACCCACATCCATGCCCAAAGATTTATTTCCTCTCTTCCTCCGTTCAGAAGATTCTGGAAATCTTGCTATATGTTCTTGGTATTCTTTGAGTTATCCGCCTCGCATACATATAGCTGTCTGATTCTCATCTCTTGCTACCTCTGCTGTTGTCTTGGCAGCAGAACAAGTCATACTTGCATTATGCCTCCATTGTGTTTGTACTGAATGGAGGACTGGTACCAGGACACAGAAGGCCCGCCTTGAAGAGGCTGTGTCCAGTGTTACATCATCCTGTCATGTGACTTGTCAGTAGAAATATAAATGAGCTAGAATAGACAGAAGAGAGAATAAATCACAAAAGCAATTTCCTGCATTTTTTTTTCGAAGCAATCGTCCAGATTGATCTCAAATTCAATGGAAAGATATGTCCACAGAACTTTTTGTTAAAAAACAACTAAAATATGAACTATTAGAGTAAAATCAAGTACAAGATAGATCTCCTAGAGTTGATTCATAGGCACCACATTTTGGACTAAATCGGACCAATAGTTAAGAAGCAATGTCCAAAAAACTGTATATTTCGTAATAATAAGTTCCCCCAGTGAATAAAATATGAACTATGAAGTTATAATAGATCTTCACAAGTTGATGCATATGCCTCAAAATTTGGACTAAGTCTGACCAACAATAGAAAAGTTATGTCATAAAATCTTTTCAAAATGAAACTCCTCTAGTTTCAGACATGTGGAGTCGGCCTTTCCAAAATCAACCCAGTTCTTCCTCGCACTAAAGTCTTTGGTGGTATAAAATTTGACAATTATCCATGAAATAGTTCTGAGTTTTGTCAGAAAGAAGGTGTTTACAAAAACTCTCCTTGTTTAGAGTAAAATATTAATTATTAGAGTGAAAGACAACAGATTTGGACTAAATTGGACCAGTGGTTTAGGAATTATGTTTTTGAAGATTTATTACTTCTCAAAACGTATCCAGCTCTTAATATATATATATATATATATATATATATATATATATATATATATATATATATATATATATATATTTATATCACTGACATTTCTGAGGATAGAAATCGTCACTTTTCCCCCATTAATGGATAAAGAGGCTAGATTTCCCACCCACCCATCGGTCTATGACCACTTGACATCTCACGCATCCGTTATGAACTCAAACAGCTTTGATTGACTTCATAGGAGCCTAAATGGTATCACATAGAAAATGATTTCATTCATTTCCAGTTCAAAAAATATTCAGCTGTTCCGCTTTAATAAAGTATCCAAGACGAGCAAGAAGCATCGGTTTCAGAATAACCTCTTTGCCGTCTGGCTCTTATTTCGACGGCAGCGCTCCGTCACAACGTCGGCTGGCATTTCAGCATATGGAGATGTCGCCGGTTTTATCAGAGGGGTGCCTCAGCAGGAGGGATTTGTTTGGCTTTATTCTTTACGAGACAAATATCGAGAAAGCCGGCCTTTTTTGGGGCCAAGCCAGTAATCTACCACCACACACACCCTTCAGGCTCCACACACAAACACACACACACACACACACACACGCCTTAGAACTCAAAAACAGACTTCATGAACTCGTTGTCGTCATGGGAGATGAGTCGTTTTTTTGTCTCCCTATAACTTTCAGAGGAGATAAATCTCGCACAGTGTGATCAGACGCACGTTCTTTCATGCCGCGGGTGTAATGACGCACGTTTTCTAATGCCGCGGGTGTAATGACGAACGTGAATCTCTAATAAATGTGTCTTCCTCCGTTCACTAGTTCTAGTTCGTTCACTAGAGCCAGGATCCAGCCGATGTTCCCAATATCGGCGGAGCCCGACGTGGCCTCGGTGGCCTACACGAGAAATCAGTGGTAATAATGGAAAGGCCCCACTTCACAGAAAGAAATCTCAAAAATCACAATCGCCCCCCCCCGTCGACACCAATAAATGTGGAGGTCTTCGGACCAGCTGCAGTTTTTGCTTTGATCAAATCTGTAATGTGGGCTTCAGTCAGGAGGTTCGGGATTTGGCCAAGCAGGTATTTTCTCTGGTGCTGATAAAGTTATCCATCCTGAGAATGAGGGCAACCTCTGTGTTCTGAAAAATAACAGGGAAGAATTGAGAAGCTGCGAAGGCCAAACTCTTTTTTCCCTTTTTAACTTGCATCAACTATATTTATATAAGTCTCGAAGCAACTGGGTGGAGATGGGCAGGTGGACAGCAACAAGAACGAACTAGATGAATGAAGACAGCTGATGATGATGATGGGCTAACGATGAAGGTGTGTCACAGGGATTGGATGGATGAGGCTGGCAGGTGAGCACAGCCGACGTCAACTGATACCCAAGACCACGAATCCAATAATTGAAGGTGGTAATGGCAGAGCGGTATGAAGGATGGCGGGGGCCAGAGTGTGCAAGGAGATAGTCTTCCTTCTGTACTTTGAATCACACAAAATTACTGGTACCACGCATCTTTGGTCATTCATGAGCTGTTTTTAAAAGAGCTCCACCGATACGTTGTACTCTTAGAGCCACAGTGGACAAAAAAAAAAAAAAGAATCTCAGAATCAATGCAGCAGAACCAGATTTTATTTTTCTCATATCACTCCACTCCTGACTTAGAGATCACGGTGTGCGAGCCTCAAGCAGAGGTGAGGAAGAGGCTGCAGAGGCCTCATAAAGTCACGGCTTTTCACCAAACATCAGAATATTTTATTATATTTTTCAGACTTGTGCTCTTCATCTCCAAGCAGTCATGACTTAAGTCACTCCAGACGATTTATCAGGCTTCATCTTCAGCCCCCTCTGCAGACACGACTCATACGACTCTTTCCTCACACAGGAAGTATTGATTCCAACACCCGTGAACTGACTGAAGGACGAATTCGGTGCACTTTGTCTTAAGAGTCGTCTTTTTTACTCCAAGTTTTTATACAAGTGGTGACATGAGTCATGCTGTTTCCCCGATTCCGGGAGCATATCCTCTGAAATTCTTGGTCTATGACGCCGCGTCCTTTGTCGACCTCAGAACGAGTTGACGAATGCCAGGCCGCATGTGACGCTGCTAAATGAGACGGTCAGGAAAATCTCTCCTATTTTTACCCTTGCGTTCGGCGAGGGCTGCTCCTGTCACCTAGCAACGCTTGAGAGCTGAAGTTGATTGGGTGATGATTAGCAGTAGCGTAAGTCGTTGTGATGAAAAAACGCCGTAGGAGCAGTAAGAAGTAGCAATAGTTGTAGCAGTAGTGACATTTTCAGTCAATAAAAGCGTTAAAGTCATGAAAGCAGCAGAGATAGAGACAGGAAGAGGCCGATGCTTCACTCCTTAGGTTTCTAACGTTCCGCTGTTGCATGCTGGAAGAAAAATCTCTTATGTTATCATTGTGCTGGGAATCTTGGGATAGGACCGGGGGGCTCGGATTTGTAGGCCACGCTTGAAGGACAGGAATCGTTGCCCTGCAGTGCAGTCCCAAAATCAATCCAGTTTATCCTCACATGACGGTTTATGTGGGCTAAAAATGATCGATCAAGTAGTTGCTAAGTTATGAACAGAAAACAGTAGTTTTTCACACAAAAAGGGGCAAAAGATGAACGACGAGAGTGAAATATAGCATTTACAAGATAGATCTCCTCCAGTCGATTCATATGCACCAAATTTGGACGAAATCAGACCAACAGATGGAAAATTATGGCATAAAACTTTTTTAAACAAACGCCCCCTAATGTTGGAAATATACAACCGACCATTTCCCAAAATCACTCCACTTTTCCTCGCACAATGGTCACAAAGTCGGGTTAGCACGAGGGATCTACGGCAGACTTGTGGCGGCGAAGATTTTATAATATCCTCGACTAAACGGAAACGTTTATCCGCCGTGTTTCGATAAAGTTCAGTGTTCAGGCATTAACATTGTGACATTTTGCCAATTTGCACAGCAGTGAAAAATATTACACTCTAAAACCTGTTTTCTAAAGCTGTCATTGTGTGAATGAGAGGCCAAAACCACAAGTTTAATGCAAAGGCGGGGGTGATAATGAGCCGTAGGTGGGACGCAATCAGAGGTGGAGCTCGTCAGAGAAGGACGATGGGTGGAGGACTCAGAAGGAAGGCTTGAAGGAGATGACAAGTGAATAACAGAAAGGTCAATAAACAGGAAAGAGGTATTCCACAGGCACCGGTGGAGAGTAAAAGAACAGAAGCTGAAATCACTGAAGCCTCAACAGTGACAGCGGAAAGTAGAAAAATCTCTCCTCAAACCTCCTCCGAGGCACAACTACCTTCATTTAGGAAGAATTCACACAGATTCCTCCGTTCATGTCTTGTTATCAGCTATTGCCAGCCTCTAAATCTACCGACAACTCCAACAAACCTTCTGAATGTCTCTCAAATACGTCTCCTGCGCCATCCACTTCAGCGTCTCTGTTCAGCTCACTGAGTCCTCAGCTCTACCTGAAAAAGAAACATCAAAGCTCCCTGGCGGAGGTTATGCAGGTAGAAGAAGTCTAATCTAGGGCCTACTAGCGTAGAAGAAGGCGGACGCAGGAAGTGTAAAAATGGAAAATTAAATAGCAAACACAAAGAGCATGAAAGTCAAACAGGAAACAGAAACACAACATTTCACAGGCATGAAAAGACAGATGATGAGCCGTCCGTTCTTCATCAGTCATTTCTGTGACACGCTGCGTAATCGATCCCTGGGCTGGAAATGAATGGATGACGCTGGGGGAATTGACTTTGTCGTGCCTCTGCACTGATAATGGCGTCCGCAAATGGCGGCGGCGGCGGCGGCCACGTCTAATTCAAGCTTGTAAATCACAACCCCAGATTAATGGGCTGCACTTAGAGGGGTCAGAGTTCATTACTCAATCACTCAGGAGGACGAAGGCGCTAAAGTCAACCTCTGCAGCGCCTTCATTTCCTGTCAAACTCCAGGGAGTGTATAAGCCATGATGTCTGGATGTGGGCGATATCACAAGGGGTTAGGAAGTTGGCGTCCGTGGCACGGATGCGGCGCCGACCTCAGCCAGATGTCCACCAAGATGCAGCGAGTAGGAATATGGCGGAGAGTTCTCGCCTCTAATGGGGACTGGCACGCATTTTGTCGGCCTTTATTGCCACATGCCTCTTCCAATCCTGCTGCTGATTAGACCCATCACACACAAATACACTCACACACACACACACACACACACACTTTGGCACACGCTCAAAGCTCTGGCCTTAGATGTGATTAGCATCTCAGCGCGTTGTCTTGAGCAGCGATCAAACGGAGCTCAAAGTTGTTCTCGTGTCGAGGCAGATTGGAGGAAGTGACGGAGACACCGTCACTCCGCTTACATCCTGATGGTCGGGGGTGCTGTCAGTTTAGACAATGTCAAATTTGGTTCAAAGTAATTATGAGCACCCCCCCGCTGTCACAGCGAGGCCTGAGAGAGACTGAAACGCACGTCAACACACACTCAGATCCCACAGTTCCACTGTGCTCGGCTCACATGGTGAAGGTTCGGAGAGTCGGGCAGAGATGATTCATCAACATCTGGCCGACTCCCAGGCAGCTCCTCACTCTTCTGCCTGTCAAACAGACAGGAAGCCAGCAGCTGGAGGTGTGTACATGTGTGCAGATGTTCTTTAGATCCTGCGTCTTAACCAGAGCTCTCTACCCCCCCTCCCCCCTCCCCTCCAATCCACCGCTCTCTGGCCTTGTGTGTGTGTTTGTACGTGTGTGTGTGTGTGTGTACACTTGCATGCATGTTTGTGTGTGTGTGTGTGTGTGTTTGCGTGGAGCCTTGCGAGGTTTTGGCTGCTGTGTTCTCCTGGATGGAGCGAATGGAAAGCTGAGGTCTGGATGACTTACTTATTTCGGAAAAAATCCACCAGAGATGGTCAGGGTGCTGCTGTGCTGTCACACAGTTATGTCTCTATGCGTGTGTGCGTGCGTGTGTGCGTGCGTGTGTGTGTGTGTGTGTGTGTGTGTGTGTGTGTGTGTGTGTGTGTGTGTGTGTGTGTGTTTGCGTTCACCCCAGCTGCAGCTGCATGCATCGTTCAGCAGACGGCGCGGTCCCAGGTGGAGGCCCACCTAAGGGTTAAACTAGACGCGGTTAGCTCACAAGCACACACTTGCTCCAATATGGCAACTTAGTCATATCCGCAAGGTTCTTCCTTAAGTATAATTTTATTTTCCATCGCATTTAATTAAACTAACTAACGATTTTGGAAGGCCCGCTGCCAAGAAGTGTTTGTTTTTTTTCTTGTTTTTTTTTTTACGTAACCTGTTTGTTATTATCTTGCAACCACAAAAAAAAGGTTTCTTCTGTCTTTGGTCGCTCTCTTTTTGAAGATAAACAAGTCAATGGCACATTTTAAACTGCCACGTCCCCGTGAAAACCCAGGGAGGATTTTATTTCTCTCTTACTTGGGTAATTATGTGATTAAAAACGGTCGCGTCATTCGACAAATGCACCGTCACAAAGACCGCAATTCTTAAAATCACCATGAAACTCCAATAAATCCCGTTTTTGAAACAATGGAAGTGCATTGTGGTGTCGGCGTGGTCATTTACGACCTTAAAACATGAAACTTCAACGCACCTATCGAACCTTCATCAGGGAGTCAAGGTTTTTTTTAAAAATAAAACGGCAGATATTTGGCTTTTACGCCTCTGTTTCCATCTTCATGTAAACAGAAAAATGATATTCTTGTGAAAACTGTGACATCACAGCGTTTCTTTTTTCAGCCACTAGTCACTCGTGGACCACAGCGGTACGGATTAGGTGGAGGATCACGGCGTAAGTGGACCCTGACTCCCTGATGAAGACTAGACGAGGTGGAGTTCTGTATTTAAAGGTTTGACATGACCAGAAAAAAAACATTTTAATTGTTTTCAAAAGACTCAATATTTTTTAATGGCCTATTTTTCCTATTTATGTTTGCAGGAAAATAAAAATAAAAACTGATTTTATAAAAACCTAGAAAATTTTTGTTTTACAAACTGGGCCCAAACCAGGGAAATAATACATATACATATATATATGTATATATACAGAATTATTTATAGTGATTATAACTACTGGGGATATTATCCTGCATATGGGGAAAACAAGTAGAAACAAGAAAAAAAGAAGAAAAATACAGTTAAATGTAATGAATATATATATTTACAAAGATGCTTTCTCGTTCAGCTGTCTGACAGTGTTAAGGTTATTAGGGTTATTCCATATATGGAGGCTGGGTTGGGGTCTCCAGTCGTTTACCTCATACTTGGATGTATATACATGTTTTTCAGAGGACGCTGACTTCCTCTGGCAAACGTCACGCCATCGGGTTGACATAAAATGTTGCAGTAAAGTCTAAAGTTTCTCAACGATCCCTGATTCCACTTTATGTGAGATTTATTTATATATATATATATATAATTATTTTTTTTCTCAGTCAATAAAGTGTGACGAGCATCACAGCCTCGGCGGTCGATGCGGAGAGCACTCTGCTAACGGAGGGCAGTTACGCTTCCACAGTCCTGTTTATTGACAGCCGTGAATGAACTATGACGGCGAGGGTTTTGATGTTAGCTTTAATTCTCCCCCTGTGTAACACCAAACCGCCTCGTACGTTACTGACAGGACCTGCCTGGCCCCCAGCGTTCTGCTGAGATGCCAGCGTGAATCTTTGCTTATTGACACACTGGAACCACACAGAGACCGAGACCCGGCCGTTTGTTATGTGTTCTGCAACATGAACGCTGGGATGGGTACGAATGTGAGGCCTAAGGGTCCAGGTGTGTGTGTGTTTGTGTGTGTGTGTGTGGGTGTGTGTGGCATACAACACCTCTGAGTTTTATTCACAATGAGTGAAACGATGGTGGTGTGTGTTTTGAAAAGGCCGGCCGGCATTCCGTGAGCTTAAGAGCTGTGAAGTATTGTGTTGGAGGGTTTACTCCCCCACAGCGTTTTTCTATTTGCTGTTTGCTAGAATCAAAAGTGTTTCATTAATGCTGCCAACGTTCAACTGTGTTTGAAGATGTTTGTTTGTCTGTGAGAAGGATTACAGAAAAGCTAGAGGCTGGATTTGCATGAGCTTGTTCCCGGTGGTTGGTGTTAACATCTCCTGGAGGCGATAACCTTCTGGTGGCGTTACCTGTTTCGCACCATTTATAACAAAAAGAAATAAATATTCTCACATGCCGGTCCAGGTAGTGACGTCACAATGTGGCCTTTGTTCTCCTTCTTTGAAAATTTGATTCCTGGGATGGAGCTTGAGCCTCAGTTTCAAAAGTTTCTTTGATTCCTTTGATGTTTCCTTTTTGATGACGTGACATTTAATCCTATACGTGATTTTGATCTCTGAGCGCTTTTCTAGTTGTTGGTGCTTTTGTTCCCTTTGAATCCTTTGATGTTCCTTTGGCGGGTGGAGCTGGGGGCTCAGTGGGCTGATCAGAGACGCTGAAGAGGAAGGGGCAGTTGTGTTTACTTTGGTCATACTTGGTAACGGAGTGAAATGGTGCTTCTTGAGTCGTGGGTTGGTGCTTCTTGAGTAAATGGCGGGAGAGTCAGGCGAGTAGTACGATGAAAAACAGCGATGCTATGATTTTCCTGGCATTAAGTACGTTTGTGTGTAAGCTCCTGAGTGGCCGACATGCTAACGTTAGCCCTTTTGCCTCATTCGTAAGCCCACTCTTCTTAAATGACATAGTTTGGCTAGACAGCAGATGGATGTGTTTGTGTGTGTTTGTGTCTATCCGTGTTGTTTGTTCTTGTGTTTACATGTGTAGACCGTCAGGTCTCCTCCCAGAGACACATTAAAGTGATTAGAGCGCTGTTGTAATCTCTCTGGTACACATGTGCTCACACTTAAATGGGAGAACTTTAACACGGCCATCACTTCTCACGACTCTCTTCTTCTTCTGCTCTTCTTCTCATACAGGTCAATGCGACCTTCATCCCAGTGGAGCGTCTGTATTCGGCATTAACGAAGAAGACGGGGAAAGAAAACTGAGGGAGATTAAGAAGAAAGCCTAATCGACGCCCGCGGGAGGAGAAGAAGAGCAAGTAAGAAAGTAGAAGAAGAACAAAGGTGAGGGGAGAAAAAACACGGCAGCATCTTTCTCTGCCTCCGCGGGGCGTGGCGTGAACGACAGAGTAAAGGGAGAGAGGAATTCAGAGGGATGGGGGTGGAAGGTGGGGAATGTAAAATGAGCAAAGAATCAAAAGAAATAAACCAAAGATGAGGAGGGGAAAGTAAAAGTGTGCAGGGAGGAGGAGGGAGGAAGTTGTCAAAATGGGACGTGGAAATTGCAGCCATTTTCAGGTGCTGCCGGGAAAGAAATGTACCGAAGGGAGACAAAGAGAAGACGGGCGAGAGATGCTGTTAGGGGGAAATAACAAACCCACAGAAAAAGAACGTTGAGTTTGGGTGGGAGAATTTTTTAGAGAGGGGTGGTGTACAGAATTTAAAGTTCAGCTTTAAAGGAAATGAATGTGAGTGTTTTTTTTAAGTGGATTTAAACGTGATCTTCATCAAAATATTCCAAAATAATCAACCTCTCATCTCAGTTTGCTTTAATTGTGCGACTGTCCGTGAGGAATGAATGCAGTCCAGATAGTTGCCTTCGTCTGTCAGCGGGGGGATCAGGAGAAGAGGATCGTCTTCAAACCCGGGCCCCCCTCGAGTCCAAATGTTGAAGGGTCCTCTGGTGCCTGATTGGCTCCTCCAATCAGTGTGTGAATTTAAAGCTCCTGTGAGCAGATGACGCCCCTCACGGTCGCTTTGGCCAACAGCTTATGATTTGTGAAGCGTTTTGACTAGAGACACAGGCTACAGTACAGACCATTTAGGGTTCCTGTAGCCTTTGGCGCCTGTTGTTCTTCTCTCCTGGGTTTTGTCTCTCAGGCTACATAGAGGACGTCTCAATGCCTTGACTGGTTGAGATTGTTTAGGTTGTACGCATCCCAGTGGGTGAATGTGCGGGTATTTATCGAAAGAACAAGAGCAAACGACGCATCACATTCCTCTCAGCGCTGAAATTAGCTGCCTGCTTTAGGACCCTTTTTTTTTTGACGATGTTGTCAAAAAAAACTTCCTGAAGTCTCATCTGTTTGCCTTTCTGACCTCGTCTGAATAATCTAACTGCCGGGTCTCTTTGTGTGGATGGGAATATCTCTGGGCTCTCAGTTCACATTAAACCCAAAGGCGTGTGGCTACCTTCACTTTATCGCAGATTAGCCATCCACTAATGCGATTTTAATTACATCCCCGAAAAGTATGGGATATCATGGAATCATCACCGCCTCTCATCCATCGTGTCGCCGCAATAACTCGATAACTTTTTCTTGGTTCATTTTCAAATTTCACGCCCACGTAGATCTTAGTGTGAGGAAGAACTGGACAGATTTTTGGGCTAAGGTAGGTTGTGTAGTCCCGGCACGAGGTTTTCGGGCCATAATTACTCAATCGTTGTTCACATTTAGTCCAAATGTTGTGCATATGAATGGATTCCAGAAGCTCTATCTTGTAATTATCATATTTTACTGAATTAGTCCACAATTTGTCACCAGGGGGAGCTTTTATTTAAATTATTATTTATTTATTTTTTGCAAAAAACCCCGCTGTTATCCAGATATAACTAAAAAAAAAAAAATGTATACCCACATACTGTAGATTTTTATTGCAGGAAAGAGCTGGGTTAATTTTCAGACAGTTTGGTTTTAAACTTCCAACACTACTTCGAACACTAGGGGGAGCTTTACCCCCCCTCTAGTTTTGGGCCATAAATTTACAAACCTTCATTCCCCTTTGATCCAAATGTGGCGCATATGAATCAAGTCAAGTTCAAGTTTGGAAAGTCTCTCATGAAAAGACTTAGACTACCTCCTTGCAAAGAAATGAAATCTCATCGTGGAAAGAACCTTTTCCGAAAGATAAGGCCCCATATTTTCCCTGCCCTCTGCTCTACTTGTGTTTTTCTGTTCCATTTCTGATTAGGCGTCTTTTCCGCGTCTATTTTGATTTACCCGGTCCACGTAAACCCACCTACTGACTGCTCAAGGGGCGTGTAAGTGGTTTGTCGCTCTTTATGATGCTCGTTGCGCCTTCCACGGGGGCCCGTGCTCCGCCCCCCCCTCCCTGTGTGACTGGGTGAACGCTGGCTTATGTTGAATGTTGGACCAGGAAGGCGATAAATACATTCCCTTTATCTTTAACTATTAAAGGAAATTATGGATTTTTTTCCCCCCCCTAAAACACATTTTCCTTCATGGCCCTTATCAGTTTAGTTCATTTTATGCAGCGGCGCTGCTTACTGCCAAACAAATATTCAGTTAATGGAATCATCAAAAGCCAACGGACACACAGAGAAAAGAAGATCTTTCAAGTCCCAAAATCGCATTCGGGGACACAAACATTTGATTTTCTGGTTGCAAATGCAGATTAATATTTGTATTTTTTTTCTCTTTATAACATTTGGGCTGGTTGGCTGTTATAAAGACTGCTGTTTGTAGTAAAGAAGTTAATATAAGGTTCCAGGTAATACTTTTAATATAAGGTTTTTATACACAGTAAAAACAAGTGTTATAATATCATGATATTAATAATGATTATTATTGTAATTGACTATGCACTATTATGAAAAGCCAAATAATATTAACGTTTCAAAATACGTGCTAAGGTTCTGCCACGCAAAGAAAATCAAGCGAACCTTGACAACAAAGCCTCATCAATCGTACCTGTACTTCCTCTGCTGCCTATACAAACACTTCCTGGATGTATTCACAAAACATCGTGATCCTGGGATTAGCTAAAGAGAAATGGGCGTGTCACTCCTCAACCTAAGGAACCCTAACATTTTTGATTTTCACAGAGCATTTAGAGTCCAGTCAGGAGTCTAAGTCACTTAGAGGAGATCACAGACGCCCCTTTAGTGGAAGCTGCTGCCACTCTGCCTCATCATCGAGTCAGCGTTTTAGAAACCGTTCATCATAGGGAGCTCTTAAAAGGGTATTATTGCGGAAGTATTCCAGTCGTGGCAGATCTGGTGGAGGATTAAATCACGTCCCTTCTTATTGTATGGAAACCTGCTGCCCGTTAACTAGCCTCTAAACGACGCGTGACAGTTAGCTGCACATAAACCTGACTAGTCCACACACTCAATTACTCTCTGTTGTCAAATTACATAAATTACACATAAAGCTAGGATTGAATTTGAAACCTTTGTTTTTAGACAGGACTAACGTACCTCAACCTGCTGCCGACAATAATTACATTTATTTTACTTTTGTTTTTTATTATATATTTTTTTACTTTGTTAATGTCTTACCTGATCTCCTACATTCTTTCTATCGATCTAAAACTGCCGATCACAGTTTTGGTGAAACACGACCTTATCCACGGAGGAGGGGTTGGGGTTGAACCCGACCTTTCTCGAGTTAAAGAGTTCTCCCTATCTCTTCGTAAAAGTTCCTCTCTAAGTTTTTGTGAAGAGGAAACTCTGAGTTGGAAACTTTTAGCGTTACATGGGAGTCCTTCTAGTGAGCCGATAAAATCCTGATGAGTCCATCAGCTGGTCTTCCTGAAACATTTTGAGTCACTATTTCTTATGGAAAAATTGATCGGCATTATCGGAACGTGTCGAAAAATGTGTTTGACTTGACAAAATGATAATAAGGCAGCATGTATATGCTAAAGTAGTAGGGATGGAGCCCTGGGGGACACCACAGGTCAAAAGGGCCCCTGAGGGGGACTGGCCTATTCGATAAGTAGAATTTTAACGCTACAATAAGGCATGCGGGGACAATTGTCAATAAAGTTTCATTTGAAAGCTCCGAGGCAGAAAGAAGATTAATTGCTAGCATCATGCTAACCAGACAGAAACGAGCTGTCTCGATGATTTTTTTGCCGCGGAAAGAATGTTTGGACTACCTGGCCGAGGGTTTGGAGGTAAGGGCGCTACGTTTGGCTACGTGGAGCAATACCTTGATGGCTAGCATCGTTCTGACAGCGGTGAATTTTTCTTATTCGTCCTTGCTGTTCAGTTTCTACCGGCCACAAATGCGTGAGAGCGTGTGACTATGTGGCCCCCCTCCCGTGACGAAGGACTCCCTGTCACTCACAGTTACTTGTCTGTTCGATGAAGGGGGCAAGGCGGCTTCGCCTGTAAATTTCCTCAGATGAAAAAAATAAATAGTTTGAATCTCGTCTTCCTCCATCAGACAAACAGAGAGGGACGAGAGATGGCTGCACATAAACACACACAGGAGCGACGGCGGCAATTACCGCGGCATATTGACCCACGTGAACACCCCAGGCGTGAGAAAACGACCTTAAGCAACGGTGCACCTCCATCCTCTCTCTCTCTCTCTCTCTCTCTCTCTCTCTCTCTCTCTCTCTCTCTCTCTCTCTTTCTCTCATTTGGCTCAACTCACTCATCCCTCGTTTTCTATAAGAACTCCAGGTTTCACTCTCTCTCGCTGCGTCTCTCTCTCTCTCTCTCCGAGTGTGTTTATCTCTGCGGTGATATTAGTTGACGATCATAAATAGCTTTCTCTGACAGGGCGCTATCGTAGAAACAGAGAGCCTGGGCTGGAGGAGAGGACGTGGGGGCATGACAGTGATAGAAAAAGAGAGAGAGAGAGAGAGTTAAAGAGAGGAAAATGCAAGAATGAAAAGGCGGGAGAAGACGTCCATCAAAGCAGCTTGACGGGTGTCAGATATGCAAAATATAAATGTACTGCACATCCATATTAACGAACTAGCGGTGCAGAAAGTGTTGTGCACACGCACACTAACTCGACCTCGCTCACTGAGATGCATGTAAATACATCTGAGATAAAAGAAGCTGAGAGAAAACCAGACCTTCATTCCTTCATCTTACCTGTTTCTTCAAAAACTATGTTTCATCATATTTCCCTGCCCTCTGCTCTACTTGTGTTTTCTGTTCCATTTGTCCTTGTAGTCCTGCTGAATTGGATATATAGAACTTAATTTAATTCATTATATTTGTTTATGGATCATTGTCATCCATGATTGGACTTGGAAAAGGGTTTTTTTTTCAAAGAAAGAAATAAAAAGCTTTCCCTAGTGGGTAAAATATGAACTATCAGAGATTTATATGACATCAACAAGATAGATGTCCTCGATTTCATTCATAATCGCCACATTTGGACTAAATCGGACCAATGGTTGATGAATTATGGCCGGAAAACATTTGGGGATAAACGCAGCGGTGGCGGCGATTACAATTCATCAACATCCCCGACTTTTCAGAGACATAATTATGTCATCAAAGCTTTCGGAATCATTTTGATCTGGGTCAAAATTGACAGTTGTTCCCAAGATCCAAATCAAACAGCCAGAATTTGCTCCACAGGTGGTCTCGGTCCGACCCAAACCGAACCACGGTTTGGTTTATTTGCACTGTGGGAGCACTTTTTTGGACGCTTTGGGCTGTTTGACCCATTTCAGGAAGTTGGAGCAGGCTACTAAACAGAAGAAGACAACCTACGCAGAAAAAGAAAAATAAACTGCAGGAGGAAGAAGTTAAAAATGGAGGGAAGACGAGACAATGCACTCTATTTATTAAAAGGCTCTGATGAAGGAGCCTTAAGTCAGCTGGGAAGTCCTGAAACTTTTAATTTATTTCCTGTTAGGATGCGATGAGGGCGAAGATATGAGAGGAGGACAGTCCACACGCCAATCAATCATCAACTACAGACGGAAAACCCTCTTAGATGAAGCGGACAGGAAGTAGGTTCTTTACTGTGCGTGCAGAGTTGCAGCAGGAAACCAAAACACATCAGATGTCGTGTAACAGAAAAGACTGACTTTGGTTCGGCTACCTCAAACAGATTAGAGTTGATTAAATAATTAGAACTAGGACCAGGTTGTCAGCAACAAGGGTACGTCTCTGATGGTCCTCCATAAGTGAAGGGACGCCTCAGCACATACACACACACAGACAAGCACACACACACACACGCACAGACACACAAACACACAGACACACACAGACACACACTCAGACACACACACAGACACACACACACAGACACACACAGACACACACACAGACACACACTCAGACACACACACAGACACACACACACAGACACACACAGACACACACACACAGACACACACACACACACAGACACACACACACACAGACACACACACAGACACACACACAGAGACACACACACAGACACACACACACAGACACACACACAGACACACACACAGACACACACAGACACGCACACACACACACACAGACACACAGACAGACACACACACACAGACACACACAGACACGCACACACAGACAAGCACACACAGACACATACACAGACACACACACACAGACACACACAGACACACACACAGAGATACACACAGTAACGCACACACACATACACCCACACACACAGAGGCACACACAGTCACGCACACACACAGACACACACACAGAGACACACACACACACACACAAACAGACGCACACAGACGCACACAGACATAGACACGCACACAAACAGACACACACACACACACACACACAAACAGACACGCAAACACAGACACCTACTCAGAGACAAACACAGACACACACGCACACACACAGGCACACACACTCACACACACACACAGAGACAAACACAGACACACACACAAACACACAGGCACGCACACACACAGACACGCAGACACACACACTCACACACACAGACACACACACCAGAGGTTCCATTCGCGTCTGTCTGATTTGATGAGGTGAACTAGTGTGAATTCCACATTCCGCCGTCCCCCCCCCACCCAACGCATCAGCAGTTCTTGTCTCCCCATCGATCCCAGCTTATCTTCCCGTAAACCTGGAGCTTTTTTTCTCCCCTGCTCGCCTCGCCACCTCTTATCCTTCTCCTCCATCGTCATTGCTATCGACCTGTGTTCAACAAAGTAGAAAGCAGGCGAACGTTAATGAGAGGCCGGGCTGGAAGAACCGCTCTGCTCACGGTTGGCGTATCGCCGTTCCCTCTTAATGGGCCCAATCAGGCTCTAATAGACCCGTGGTTAGAGCATCCAGACCTGCTCCTGTCGCTCCTCTCGC
This sequence comes from Lophius americanus, assembly GCA_037951165.1. Classification (NCBI taxonomy): domain Eukaryota; kingdom Metazoa; phylum Chordata; class Actinopteri; order Lophiiformes; family Lophiidae; genus Lophius; species Lophius americanus. The sequence continues at coordinate 184,750 of JBBDHG010000174.1, forward strand.
TCCTCTCGCCTTTCACTCCTGCTCTCTCTTCTTCAACCGATGTCAGTCTGAACCGTCCGCCACGTGCATTTTCAGCCGCCAATGCGCTGAACTCATCCGATGGCTTTCCTCGGCAGATTTTACTTTTTTTCTTTATGCATTTATTCATCGGAGGAAAGGCTTTGTTTCTGCTGACTTTGCACACGCTGCTTCAAAAAAAGTCCCGCTGTGCATTTTTTTTCTTTCACTAATGTACATTCATTCCTGCGAGCTGCCCAGTCCAACCACAGTCTGCTAATTTTGGCCACCGGGAAATGCCTGCCCAGTACCAGGAACTCAAGTCTTTCATTGACTACTCTTCCTCACTGGGCACATTTAATCTATCTGGGTTAAGTGCCTTGCTCAAGGGTATTTTTATTATTACTAGTTGTTCAGTCAGTGGAAAGTGTTTCTCGCTATGTTCCTTGACAGGTGACGTTCTTTCCTGCCTTCCAGGCATATAAAGAGAGAGGAATAGAAATGTGTTTGCCCCAATAAGAAACACAAACTTCTTAGGCTCACGTTTTCCCTCTTCTTCATTTCAAAACGACTTCAGAGAGAAAACTTGACGGTAAGGGGAATCGTCCTGCTTTCTGTCGGTTTAATTTTTGGACGATGTCAGATTCCGCACGACAAAGGGAATAATCTCCCTGATTGTTTTGTCGTCCAATATTTTTGCTGTACCTGATAGAAGTTTTTTTGTCGTACTTTACGTTGTGGCGAGCGTTAAAGTGATAGTAACGTTTTAATGTCCCCCATATTGTAGAATCGTGATCGTCACCGCTGCCTGAGAGCGCGATAACGCAAAAAACGATGTAATGGATCCTTTTCAAACTCTATAACATCATAGACATTAGTGCAAGGAAGAACTGGATTGATTCTGCTGTATATTTCTAACACTTATCGCCGAATGTTTTCGGGCCTTAATTTCTCAACCAATGATCCGCCTTAGTCCAAATTTGATGCATATGAATCGACTGGAGGACATATATCTTGTATATTTCACATTTTACTCACTTCGGGGCGATTAAAGGATGAACTCGCACAATTCAGAGTTTTGGCGGCTTTTCGGGTACGTACCATTTGTTTTGCCTTGCGGTTCTGCTACTTTTACTTTTAACACTGCGTACAATCCTATTCATGTTAGTTCTCTCTTACACTCGTCTACAGATTGTCCTTTCTTATCTCTTGCTCTCACTGTTACTTTCAGTTTCTGCTGCTCTGCATTACGTTATTCAAGAGCGGAAATCTTGAAGGTCAGTGGTTCGACTTTTGGCCCCTGCAGTCTACATGTGGTTCTTGAGCAAGACACCAAGGTCCACATTGTTCCGAAAAGCTACTTCCGTTGGTGTTTGAGTGGTTACCGCTCCTGATGAGCAGGTAGCGCCTCTGCCGTCGCTCTATGAAGTGTCTCGTTAGTAGTGGTTGAGCCTCCCGGGATGCTGGGATGTTAGTGAGGTCCGTTTATCGTTTGTCTCTTTTCAAAGACACTCAGATCTTCAACGCTTTCAGCGCCGCCTCGCGTCCACTTGCTGTCGAAGATTTCCATCTAACTGTCAAATAAGAAAAGGTACAACGAGTGAGTAAAAGAAAATAGAATATTTATAAGTATGGAAATATATAAGTGGATATGTAAAAATAAGTGTGAGATGCAAACCGGTGCCTGTAAATAACCGCATGATAATGAGCGTAATACTGCACGTAATAATAACAATACTTATGAATAAAAGTAAATTATTACGTCTCATTATTCATTATTATCCTGCCTACAAGAAACGGGAAAATAATGAGGCACATAATCGTAATGCGGTTCAGTAATGGGGGAAATTATGCCCATAAAACATAACAATGAATGTAATATCATGGCTGAAAAAAGACATTTACTTTGTGACGTGACTCATGACAGTGGCGGTAATAGATGTTATATTGCACATTTTAGTGAATTATTGTTGCTTTGTCATTAGTGTCCGACGTTTCAACTGCCCATCCCGCAGAAGGGGGAGGAGTTACACCGTTTGAAGGAAAAGACTTCATGCAGCAATTGCTATTGTGAAGAGATATTACTGACTTCACCCGTCGTTGGTTATAATGTTCTGGCTCACCGGGCAGCAGAGCACCTTCTAACTTCTGCAAGGCTCAAATTAAATATATGAAAGCTGCTCCGTGTGTCTGAATAATATGAATCCCCTGCCCACAAAGTCCCTCCAACCCTCAATATTTACACTTCAGTCATGTCCTCTTAGTGTGACCTCCCCTCCCCCTGCCTCTCCCCCCCGGCCCACCACTGAGGTGCGTAGGCTGTTTCTATAGGAGTCCAGCTAGGTGTAACCTTTCTGCCCTGTGGCACCTCACTGGGATCCAGAACCACGGGGTCCGTGTGAACTCCTGATCTCCTTCTCGATTGAATCGCTCAGAGACCAGAAGCGAGGAGGAGGTGGAGGACAAGAAGAGTGGGGGAGGAAGCGAAAGAGCGCTCCTGGACAATTAGCCTCCTTGGGAGCCTGGTAGGCGGCCTCCCCAGGAATTGTCTGAGAGAGAGGCAGAGGGAAACTACTGCGAGTCGGAGACGCGTGTGTGCCGTCAGATCAGGCGGCCAGCGGTTGTTGTTCAGAAACGAAACAGGAAGTTTGATGCCCGCGGGCGCCAATATAACCCTTTCTCAGCGCTAAATCCTACAGCGGTGAGAACTTTTTAATGAGCTTTGAAATACAACAAATAAAGTTTGTCTGCTTTTTTTTCCGTTTGCCTGAATTTGGCTGGCGGGTGGGAAAAAAGCGAGTTTGCCCGGGTGATTTTATTAGTGCGCTGGCGTGTGAGGAACAGATTGCAGGACGGTGGCTTCCGCCGCCGCCGCCGCCGTGTAAGAAAACACGTGAGAATGGATTCATCTTCGGTTCTTCTGCCGTGTAAGGTGCTAGATAAGTAAAAGCAGTGTCTTTGAAAGCGGTAGGTCGTATATTTATGACCTCAACTAAAGAGATAAAAGGTTCATGTCGGTAAAACTTAGGGATTCATAAGTGGGGGGTCTGTTTTCCGTCGAGGCTTATTTAAGTTTTACGGTAGACAAACTCAACGGCGGTTCCAGAAGACGCTGTTTCGCCTACGTAGGTCGAAGCGGCGGAGAGAAATGATGAATCAGTTGTCGATAGATGCCGAATTTTGACAAATGGAGGCTGTATTATTTAGCAGGAGAAAAAAGCACTAGAGAAACTTTGCCGTCAGAGAAGAGAAAACATTATGACCCGACTCGTGAAATCGTTAAACTAAACCAGGGGCTTCAACTCGGATGGTGAAGCCCGGACACATGATTTTGGATTGCCCACCAACTGCTGAGTGGTGGTCAATACCCTGCAGTCAATTATGGACCCCCGGGGTCGAATCCCATTGGGGGGATACATCTAGTATACATCCCAACAGTTTCACGAGTCTGCTTTTAATGGTTTCCCAGGTTAAAGGATTGGAATCAAGAAGAAGTTCAAGAAGTTTTTGATTATTTTGAACAGCGAGATAAGGATGGCGGATTTTTTTCTTTCACATGTGACTGTCATGAAATCCTAAACTGAATGACAAATTACCTTTAAGTGTCAGTATAATGACGAGGGTCCGTGATATTTTTTCACTTCTTTAGCTCTCGATGGTGCGGCGCTAAGATCGCAGAGGCGCGATCCTTAACCCTAAAAGGTTTTCGGTTCGGTGTGCTAATACAGTATTTTGAAGTGAAGAAATAACTGTCAGGTCATTGAGGCGGAAAACAACGTAGTATTGTTAAACGAGTATTTCTGGTGGTATTTAAATTGTTATGGCTGGGATAAAAGTCAAATTGGTCTCCGACTCCAGGGGGAATCCATTCATCTCAAAAAGTTGCACAAAAAATGAAGCATGAAACTTTTATCAGAGAAAATAACTGGCGACGGAAACATGATGAATGCAGTTTTTTCTAAGAAATCCATCCAACGGAAGAGGAATAGCTCATCGGAGTTCAGGGTCTACGTTGTCATGGCGAAAGAATCTAAACCGCCATGGCGAGAAAAACCTAATAACAAGGAAGAGGAAATGCTGCTCTGAGTTCTAGGTGAGTGTTGTCATGGCGAAAGAATCTAAATATAGACGTTTCTCATAAATGGCAATGTAATCCAGTGAGGCAAGGGATTGTTTGGAGGATTTATTCGGCCTTGGAGCAGGTTTGAGGTCTGCGAGTATTACGTAAAGATGTAAATATGCCCCAAAGCAGCGACCGTGCCGGACGGCGCCGGCGTTGAGATGGTTGATTGCCTCCTGCGAGGCTGATCCACCTGTGACCCACATCACGGCCCGTTACTTGTACCCTTATGTAAGTTCAACAACGGCAGGTCAGAGCGCCATCTCCCAGCATCCTCCTGGCCTTTGGGCAGAGCAGTCAGGTCAGGACGGGTTGGAGAGGTTGTGGGTTTTTACCATGTCTTTGCTCATCAAAAGAACGACGCGCCGCAAATACCTGTGCAGAAAACCGCCTTTTTTTCTCCCTTCGTCGCTATTTAGCAAGGTAAGTTTGACGAATCACCGACGAGGTGCAACTTTAAATACCAGCGGTCGCATGTTTAAGTCAGTTGGGATAGGTGCCACCCCCCCCACCCTTTAAAATATTTTTTATTCATTTCATCATTAGAAGAAAGTTTCTGAAGCGTTAGTGGGTTTCAATGGAACCATATCAATGGGGTTCATTAAGGGATTTCATCGCTTTAGTAAGACTCCGGTCAAATATTGATTATGTTAGCATGGTGTCGGTAAACAGTTAGTTATTTACATACGCAGCTGACGCAAAGTAGCATTAGCATTCAGTGAGGTCACTATTCTCATTCACTGTTCTCTCCGTGTTCTGATGGAAATATCCGAGGCTTTGGATTCCAAATCCTCCGCCGCGCTCATCGGCTAGCGACTAATCACGCCGACTGATTGTCAAGTGAACAGTAGGTTGTTGTTTTTTTCTGTAAAAGCTTCCTGCTGCCTCTAGAAATAGGGATTATAAATCCACGAATTGCTGAAGCTTCACAAACTGAGGAATTATTATATCCTCAGGATACCAACTTAAACTTAGTGGTTGCGTACTGCAGTGAAGATTTATGTCGCTTAATATTTTATAATTCCTATTTCGACATCACATGTAGAAAAAGTGTAGTAACGATCAGCCAAAACATTACAACCTCTGACAAAACAGCCTCAACTACTTGACGATCAGTCGAAACATTAGAGGCACTTCCAAAATAGTTTAAGCCAAGACCTCGTAACTACTGCATGTGCAGCCAAAACATTATAACCACTGAGGAAATGGTGTCAGCTAGGACATCACAATAGTGACGACATCTTAATACTCGTAGTTACAATACTAAAATTGTAACTAGGAAATGCTAAAGACATTTCCTTGTTACAATTTTTATGTTGGTCTCATCCTACAAACGTTCACATTATTGCTATTATTAATCCTAAATTTATAGAGGTCAACAAAGTTTTTCAAATGTTCCGGTTTTTGTGAAATGCAAAAACTTACATCAGATCGGTTTAAATCAGCATTAACAAGTTTTATCACAGAACCTTAAAAGACTATTCCAGGACTGAAGACACTACATACATGCATATAACAGCCAATTCTGGATTATTTGGAGTAAGACTTGGTACCAACGGGCCTTTTGTCCACCAGCATAGCCCTAAACCAAAGATGGTCTCGCTGCCAGAGTAGCCAGACCTCAGTTTCTACGTTCTCAAGTAAAAGTAGCGATCATCAAAATGTGTCTTTAAGTTTCAAAGTAAAAGTACTCATTGTGGAGAAGAATGTTCTACTTAGTGTTTTACTGTTGTAGGATAGACTTATAGTAATATTGTAAATGCTGTAAATGGGGAAGTTTGAGGTAATCTGACTACTTAATCTGCTGCTATGGAGTTCAATCTCCATATGTATGATCAGAATCGCTGTCCTGTGATGCCATAAGAAGCATCAGATGGAAATAATCAAGGAAAGCATCTTATATTTGTAGCTACTTGAGTAAATGTACCTGTGTGAGTGTGTGTGTGTGTGTGTGTGTGTGTGTGTGTGTGTGTGCGTGTGTGTGGGTGTGTGAGTATATGATCTAGTGGACTCCTGTATGAGTGTGAAGGGCTGTGGGTGTGTGGTTATATCTGTGTGTGTATGTGAGTGCATGAGTATATGTGTGAGTGTATTAGTGTTGTGTGAGTGTGTGCATTTGTGTGTGTGTGTCTGTGTTTACATGTGTGAGTGGGTGTGTGAGTGAGTCAGCGGATATCTGAGTATATGTTTATATGAGTGTTTTAGTATATGTGTGGGTGGGTGAGTGTGTGTGTCTTAGTGTTAAGGTGAGTGTCAGTGTGTGTGTGAGTGCGTGTGTGAGTGAGTAGTGTGTGTTTGAGTGTGTGTGTGGGTGTATTTGTGTGTGAGTGAGTGTGCGGATATCTGAGTATATGTGAATATGAGTCTGTGAGTGTATGTGTGGGTGTATACGTGTAGGTGTGTGAGTGTGTGTGTCTTAGTGTTAGGGTGGGTGTGTGTGTCTGAGTCTGTAGGTTTGTGAGTGTGTTTGTGTGGTTGTGTGAGTGTTTTTGAGTGTTTTTGACTGTGTGTGTATCTGGGTGGGTGTGAGTGTGTTTTTGAGTGCGTTTGTGTGTGGTTGTGTGAGTGTGTGTGTATCTGAGTGGGTGGGTGTGTTTTTTTGAGTGTGTGGTTGTGTGAGTGTGTGTGTATCTGAGTGTGTGGGTGTTTCTTTGAGTGTGTCGTTGTGTGAGTGTGTGTGTATCTGAGTGTGTGGGTGGGTGTGAGTGTGTTTGTATGTCTGAGTGGGTGTGTGTGTGTATCTGAGTGTGTGAGTGTGGGTGTGTGGTTGTGTGTGATTGTGTCAGTGTGTGTATCTGAGTGTGTGGGTGGTTGTATGAGTGTGTGTGTATCTGGGTGGGTGGGTGTGTGTGAGTGTGTGTGTATCTGAGTGTCTGGGTGTGTGTGAGTGTGTGTGTGTGTGTGTGTGTGTGTATGTGTGTGTGTGTGTATCTGAGTGTGTGGGTGGGTGTGAGTGAGTGTGTGTGTATCTGAGTGGGTGTGTGTGTGTGTGTGTGTGTGAGTGTGTGTGTGTGTGTGTGTGTGTGAGTGTGAGTGTGTGTGTGTGTGTGTGTGAGTGTGTGGGTGTGTGTGTGTGAGTGTGTGGGTGGGTGTGAGTGAGTGTGTGTGTATCTGAGTGGGTGTGTGTGTGTGTGTGAGTGTGAGTGTGTGTGTGTGTGTGTGAGTGTGTGGGTGTGTGTGTGTGAGTGTGTGGGTGGGTGTGAGTGAGTCCATGGCGGGTCCATTAGCTCCACACTGACTAAAAGCATGTATCGTTCATCTGTCTGGTGTCTGTAGAGGGAAAAGTTTCTTCCTTCAGCACAGAGTCGGGTTTTTTTCAGGCCTGTTGAACGAGTCGCTCTGCAGAACCAAGAATTGAGAAGGAGCAGCAAGAACGGACCTCCTCTTTGCCTTCACTCAGATTCTTCACATCATCAATTTTGCAGGCGGTTCCGTAACAGGAAATTTCCTCCCTCTGATTTTATAACCGTTTGGTTCCGGACTTGAACCCAGAACCTTGACATCTCCTCTTTGATGCACGACTGGGGCCATCGTATATATTTCCATTTTTATCCAGTAGAACTGAGCCTCAGAGGGACTCGCCTCTTGTGAGAAAGTGTTTTTTTTGTTTTTAAGGCAGCTATGCGTCTTTAAGGTCTGATCCAAATGAAATTATCATACGATACATTTTCTTCACAGGAAGAATTTAAAGTGTGTGAATTTCTCCAAAAGAAATGAGGTTCAGTCAGGTGCAAAATTATTTCTAGGCCCTGAATCTTCCTGTGTGGAAAAAAAAATCCTTTCTGTGTTTTAACATTTTAACTCAAACCGTCCTTTATGAGAGTAGAATTCTAAAGTTGACCGATCACCAAACAAACTTTTTCTGTCACAGAACTTTTCTTTTCATTCGGTGCAGGTCGAATAGAATTCATATTTTCTCCAGTGCAGCTAAAAAAATACTCAATGTTTTAATGTGTGCCTGAAACACTCGAATAAACCTGGACTGTTTCACTGTATGAACCTGGACTGTTTCACTGTATGAACCTGGACTGTTTCACTTTATGAACCTGGACTGTTTCACCGTATAAACCTGGACTGTTTCACTGTATGAACCTGGACTGTTTCACTGTATAAACCTGGACTGTTTCACCGTATAAACCTGGACTGTTTCACTGTATAAACCTGGACTGTTTCACTGTATGAACCTGGACTGTTTCACTGTATGAACCTGGACTGTTTCACTGTATGAACCTGGACTGTGTCACTGTATGAACCTGGACTGTGTCACTGTATGAACCTGGACTGTTTCACTGTATGAACCTGGACTGTGTCACTGTATGAACCTGGACTGTTTCACTGCATCAATAGTAGATGGTAGAAGTATTAGTAATAGCAGTATTGAGTTTTTGCATTGATATTGACCTAGATTGAGATTTTGTTCTTGTTCTTGTTTCTTATGAGATCTTTGGTGATTTTGGAGAAAACAGTTTCGTGAGTGGTCACTAAAACCAGAGGAGACCAGAGTAGTCCCGATCAAGCTGCACGTATTTGGTGTACAATTTCCATTCCTGCTGTAAAAATCTGTGAAACCGGATACAGGAAGGAATCCTTAGTGAGAAACAGTTTATGGAAATGTAGTCAGTGTGCTGAAGGCTGGAATGAATGGCACCAAAATAAGATATATAAGAAATCAAAATGAGATATCCGGGTCAGCTTTTAAGATGGGCAGGTTCTGTAATTGTTTTATAACATATAATCAAAATTCATCATTTTTGTTATCTATGTATTTCAGTGAGATCGTCTGAATTTACTTCCAGTAGGGTTAAAGAATCCGAGCCGTCACATAGTACGACGAAACTTAACGCCCAGTCCCGCCGTTCTGCGTTGTGTTTATACAGTTGTCCGTTACACATCTGTTACTACCTCCAATGCTGTCTCAACGGCCCACCATTGGGTTTAAACAGAACGGCAGTAACAGAGTTAAGTTTGAATCTTTCATTTGCGTCGGAACAGCGCTTTAAAATAAAAAAAAAGAAGATGATATACATGGGGGTGAAAAACTGTTGGAAGAGGAAGAGGCAAAAGCGATGTGAAAATTCCCATGTGGTTTGAACGCAGCATAAGAGCAGATGTTCAGAGGTCATTCTTCGAGGTCTGTGTGGTAATCAGATATATTTCAATAATAATAATTATATAAATAATACACATCAATCAAAGTCAGGAACATGAATAAACAATTACATTGTAGTTATTTTATGAGCAACTGTTCATATTCCCACAACAATTATAAATAGAATTGATCATTTTTATTGATGATTATTATTGGTTATTTATTACTACCGTTTCATAAACAGTATCTCTTTTTTAGTCAGATAAGGTTTAGATTTTAATCTTTCTAAATGAAAACCCGTAACCTGAAAAAACACCGCTGTCATTTACAAACGCGACATAAACGCGTCCGTCCGTCTGTCCACGATGTGTGAAATGGTTTGATCCCGCTTGTTGTGTTGAGTTGACCGGCTTTTGTGTGTGTTTGTTTGTGTGTGAGAGAGTTTGCGCTGGACCCAGTTTGTGTGGGTTTTCAAACCCTCCCATGGTGCTTAAAGGGGGAGGGAGGGGTCGCAGGAAGGAAGGAAGTAGGGAAGAGAGCTTACGGTAGCTGCCATGTTTGTTTTGCAGGGAGGCGAGAGGGGACATGAAGGGCGGGATCTGTCCGGTAGTCCTTCCGTCCGTAGGGGTGTGTGCGTGTGTGTGTGTGTGTGTGTGGGGGGAAGTTACGGGTTAATGGACATAAAGTCGGTCCGGATGTGACTGGCAGATACGAGGGCGGGGGGTGATGAACACGCAAAATGGTCAGAGGTTGAGGTTAAAAGTCAAACAATGCCTGGAAGGACCAGCAAGCTGCCAGTGAGAAAATGTGTGTGTGTGTATATATGTATGTATATATGTGTATATGTATGTATATATGTATGTATATATGTGTATATGTATGTATATATGTGTATATGTATGTATATATGTGTATATGTATGTATACATGTGTATATGTATGTATACATGTGTATATGTATGTATACATGTGTATATGTATGTATATATGTGTATATGTATGTATACATGTGTATATGTATGTATACATGTGTATATGTATGTATATATATGTATATGTATGTATATATATGTATATGTATGTATGTTTGTGTGTCTGTATATGTAAGGGTGTGTGTGTATACGTGTATATGTATGTATATATGTGTATACATGTGTATATGTATGTATACATGTGTATATGTATGTATACATGTGTATATATGTATGTATACATGTGTATATGTATGTATACATGTGTATATGTATGTATACATGTGTATATATGTATGTATACATGTGTATATGTATGTATATATGTGTATATGTATGTATACATGTGTATATGTATGTATACATGTGTATATATGTATGTATACATGTGTATATGTATGTATACATGTGTATATATGTATGTATACATGTGTATATGTATGTATATATGTGTATATGTATGTATATATGTGTATATGTATGTATACATGTGTATATGTATGTATACATGTGTATATATGTATGTATACATGTGTATATGTATGTATATATGTGTATATGTATGTATACATGTGTATAGAAGAAAGAAGAAAGAAAGAATCCTTTATTAGTCACATAGAGTCATACACAGTACAACATAGTGAAATTACTTCTCTGCATTTGACCCGTCCCTGAGGGAGCAGTGGGCAGCCCCTCGTGGAGCGCCCGGGGAGCTAAGGATTCAGGGTCTTGCTCAAGGACCCTACGACAAGTAGACCCTGGTGGGATTCGAACCGGCTACCTTCCGATCTTCTGATTGGGATGATCCGGCTTCTTATGACACAGCGAGGGATGGTGAGAGTCGGTTTGAAGAAAAATTCATCAAAGACCGACGGCGGCCGCCTCCCATGACTTTCATAAATTCCCCAGCAGATGTGACTCCAAACATTCTTTGTGCTACTTTAGCAGCAGAGCAAGTAGGGCGATAGTTTTTTGACGTTGATGGTGATGGCTGCCTGCTGAAAGCCTTCACTTTCTGCACCGGCGCCGCGTGGCGTCTGATTGAGCCGCTGCGATGTGCGAGTAAAGCGGCTAAATGAGTCGCGTTCAACGGAAGAACGAGCCTTTGCTGTTTTTTTTAATGGTTTAATTTAATTGTGAGACAATTAAATTGAGTTATTGAGCTTTAAAGAGTCAACCGTGTCAAATTAAATTGTCACAAGTGTTTGTGAAATGTAGAAATTCACCCTGAAAACATAAAACAAACACTCAAGGCATGTGGACCCAGACCGGCTCTTCATTACGGGCCCCGGGTTTCAGAACGGTTTGGTTTCTCCCTCTTGATCTTCATCTTTTTCAAGCTGCTAATGCTACTAGCCGTTTTTGAATCTTCCAATCGCGAGCTGCCCACAGAGTCCGACGAAACGTCACGCCGTATTCCCGCCTTTCTGCCTTGTGTTTATATACGGATGTCTGTTTCACCTCTGTTACTACCTCACATGCTGTCTCAATGCCCCTCCATTTTGGTTTAAATTGGGGTTTTAGCACTTTGAGATTTGATCCAAATGTAAAGTGAGTTATAAATTAAATGCATTATTATTATTATTATTATTATTATTATTATCAAACAGAATGGAGATTTTGGAACTAAGACCCATCTTGAAAAGAATTTCCGCGTTGTTCTACTCCCTCCATTCACGCCACTCTACTTACGCATGTATTACAGACTGATAGACAGACTGACAGACAGACAGACAGACAGACAGACTGACAGACAGACAGACTGTTTCTAAGCCTACATTGGAAAAAATTACTGTATAAGTTTATATGAACGTTTAAATGACAGCAATAACTTTCAAATGGCAACAGTACAGAGAGTTACCCTTAATCATAAAAATAGTAAATAACTTTACTTTTTTACAGTCAGAATATGTTGAAAACAGAATTTCCCTGTAAAAATTACAAATGTTTGATAAGATTTTTTTCCTGGGATGGATAATATTTTTTACAGTAAAAGAAAAAAACAACCTTGGACCCTTTAGTTCCCCTTTATTTCTATAGAAACAAGACGTTTAATTGTGAAACATGTTGGTTTCAAGGTTATTTATTTTTTGTAATTTACCGTCATTTTATTTTATCGTGATTTTAAACAGCATATCGTTTTTTGTGTGGAAATTTGCCGTAATGTCTCATTTTACAGGGAGATTCTGGCAACCACATATGACACTATTTTACCGTAAATTTTTGGGCCTTTTTTTTTTTGGGAATGATGGTAGTTCAGTGGCGACCTTATGAATCTGTTCATACAGTATTAGACATTCAAACACATCGCACTGATGTCCGTCATCAAGTTTACGTCTGCGCAGCTTTCAACAGGAAGTAGGTATGTCGGATCAGAAAATGGATCAGAAAACAAAAACCTTTGTCTAGACCTAAGTCCAAGTCCCAACTTTCAGATGTGAAAAAGAAACCCATCTTATTTTACCGTATATTCCTCCTGCTCCACATTCTGAATTCCACTTTTATGGTGCGACAGACTCATGAAAGCCTGTGGAAATTGTAAATTCTCAGGATAAGCAGCGAGAAACAATGAATGAATGGATCACAAGGATCCCTGAGGTGCAGCCTGGTTCGCTTAAATGCTTTCATCTGGTGATGTGGTGACGTTAGTGACATTATCAACAGCTGAAATCTCAGTCTGAGGGGAATAAAAGCCAATTCTGCCAGGGTCATGTGACCCTCATTTGGTAGATTGTAGCTTGATCAAAGAGAAGACGTGAAGATATTGTGTCCTAAGGCCAACCCATTTAGCCTAAAAGAAGAATATGATGAATATTTGTGAATATAATATTAAATCAACTAACTCTAATTCTTATTTTGACACAGAAATATTTTAGTTGCAAACAATTCAATTTATTATTTATTTAATTACAATAGTTATTATGAGTCAACCGTCTCAATTGAAATCTCACAAGTGTTTGTAAAATGTGGAAATTCAACCTAAAAACGTAAACAAACACTCAAAACATGTATCTAAAAAATATTTAAAAACGTCAATCAAACATTTCCCCGCTTTTGCCCCTCATCAGAATCATTCAGCGTAAACTAAGTTAAAAAACAACAAAAACAACATTTCAAATCATAACACACACCAGTATGTCACATCGCATCTCTTCGCGGGAGATCTCTTTGTGATGTCACAACCTGTCATGTGATATGCTTTGAAGGGGCTTTTCAATCCAGATGAGACATCTGTGGAGGCGATTTATTAACTCTTGGTGACGTTTGAAGACCCTCTCTCTCCCTGAAAGAAGTGAGTAAAACTTTCTGAAGTATTAGACGATTTCTCACTTTTAAAAGACGGGGTCATTAAATGTTGGGAAGCGCCTGTTAAATATGTTCATGTATGAAATCTGTCCTTCAGTATCACGCTTTCGTCGTTTGGTGCAACAACGTTGTACCCCAACGTCACCCGTTGTGTTGAATTACAGTCACCTTTTATATTTACGTATCCTGTGAATACTGGATATTAACATTTTAAACCATTTAAAGTTATTTTAAAGGTATTTTTAAAGCATGGTATCTTCATAATATAGATGTCACGGTCTGATATGAGTAGATGCAAGGCTCAGAAAATCTAATGGACATATTTGCGTGAAATTTAACCTGGATGTAGGTTTTGTCATCCTAGAGGTGATCACATTCTGGAATACTCATGAGAGTTAATTGGGGATGAAGACGACGTTTGAATCAATACGTTTAAGTTAATAGGGATGGGTAGGATGGGGGAATAAATGGCTGGAGCTGGAACTGGGGGCTCAGTTTCAAGAGTGACTCTAATTTCTTTGATGTTTATTTGGGGGTGGAGCTTGAGCCTCAGTTTCAAGAGTGACTCTAATTTCTTTGATGTTTATTTGGGGGTGGAGCTTGAGCCTCAGTTTCAAGAGTGACTTTAATTTCTTTGATGTTTATTTGGGGGGTGTAGCCTGGGCCTCAGTTTCAACAGTTCCTTTGATTCATTTGATGTTTCTTTGAAGTCGGGGCTTGGGGCTAAGTGGGCTGAACAGAGATGCTGAAGTGGAAGTTGCAGGAGACGACTGGCTATTTTAGGGTTGTTCAGAGAGTTTGTCGGAGTTGTCGGTATATTTAGAGGCTGGCAATAACTCAGACATTAATGGAGGAATCTGTATGAATATTTCCAGTAATTGTGCTTTCGTTGGAGGTTGGAGGCCTCCGAGTGTTTTTTTACTGGGATTAATTGTAATTTCAGTCAGTGAAAAGAGGAGGCACTCATTAGACGAAAGTTTATTAACTGTTATAACCTCTTCATGATAATTCTTAATGAACCTATCCTGGTTTTGAGGCAGTTTTGTCTCTTCCAGGCCTTGATGTCTCCTCCTGGTTTTTCCTCTTCATCCTCACCTCTAGTGTTTTCACGCTGCCTCTCCCCTTAATAATAATAATAATACATTTAATTTATAATGCACTTTACATTTGGATCAAATCCATCCTTCAGGATGCCGACTACACTTTCTTACGTCTCGGCGCACACATGAAAGATGTTGATGGGGGTAAAAAAAAAAAGAAAAATGGAAGAGTCCCCCTTAACGTCTCCGATGTGTGTTTTTTCTTTGTCCGTAGCCCCCCCCCCCTTAAACTCTGATCTTTCCAGCCCTTCATCCCTCTCTTCCCCCAACCCTCCGTCGATCTCATCTCAATCTGGACTCGCTCATGCGTTGGCCGGCGAGGCCTCCGCCATCGATCCAATAAAGCCGGTAGTCGGCAGGTTTGAAGAGCTCTCAGACAAACTCAGTGTTTAAGCAGGCTCATTTAACGACACATCGCTACTATCGGATCTGGGATGGTGGGCGGCGGGGGGAGCTGGGGGTGGGGTGGTCTTTGATTTTTTTTTTTTTTTTTTTTTTCGCTCTTCCAGATTCTCCTTATTTTCCGCTCAGAAGTAATCAATAACAGTCACATTGGCTGGACGTCTGCACCCGAACACACCCACACACACACACACACACACACACACACACACACACACACACACACACACACACACACATCTGAAAATCTCAATTATCTCCCCTGCCAATCCAGCGAGAGCAAATCTTTATTTAATATTCACATGAGGGACTGGATGAAGGAGAGCGAGGAGGAGGAGGAGGAGGAGGCATGCAATGTGTTACATTCGTTTTTTGTGTCGGGTGAGATTAAATGCAGTTTGACATTTTGTTGCTGTTTTAAAAGTCAATGGATTCCGTTCCGGCGTCATGAAAGGCGCCGTCTCGCCGCCGAAACGCTGCGGCAGGTTCACAGAGGATGGCCTAAGGATGACGCAAGAGCATTCTAATCTTCTAATCATGTTTAGTCTCCATAAGACCTCAAACATTAAGAAAGAGCCATCTTTTCTCTCTATCTGCTGAGTTTCGCTTTAAGTTCACCAACTGCCTCTGCCTCTGCCTCTGCCTCTGCCTCTGCGTTGGGGTATTTATAGTTGGCTTAGATTGTATTTAGTGGATGTATTATATAAGGTCACCCAAAATTTAACATCTCCAACCAGACAGACGGTTTGTGGCCTTCCAGAACCTCAAGGAAGATCCAGCAGGTCAGAGCTGCGGCCTTCCTACGTTTTGTGCTGACTCATCGGTTTCCCAGTCATGTGTCGTCATTTTAATACAACAGATGTCAACCAATGCTATAAAAAAAAAAACATGAAAGTCATATTTTCCAGTCAGTTTCTCGGGCTGACGCGTTTCCATTGACCAGAGCGACGCAGCCAGGAAGGGGTTAATGGTGGCTTTAAGTGTGACCGCATGGTGGAGAGAAGAAAAAAAGACGAGCTAGTATGAGAAGAAAGTGGAAATCTTATAAGAATAATGACATAATGTACCAAGGATAAAGTCACAATTCTACAAGAATAGTGTCATTATATTAAAAGGACATTTTGCAAGAAGGAAATTCAAAATATTACAAGAAGAAAAAATGGAAGAAAAAATATTCCTAATTGTGTGAATTCAGTCCACAGAACTCTCCTGACATAACAAGAAGAAAGGTACATTTTGTTCCATGTCTTACTATTATGAGACTTAATTTGAAATCTTAGAAGAAGAATTTAATAGAAGAATAAATAAATAAATCCCCCTTCACAAGAGTAAAGTCATCATTTTTGACCCAAAGAAAATACTTGACATGAGACGACATTTCGACCATCACTAGAATAAAGTTGGATTTCAACAATTACAACGTTGGATTTGTACGAGAACTAGCGATCGCCCCTGCGGTCGATAACTACCAGTTATCTCCTCCTCCACCGAAGAGGCAATTTTCTCCAAGTACGTCTGATCGTTTCTGCAAAACTGACCAGTTTTTCTTCCACAATCCTTTCAAAGTACCGACTCTCGTTATAATGTGGTTTCGGTCCGCCTAAAGATAAACCTTCTCTTTATTTGTGAAAGAATATTTTCAAATGTGCAGCCTACATTTTTACTTTACAAGTATTGTATAATGTGACTTCTATCTTTAAATATGTCGACTGTATTTTCAAATTCTCCATTTGTGTGAATGTCATGCATTCAGAATTGTCACAATCATAACCTTTGTTTCATAATTTAGGTTTGTTTAATAGTGATGTCCATCTATTAGAGGACAAAGCAGAATATTATGTCGTTTAGAAAACTTATATGAGGTTACTCCTAGTTGATTTTATAAAAACAAAACGTCATAATAACATATTTATTATGGAATATCAAATATCAGGTCCTCACAAAGATAGAGAAACAAACGTGAGTGTTTGTCATTGTGTGTAAATGTATTTTCTGCTTCCTAGCTGCACACATGACACGTTCATCAGGCATGGACTAATTCATTCACAGCTCGTTGTTTTTATATCATCCTGGCCTCAACAATCATTCCCCAACACATTGGCGTCTGATGCTTTGCCAGCGCCGATTAACTCTGATAACTCAGCGCCGGTTTAATGCACTCCTGTTGAATTGGCTTGACGAAAGGGTGATGATAAGCAGTTTTTTTTTCCCGTTTTGAGTGGAGGAGCTGGATAATCGCTTTGAGTGAGCGCTGTGAATAGAGAACATTCCTGCGTAGCCCCTCCTGGCCAAAAGTCATTAAAATGTTTGATTTGTTTTGTTGGCGCACACACAAACACAAACACACACACACACACACACACACACACACACTGATTACAGCTATGTGCTTGTTGGCTCTAATTATTTGCATAACTCATTTCTGTTTAACATTATTGTGATTTTTGATGACGATGTTCAGTTTTATAGGGAAGGAGAGAAATGTAGCGTTCAGTGCAATTTGGGGAATGCATAAAGTTTTACGTACAGCATTTCTGAATTTCTAAAATATCCAAATATTGACGTGTTGGTTTTTCTGTTCCTCCCAAGGTTTCTCTGATCAACCGAGTCGTCCATCGACCCAGCACACAGTGTCAGTTCCTGGGATCGGGAGCTGACATGGAAACCACGGCAGGGATGAAGGTCCTGCTCTTGGTGTTTCTGGTTGGATGGGACAAGTCACTGGGTCTCAACTGGAACCCAGTGCCGCGCAAGACAGTCCGATACCAAGGTGAGTGAGCTTCGAAGTACTGACGGGTTCATAGAGTGGTTCTATTCACATCTGTTAGTACCACCACCAGCTCTCAGAGGTGGAGCATTGCATCACCATGGCCGTAATACGGAATGGCATTGTGGAATAAAAGAGAGACCAGATTTAGTGCTTTAAATGGAAGCATGTGTGGGGGTCGGGTCATGCGGCACAAGGCCAGACCTGGGGTTCCAGATGTTCCCCCTCCACAGCAGCATTGTCCTGTTCGTCCTAGTGTATCCTGAGACATTTTCAGGACAGATATATTCCATATTGCGAGTTTTTTTGCTCTCCTCTAAGTTGAACATACCTCCGAACCCTGTGAGGGGAGGATCTGTGGTAGAACGACCGACTTTCAAACATCTGTCCAATCAGCTCGTTTATATGACTCTGATAATTTGGAATTCTCCTCATTATTGCTAATAGTAGCAGCAGTAGTCGTAGCAGTTCTGCCTATTGGTTTTAGGGAGGCACCTTTATCCAAAATTGGATAATAGAAACATTGTACTCATAGATATTTGCACTAGAGCGATAATTATAAGACTTCAAAGTTAACCATCTGGAGTCTGACGTCAGGCTGGCGTGGTCCTGCGATGTTTTTGGGGTCGCTATATTGGGGTAGCATGTTTAAGATATCAAACATGTAGTATATGAAGGCCAAGGGAGGTTCTAAAGGGTCTCCATACTTAATTAATTTGAAATGTTCTTCTGTAGTTAGAATGTTTCGGTGTTAATTTGGGGGGCGGGGAGACACTGCGAGCTCTCTCCTCCCTCTCTTAGCTTGCGGCTGGCGGCCGAGCCAGCCTTGACCGCCAGCCTCCTTCCCTAGCAGCTGCTGGGAAGGAAGACGACTCCGGGCTACCGGAGGATTCTACATCTAAAAGTAGAATCTTGGCGTGGAAAGTAGAAAGATTGGCGCTCTGTTGCTTTTTCTCGTTCTAAATAATAAGTATGCTCCAACCATTTGTCCAAACAAAGTAACAGCTTAAAACACACACACACACAAAAAAATCCCTCTCCAGACGTCTGTTCAAACTTGGCATCCTAAATGAGAACATAGAGGAGATGGAGCAGGCTTTCTATACAAACATTTTTTTAAAAGTACACCTAGTTCTGAATATTATATTCCATTTATTCAAAGCAATACCATTAAATACCCCCTAAATTTTACGCACTGGACCTTTAAGTCGCTGTGCAGCAAGCAGCACAACAAAACAGGAAGTAAACAACTTTCCCTGTAATATGCAAAAGTACTTTGTGTGTTTGCTTATTGATTTTTACACATAAATTGAATAATGGTAAAGTATTTGCGAGCAAGCCAAAGAAATGTCCTGGCGTCGCCATAGTGGGATGTGTAGATTTCCTACTATGGGAATATATATATATATATATATATCATGAGTCCTGCTTCATCCTCCAGCTCTCATACTTTATTAAAAGACGAATTACATCACCTCTGTTTAAATAACTGTTTCCCTTTTATGGCGCTGTTTATATTCTCACAAATAAAAGTAAATAAAGGGACACGTTAACTGAAACCGATACAACCCCCTCCATTTTAATATTTGCTGCGGAGATTTTGTGACCAAATCCACGGAGGCCGGACTTTTATGAAGGATTTTTATGGTCAGAATCCTCGGAGTTTGCTGAGGGGACTGATCTTACATCTCATACACAACCAATAATTACCAAAGATACACCAATGAGGGAGGATTTCCCATTCTATCACAGGTGGATGAGTTCCGATCTCCTGTCCAAAGAGCCACATTGACACAGATTGAAACAAAGCATCGGTCTAATCCCAGCGCTCCACTGTGTTTGCACTCTTTATCTCCGCCTTCCTCTGCAGCCCGGCCCAGTATCTCCACAGAACAATGTCAATTGTTGCAAGCTGAGAAATAGTCTTTTTTTAATCCCTCAAAGGAGCAGCGCTACGTTTTCTCTCCTGGGGATTAGGGGAATACTATGAGGAGGGGGAAAAAAATATGAGGGGAAGAAAGCTGTATTCTCTCACCTCTCTGGAGCCCCTATTGCACCTTTCATCCCATATCAATCTCTCTCTCCGCCCCCCTCCTCCTCCTCCTCCTCTCTCTTTTTTGCCTTTTATCCCCCCCTCCCCAGCTTTGCTTTGTGCGCCGCGGCTCATCGTCATATGAGCCCCAAATGCTCTTATGGCGTTTTCACAAAGAGCTCCGATTTCAGCCGGTCTTCAGGAGAATGATGTACTCTGGCGGCAGCGGCGGAGTGAGGGGATATTTCAAAAGCTGCTTTCTATTGCCGCTATCTCAAAAGCCACCATACCCACACCCCCACCCTCCCTTTTTTCCATGCAGGCCCCCTCCCTCCCTCCTCTCGTCCCTCCACGCTGGAGCCAACGCCGGTGTCGTGGCAGGATGTGAGGCCGGGATGGGGGAGAGTAACGGTCGTTCCGGCATCAATGCTTTCCAACATACGACAGAGCCTCTGCATCACCAGACTGAACAAACACGTCGTCTAATATGTTATTTACAAACAAAATTAATACGAAAAAGTGTTCATTACCTCCGCCAACGAAGTTGTGTTTTCACGGGTGTCCGTTTGTCTGTTTGTGACAAGGATTACGGAAAGACTACAAGACGGATTTACGTAACATTTTGCTGAGAGGTAGATTTTGGCATATCCTAGTGGTGACTACATTTTGGTGACATTACGTGTTACGCAGCATTAATAATACAATTAAATCAAATAATGAGCCGTTTGGAGTAGTCACGTCACAATGTTGCAATTTGGGCCTTTGATGCCTTTGATGTGTTTTTGGCTATGGGCTTTTTGAAAAGTTACTTTATTAACTTAATGTTCCTTTTGGGGGTGGAGCTGGGGTCTTAGTTTCAGCAGTTCCTTTGATTCCTTTGATGTTCCTCTGGGGGTGGTGCGAGGGCCTCTGTGGGCTGAACAGAGACACTTAAGTGGAAGGCACAGAAGAGGACAGGCTAAAAAAGCATTTGAGAGAAACTCAGAGACTTTGTTGGAGTGCTTTTTTCAACCTCTAGTTTATTTTGGTTCCCCTCAGAATGCCCATGAGATTAAATAATTTTCCTCGCTCCGAGTTCAGCTCCACTTTTCTGGCATGGCCTCCAGTGGAATAAAAGCCGTGTCATGAATCACGACAGGAGGCAGATGGCGTCACCATCGCACCTGAGTCGAGCGTGGCACCTGAGATCCTGGGCGCAAATTGATTTGCATTGGAAACAAGTTGTATTATCTCGCCCGCTGACAGATTTCTCCACTTGGTTAGTGAAAAATGAGACTTTCAACCTCAGTACTGGATTAAATGACTTATATGGATGGGCTCTGGCTACAGTGCTGGGGAGGAGATTGGAGAGATGAAATGGAAAAACAAAGCCGCAGAAGAAGAGAGGGGGGGGGACTGCAGCGGAGAAATGAGTAGAGAGAGCCGATATATATAATGGGCAAAAAAAGCAAGAGAGAGAAAATGTGGTAGAGTGACATAGTGAGAGACTTGGAGAGAGAGGCGAGTCACTATCTGCCTTAAAAGGACAGAAAAGTAGCTTCAGAGAATGACAGAAAGAAAATAAAACCGCACACACACACACACACACACACACACACACACACACACAGATACTCAGTCTCGGCTGGACATTCATGCTGTGTTTGATTTTGCATCTCAGACACATCCATATTAACATGTGTGTGTCTGTGTGTGTGTGTGTGTAACTGTGTGTCTGTCTATCTAATCCCCCTTTGTTTATTTGTGAGTGTGTGCGTACTGCTTAGGCTGGCAGTCTGAGGGATTTGGTGCTCTGGGCAGTGTTTGTGTGTTTGTGTGTGTGTGCGTTTGTGTGCGTGTGTGTTTGTGTGTGTGTGCGTTTGTGTGCGTGTGTGTTTGTGTGTTTTTAATAGAGGGTGAGAGGGAGTGAGTATGGGTTTGTATTGGGGCAAAAGATTGCTTTAAGAGATATATTTAGCCCACCCACCCATAGACGCCACCACCCTCGGCGGGCAATTACGTGACGTTTGCAGAGCAACATCCTGTGTGTTCTTGCGTTTTCCTCTTATTATGTTTTTTTTTGGGGGGGGGCATTTTTCTTATTCTCACCAGCTGCTCGTCACATTTCCAGAGGCAAAA
Source organism: Lophius americanus (assembly GCA_037951165.1). NCBI lineage: Eukaryota > Metazoa > Chordata > Actinopteri > Lophiiformes > Lophiidae > Lophius > Lophius americanus. The sequence goes on from JBBDHG010000174.1 coordinate 206,652, forward strand.
CTATCACGCTTGGCTCCCAATGAGACATTTATGTCCACGCATTACGAACGTCCGTCTGCTAGTGGCTGCTCTGAATTTATAATTTTATAATCACTGACACCGAGCATGTATCTTGATTTTTTTGATTTTTTTTAATGTTGTGTTGGAAAGTTTGGTTAATTATATATACTTCACATTTATGTTCATACTGTACACATTTCTCATTCGTGCTAAAGCTCTTCTCATCCATATATTAGCATTAACAGAGTTTTCCATTCCTTTCTTGGCCATAAATCCCCTTAAAAAAGACCAAAACAACAACATTTGAGTAGTTTTCTCTATACTTTGTGACTTTTTTAACCCTTTTTGTGGCTTTAAATTCATTCTCAATGTTTTCATTTTTTTATTAATGCTATGTTTTCACTTCTGTCGGTTTGTCTGATTTTTCTTTCCAGATAACCTACAGGACAGATTTGCATGAAAGTGGTAGATTTTGGCATATCTGGAGGTTTTTACATTTATTTACATGCTACGTGTTACGCAGCATGTAAATACGATAAATTAATAAGCCGCTTTGAGTGGTGACATCACAAAGTCGCTATTGCAGCCTTTGATCCTTTGATTGCTTTGATGTTCCCTTGGGGGTCAATCTGGGGGCTTCGTGGGCTAAACAGAGATGCTGAAGTGGAAGGCAATCTCTGTCTTCCACTTCAGCATCTCTCAATTATCTCTCAAATTATTATTTGAGAGATAATGGGAGAGTTTGTTGGAGATGACGGTAGATTTAGAGGCTGCCACTAATGAAAACATTAAGGCAGAAAACTGCATGAATGTTTGCCAAACCTTGCTTTTGCGATTTTTGTGCTCTCTTGAGCGTTTTCTAGTTGGTTACGGGATTGGCCGCTGCTGATCGGAGCATCTATGAGGTTTTTCTTACCAAGTCCCAGGCCCTTAACCTCCTATTTTCTAACCACAGAAAATAATTCAGCTGATAATACCACGGGCTTCTTGTCGTCACTATGAGCCTTATTTGGCGTTCACTTATTTTCTTCGTACATTCCTGCACACACAGAGTCCTTAGCACTGAGGGCAGTGACCCAAAACTCGAATAAAACAAAGCAGCTGTGCTAAGCAGGAGAGAGGAAGTAGAGGAGAAGGAGGAGACGAAGCCTGAGAAAGCTATGGTAGTTGGTTAGAAAATGTACTTTGCTTTGATGCAGAAGATGATCCCCGCATCTTTAAAGAGAGGCCAAAGCAAACGTGTGTCTCTGGATCTAAGAAGAAGAGAGCTAGAATGAGAGCGGACTGCCGAAAGAAAACACACTGGAGGAGCAGAGTGGAACAGGGCCGGCCAATATGACCTCCAGAAACCCTCTCTCTCAGCCTTTCTCTTTTTTTCCCCTCCGCCTCCTTTCTGTCTTTCTGCCGTATCCCTTGCAAAGCCTCCAATTACAGTAATGAGTGGTTGAGAGCGAGTCGGAGGAGGAGGAGAGCGAGGCCTCTGCGTGACTGGGAGGATAGATGGGAGTAGAAGTAGGCTGGGTCGGAAGAAGAGATTCATAGCTGCTTTATATCTTCCGAGTGTCACTCATCTCCTGACCCGGCGCTGATTGGTCAGCGAAGATTTACAACCAGGACCAGATGTCAGGACCTGGAGTGCTCTCTGTTGTCACACACGCTCTGGCAGAGCTGAAGTGGGCATTTGGATTGAAATGAAAACGCCACTCAGACGCCGCTGTTATTCAAAGCACCTTTTTGTGTTTCCGAGCGCCAGAGTTGAGCCGGTTTACTACTATTGACATCATTAACATGAAGAGTGAGCGTTTCACGCGGGAGCACAAGTGGCTTTCTCATATTGCACGCCATAAATTCACATGTGTAATTTTCAGATAACCTGCATGTGAAAACATCAGTTCAAGCCCTGCTGGATTCAAGTGTGTGCTTGTTTTGGCGTTCTGCATGCGGTTTACGGCCTGGCATTGGCAGCATGTCGCTCAGCAGTGAGGAGATAAAGACTTTTTCTTTTCTTTTTTCATTTCATCTGATGAAATGTGATAATTAATCCTTCAAAAAAACTCTGCTGCTCTCAGACCCTCCAGGCAGGTTGTGATCAAAGAGTATCTATCCTGAGCAGCGGTGAGATAAATCCCCCTATTGGAGCACAAACACAGCTGGTGGCTATGGAGGTGGTGGTGGTGGTGGTGGTGGTCGATGACACTGCTGAGATTTCAGAACTGAAAAGGCCGATGAAATATTGAAAATGGTGAATCTGGGAGGTGATAGAGAGACAGAGAGTGTGCAAAATAGCGGCATGAAGGAACATGGGGGGACAGAGAGCATCATATTTAAAGAGGTAATGCAAAGTTTTAAAAAAGGCTTTTAAGATTTGAAGTATGTCGCTGGGTCACTGGATGGATGTGACCTTCTGGTTTCTCTCCTCCTGAGAATGAGAATTGGGAATGATGATGAAATGTGAATGACAGGGTGCTATCATTTAGTTTTTTTTAAATGAGGCAAACTGATTTAATTTTAGATGCATATAATATGGGAAAAAATGATTTATGCATGCTTGTTTTTTTTTATAAGATAAACATGTATTTTCTTCCTTCACGATGCGGTTTAATTACACATTTATTCCATAAATCATTCGCTGCTTCAGAAGAGAGAGATCTGGTAAGTTAAATGTTACGTATTAAAGACATTTTTGAAGTCAAGAACTCGTCTTTGACGTGAAACCACAAGGTTTTATTTGTCTTTTAAAAAAGGTCGTACACTGTTATTGTTATATTGATCCTTGTGCACCCAGATGCACAAAAACTTTTTTTTGTCGCTGTAGTATGCATGCCAGGCCAGTAGTTGGCGGTGTGACAGAATACCTGCATATGAAAGAAATTCATGTACAGCGTATTGAGTAAACGAATCGTTGATGCACACAAACAGATCCATTTTTCTGGGTGGATGTCCTCAAAAAATAAGCCGTCTAGATCAGTGACTTCACAATGTTGCGATTGCTGCCTACGATCCATTGATTCCTTCGAGGCTAACTTCCAGGAGTCCCTTAAAATCCGTTTGATGTTTATTAGGGGTTGGAGCTGGGGGCTCAGTTTCCAGGTATCCTATGATTCCTTCGATGTTGACTTTTGGGCAAGGTTGGGCACTCAGTGAGCTGAACAGAGATGCTGAAGTGGAAGGCCCAAGGACACAACGGCTAGTATTTGAGTGATACCCAGAGAGTTGTTGGTAGATTTAGAGGCTGTCAATAACTCAGACATCAATCTGCATGAGTGCTGAACTAAGGGTACTGTTGCACCTTGTTGGAGGTTTGTGCTCTCTGAGTGCATTTTCTACTTGTTGTTTTGTTGTTTTGTCCTTGCACAGCATTAGTCTGAAAAGATATTAGACGTTTTGCCTGTTCACACAATAATGATGGTTATTTTCAAAGGATTACATTCTAGAACCGACGACTTTAAAGCCCAGGTTTGTTTTAAAGCTCCAGCTGTTTTGAGATTGAAAGGCCGAACGGTTACATAAGGTCACTACTTTATGCTCAAAAGGAAATGTTGTGTAAACAGCACTTCACAGTTTCTGACGAGCAGCAGTTCCATCAGAATGTTTTATCCTCCATCTTTTTTCTGTAACCACCTTGATGACTCTGACCACTTCAGTGGATTGTTCAATTTTCCTAGCTACCTACTCTGCTACAACTTGAAAGGTCGTCGCTCAAAGTCATCAGTCACGTCAGCCAAGCGTCAGATTTGTTTAGCTAGCTAGAACGGGCTACCGAACCACTTGAAGATGTTTCAGGAGCGAACATACATGTATGGACTATTCCAAATGTTGACAGTTGAGGGCTTCCACCCAAACAACCACCACGTCCAGCACTGATGAGGTACGCTGCACGCTGCACAGAGACGCCGCACGCCAACAGTTGGACCCACTATGCCGCCGCGTGTTTTCTCATGTTTCCATCTTAATGGCTTTTAACTTGATTTTTCCTTCTTTTAATTTCTGACATGTAAACCATTCGGCGGGCTGACTTCCGAATTTGCCGCAATGTCATGCTGCACCCACTGAGCTCCACAGGCCCTCGTTCTTTTCTTAATGAGTGTCTGCATGTCACTGCAACGTTCCACAAAAAAAGACCTAACCCCCCCCCCAGCTGGTGCTCGCCGCTGCTGCAGCAGTCAATCCATGAAGTTGGCATGGAAAAAACACCACTTAAGCGATCAACAAGCTCTTGATTTGTTCTGCTTGTTGTGGATGGCAATGGCGGCCCCCCACCGAGCAATATTGTTACCCTCCACTTTCATGTACTGCTTTATACCCCTGGGACCATCCCCCCCACTGGGCTCACTTGGTCCGTTGTTGTTCTAATCAACTGTTACCACTTCTTCCCTTCTCACTTTCCCATTCCGTCATCTCATTTTACACTTCTGCCGCAGTCGGTCGTACTATAGGAAAAATAGACAGCGACTGCTTTTCCCTTTTTGGGGGGTCGTCACAGCGGATCATCTCATTCCACATATTGATTTGGCTTAAGTTTTCACGTCAGGTGCCCTTCCTGACACAAACTTTCCCCTTTATCCGGGCTTGGGGCCTTCACTAGATGTGGCTGGGTAGGTTGGTAGAAGAAAGAAAGAAAGAATCCTTTATTAGTCACATAGAGTCATACACAGTACAACATAGTGAAATTATTTCTCTGCATTTGACCCATCCCTGAGGGAGCAGTGGGCAGCCCCTCGTGGAGCGCCCGGGGAGCTAAGGATTCAGGGTCTTGCTCAAGGACCCTACGACAAGTAGACCCTGGTGGGATTTGAACGGGCTACCATCCGATCGGGAGACGGCCGCTCTACCCACTGAGCCACAGCCGCCCCTAACCAAGGAAGAACCAAGGAAGCTGTGTAGGAAATGCAAATGCTGCATAGCTGTGAGCAAGTAAGGGTTAAACTCAGGGAGGAACAAGTCGTTTATTCATCATCGTTCCCGCTGCTATTATTCCCTTCACGCTGATTTATTCACAGGTGAGTTAAGGACGTGGATTCCAAATGTAGCAACGTGAACAATCCAGCAGCTATCTAAATATTCCGGTGGCACACAATCTATAATAACCTAAATCCACCCAGTAATTGACAAAAGCAATTTTATGCTAGTTAGTGTAAGCCTGTTTATCTTTCCCACCCTCATCTCTCTCCGTCTCCACGCTCTCATTCTGTCTCACACCTTCCTCTCCTGTGAACTTGTCATCTCTTCTGCACACAAAGCTCCAGCATCCACGGGGGAGTGTTGCTCGCCTTTGTGTGCGCCGTGTTGCTTTCTTTTCCTTCAAAGAGGGTACCTGCCCTCCGACGGAGGAGGCGGAGGCATGACGGCGTTCCGTGTGCGCACACTCGGGTATCGCGGCTGTCTGTGTGGGCGCTTGCACAGCGTCTCGCTCCTCTGTCTGTCTGTCTCTGCCTCTCGGTCGGTGTCTGTTGCTGCTTCAAAGCTCTGCCCCCCAAAATAGGCCTTTAATCATAGTTTGGTGTGTGAGTGGCTCCGCGGTTAGGAGCTATAAGCAGAGGCTGGGTGTATTTATAGGAGACATGGAGAGGGAGGCCGGAGCTCCGCTGGATGGCTGATGGGGGCAGATTACAGAGACGAGGCCTGCATGGAGACCTGGTCCAGCTGGGCGCTCACTGCAGTTCTGTTAAGCTGAGCGTAACAGAACTGTACGGGTCCAGACTGATTCCATAGTTGGAGCAAATTCCCGGTTCACTAAGCAGCGTTTGTTGTTCAGTGCATATGGGGGCAGATGGGGGCTGATGGGGGCCGCGGGGCCTGGTCAGCAGCTCCCGAGCATCTGTCGGGTGCTCTGATGAATTTCTGTCTTGTCAAAAATGTGGGCCAGCCCATTTTTCACAATTGAAGAGTCGATTCCCTCCGTCAGCGCCCTCTTTGGCAGAGTGTCTAATTTTCTGACATGTGTTGGAAGTGTAAGGACAAGGAGGAAAAAGAATGTGGTGCTCTCAGGGTGGTGCTAGCCATCAATTTAATGCTCTACATAGAGAAACGTACCTATCTTACCTCCAATTCTCTCTGAAAAATGAACCAGCCGTACTTTCAACGTCAATCTAATCACTTGTGAGTTCAAATTGAGAAATCACCCTGCAGGCTCACTGCTAACGCTGCCATGAAGCAAACAGCTTCAGCTATTTCCAAAAAAAATCTCTCTCTTTCTAAATGCTGGTTTATGGTGAGAATTGAGTACGATCCACATTTTGCTTTTCATGTCGGTTCTATTATAGTTCTCTGAATGTTCTCTTGATGGTGTTTGGTGTGAAGCGGGACTATTGCTGCTGAGTTCGCCAACATCAGACACCCAAACATTTATACCGCCAAACATCAATCTCTCGAAGTACGAGTGAAATGGCTGAAATACGGCTCATGTGAAATTGGTAGCTGGAGGCCCTCATATCTCAGATGCCGCCGCCTCCTCTCAGGTGGCAAACAGGAAGATGTTGTTGCTGATAGTCCTGTCAGGAGTGTATAGTGACCATTAGTCTGTGACACTGCTGTAAAGCAGAAAACTAAACTTACTCGTTACACTTGAGACCTATTCTCAGGTACTTTTATCAAGTACCTCCGTTTCATGCTACCTTATACTTCAACAGTTCAAAACAGTGAACTTACATGCATTTCCTCCATTAATGTCTGAGTTATTGCCAGCCTCTAAATCTACTGACAACTCCAACAAACTAATATCTTTCAAATACTCTGTAAGCCGCTCATCTCCAGTACCTTCCACTTCAGCATCTCTGTTCAGCCCACTGAGCACCCAGCTCCACCCCAAAGAAAAATCAAAGTAATCAAAGGAACAACGGCAGCCACATTGTGACTGTAAGAGAACGCGTGTATGGTGAGTTTATAGACATTTTATGAGGAATTCCTGCAAACAATCACCCAACAATCTAGGAATCTTTGGGCACCACAGTCACTTCTGTGAGTTCTGTTGCCTCACAGCGTAAAGATTCTGGCTTCAAATCCACCTCACCTTTCATGTTCTCCTCATGTCTGCAAAAACTATTCCTGCCCGTAGATTTGAATGGTTGTTTGTCTTCATGTGATGGACCCTGAACCCCGTCTGTACGCTCATATCAGCTGGAATAGGTTCTAGGCCGGCTGGTTCCAGACTATGGGAGGATGCGGATTGTTGCCTGAACAAGCTAGAAGCATCATCAATGCGTTAGTTATCATAATTCAATGTAAGACCCAAGGATATGTGACATAAGCATAAGGAGAACTTTAATATTTAGAGAACATTTTGACCTCAAAGGGTCTTTATTTGACACGAGCAAACATACAAAGGACCTTTAAAGAGCCATTTTGCGCCTTTTATTCCCGCGGGGTGTAATTCAGGGGGATTAAACTATCACTCAGCTCATCGGTCGGTATAAATGCTGCTCATAACTCAAAGACCGTTGAGTGTGTTTTTTTTTTTTGTGAAACCTGGCATACACTTCAACCGTGTACGCCGGAACCTTTTGGCATTTAGGAGCTTTACAGTTTTCAATGTTTCAGAAGCAAGAACTTATACATATTATTAAAGCATTAAGACCCATTAACTTGAGATTAAAATAGTGGCGAGTGTGAAATAGACGAAATGGAACGCATTGAACACGTTTCTGAAATAATTAAGAGAGCTGTAATGTTACATATGACTTTCATTGTCATTTTTGCGTCATATGACGATGAATCAGCCTGACAGGTAGTTTTTTACTTTTTTTATTTGCAATTCAACATTCCACAACATATATCGATATTTGAAATTTTGGGGTTTTACGAGACAAAAGTACAACAATAATGTAATTGGTTTTAAATCACTTTGTTGAAAACTTGTCAGAACAGGTAGAGTGTGATGTGGGAATGTGATTAAATGGACTTAAAGCTTTAGAATTGTTAAATGAATTGAAACTTAGTGATATAAACAAGCAGAAAATGATCACTTAGAGACTCCATGAGTTAAAAATTATTATAATATGTGGTTTCTTATGTGTCTGTTAAAGAATGAGCTGGTTGTTGAAGTACTTCCTGTTTTCTCTCTTCGACTATTTGAGTATGTGCAAGTGTGTTTGTTTATTTGTTTGTTTTTATGTTTGTTTGTCTGTTCATTTTTTTGTTTACGAGCAGGATTACAGAAAAGCTACAGGATGAATTTGCTTGAGTTTTACCCAGAGGTAGATTTTGGCCTTTCCTAGGTGTGATTAATTCATTCATTTTGTGGCGAAGTGACATGTTTGGCTGTATTTAAAATAAATAAATAAGCCGCTTACTATAGTGACATCAAAATGTGACTATTGCTGGCTAGGAACCTTTAAATCCTATGATGTTCCTTTGGGGGTCGAGCTGGGCGCTCAGTGGGCTGAACGGAGACGCTGAAGTGGAAGCAGAGGAAACAAGGGGCTACAGAGTATATGAGAGATACTCAGAGAGTTTGTTGGAGTTGTCTGTAGATTTAGAGGCTTGCAGTAACTCATAATGGAGAAATTTGCAGGATTAGTTACTAAATAAAGGGACATACTGATTCTCATCACTAGAAATTGCATTTCCATGGCACAAATTTCATGTTGTTTGTTTTCAGAGGCTATCAGAGGAGTGCTAGAGAACTATGGGTCTATCCTTTGCTAATGTTGACACTTAATGCTAACTGACTGCTGAACAAAGAGCTCATGTGAATTAAATGCTGTTTAATTTTGCTGGACTGCATCTCCGGATGGCTATTATTCATGAAAGACAAACCTGTTGAGAGTTTCCTAGCTACCATGTATGTCTGTTCACTAATTATGAAGCCACTGCCAAGAAGCACTTAGCTTAGTGATGCTAAAAATGTTTTTATTCTTTGTTGTTTGCGCAGATCAGACAAATGAGATTCAGCATGCTTATGAATGAGCTCTACTGGTGTCGGTAGATTTAGCTACGGAGCCGGGCAATCTGCTTCCGCTGCTCCTCTTCTTTATGCTAAGCTAATCTTACCGTCTGCTCATGGAGGACCTGAGTCGCCATTCCCGCACGTGTGTGTGACAAATACCTGAAGAGACAGCTTGAGAATCAAATCAGAACACATGCTCTGCTTCATAAACTTGTCGGAAGATTTGTCCAGTGTAGCCAACACGTGTTTGGATAAATGAGCTAAAATCCTGTCCAAACAGGTCCCGGACAACTTCATTTAATTGCATGTGATGTAATTAACGACCAACATGGTGCACGTCGTCCAAACGTATTCTCGCGTCTTACCCTATTTCACCTCCGTCTCATCCGCATCCACCCAAAGACAAAAATACACACACAGATTCCTCCGGCGAGGAGTTCTAGCCGTTCACTGATCTCGGATCATTCCAGCGGTGCTGACCTCAGTCGGGCTCTCTTGAGTTGTTTGTCTTTTGTATTCTCCCCGCCGGTGCTGGTTTTTTCTATTTTTGCCCCCTTTGTTTGTATTTCCACCATCATCTGTCCGACTCATTATGCCTGCCCTCATCGCTGCCCTCTGTTTTTATTTGGACTCATTTATTTATATGCTCCCCTTTTCTTCTGCTTTCAGCAAGCTGTTGTCTCCCAGCATCAAAGGCCGTGTAATTTACCCCAAACCGCCTTTAAAACACACACTCACAAAGAAAACACACACACTCACCAGCTCCTTCAGATGATTGAATAGTCTCAGAACAATCCTGGTTCTAGTTTTCAAACTCCTTCCATGCAGTAAATGTAGAGGCTGGTTCTGGTTTTAGTACCGCTCAGGCAGCACAGTTGACTTCACAGAACCCAGAGAACCATCTGACCCATCCTGCCTTATTCTATTTTGGAGTCCATCTCAGACAAAACTTTGATTGCGCAACCTCCATGAACACAAAATAGTTTTAAAAGATTCTCTTACTCCAACTGGACCTGTTTGAAAAAAGTGGAGGCTCAAACAGGAAGTCACATGAGATCCAAAGAAAAAAACAAACAAGGGACCGCAGCAATCCCTCATCTCAATAAAGGTCAGAGTTCATTATTCCTTAGACACTGGGGGAAAAAAATGGCATCAGGGGAGAGAAGCAAGAAGGAAGTTGCTGCCGACCTCAAAGAACATTGAGGCATGAGAGAATCTTCTCTGGACTGATGAAGACAGCGATCCAGTTCATTGTAGTTTGATCCAGACCCTGAACATCAGACCTACAGTCCAACATGTGTGGTGTTATTTGGATGCTTTGCTGCTTCAGGTACAGAATGACTCGCCATCATGGAGGGACACCTGATTTGTGCCTTCTACCAGAACATTATGAAGGATAATGTCATTATTCTTGACCTGAACCCCGTTCAGATGATCTGATGGGACCTGAACCGAGCAGATCCTGCACAGAAACCCTCTGGTGAGGCTGCAGGGAAGCGGTTCTGCACAGAAGAGTGGGCCAAGACTCCAGCCCTGACTGATTTCCTGATATCAGACGCCTTTAGTTGCAATCGTTGCTGCTAAAGGTGAAAGAACTAGATATTCAGTTCGGCGGGTGAAAACTTCACGCCCTTGATTCAGGCGCCGGACCACCCTTTTACGTTATTATGTTAAAACACTATTTAAAAACCTACGTTTTTGTGTTTACTCAGGTGTGCCGTAGAGACCGGGAGGGGTCCAATACTTTTTCACAGCACTCTATATTCAGCTCTGCACAGCTGTGATAACATCAAACCCACACATGGTGTTTGTATAAGTTTGAACTCACACACATGTCACAAATGCCAGAAAATAGTGACGGACCACAGGTGTGGACTGTTCCACGCTCGCCCCCCTCGGTGCTGCCACCATGCGGCTGCAAGTGGTAAGTGCAGCGGTCCGTCTCAGCTGCTCATGACAGAGCTGCTGATCACTTCAAACAAGCAACTTCCCCTCTGCTGGTGGAGACATGATCAACTCGCAGAGCAGGTACCCTGGAGACCTTTCCGCATTTGTGTGGGTGTGTGTGTGTGAGAGTGTGTAATAGTAGCAGTGTGTCAACCCTGGAGTTTTTTGGCCAGCTGTGTGGAACACAGCAGATGTGCTCAGTTCTCCTTCAAGGATGCCGACTCTCTCTCTCTCTCTCTCTCTCTCTCTCTCTCGCCGTCTCTTTTTCGTCCTCTCTCTCCCTTCACTCTCTCACGTCAAGCTCCCTCATCCCTACATACCCTCAAATGTTTATTCGCTGCTGCTCTCCACATAATAAGCTGAATTTAAGAGCTTGTCCCCTTCCATCCTATCGCTCCATCATTCTCCTTCATCGTTGCCTCTTACAATATGTCGCCTCTCCGGCTTGTCTTACACCCCTACGCTGGCGACAGCTGTGGCCGTAGACGTTAAACCTGACAGTTTCCTGTCTGTTCTTCCTGGACGTGATGTCTGATGAACGCCTGGAGGGAATTTCACAAATTTAAAAGCTCCTGCAAATCTCAGAAACGAATACCCTTAAAAACTGTCTAGCAAAGCGTTTCGCGGAGAAGCTGGCATTGTGAGGCGAACTCAAACCGAGGAGGACACAAAATGACTTTGGAAAGAATGTCGTCTGCAGCGTGAGGTTATAGGACGTGCCAGTTTGGACCGATGCGATGGGCTTGATGGTGTATTGTTTCTCCTGCGAGGAGTCGGATTTACTGCTCCTGTCAGGCCCGTGTAGCGCAGCTCTCTGCTGCCCATAACATTTCACCAAGATTGCATTAACGGTGTGAACTCAGGATAATAGATGCTTTCCTCTGTGGTATTCCCTGTTGAGGAAACTCAGATTTTCCTCCTTGTGAAAACAATAATTTCGGCTGGCTGAGGCTCTGAACGCTGAGCTATTGCGATGGTTAGTAACAAGAGGCACATTAGACTGTCAGTTTAATGGAACTGAGCTACGAGCGTGTGCGCACCAAAACCAGAGAGAGTCTCGCCGACGAGCTGAGTCAGGCTGCGGGTTGGGTTTCAGCCGAGACAGGTGAGGCTGCAACTTTCTCTGTTTCTACCTCCGCCGAGGAGGTTCTGTCTCTCTCTTTGTCTGTGTGTGTTTGTGAGCCGTATTATGGTAAAAGTACAGGACGGATTCACATGGACTTTTACCAGGAGGTAGATTTCAGCATAAGCTAGAAGCTATTGAATGTTGGCGATGTTACGTGTTCCGTAGCATTCATAATAAAATAATAAGAGGTTAGGAGTAGTGACGTCCCAACGTGGCTGCCTTTGTTCCTTTTATGTTTCTTTGGGGGTAGAGATGGCGCCCAGTTTCCACAGTTCCTTTGATTCCTTTGATGGTCACCTGGCGATGGAGCTGGGATATCAATGAGCTGAACAGAGACGCTGAAGTGGGAGGTGCGGGAGACGAGAGGCTACAGTGTATCTGAGAGTTGCTCTGAGGGTTTTGTTGGAGTTGTCGGTGGATTTAGAGGCTGGCAATAACTCATTAATGGAGAAATCGTCCTGAACCTTGGGTAATGTTGAGCTGTGATCTGTGTTTGGTTGCTTTCCAGCTAACGTTGTAGAGCAGGGACTCAGTCATGGCTCACACTAACTTCAAAAAGGAATTAGGCCCCTTTAATTCTAAATTTAAGTAGAAGAAGCACATTTTACCTATAAAATAGCCTTCATCTCAATCAGGAGTGACGAGGGAATGATGCAAAGATTACTGTTCTTTGGAGTGGTACCTGCCCTCGGTATATCCCTCGTGGAGTCCACACATTGGTGGTGATGGCTGATGACTCTGCTGAGACTGATGAAATGATGAAGGTGTAGGATGTGAGAATTGTGTTGAGAGGTTGTTTTTTTTTACAATTTCAGACTGTTCTCAGCGTGCTCTTAGTCTGTTTGAGCAATCTGTAAGTATTTTTATGAAACCATACAAGTTTCTCAAATCTATCAGGTATTTTATGCATAACAGATGGAAGTGGTGAAAAAAGCTCTGTCCTTATTTTTTAAGTTACACTAAATTCCTGACTCTGCCCCGTTATCCGCACACATATACATAATTTACTGGCTTCTTTCCAGTCATATTCACAGAATTCCCACCAAATTTAATTTAAAATCTATCAGGTTATTTATGCATGATAGAAACGGCATGTGCCGGACGTTTAACCAAGTAAACCAAACTCCTGACTCCGCCCCTTCATCCACATCCACTCCTAGATTTTAGCGGTTTCTTCGTTGTCACAATCCCAACATCCCATCAAGTTTGTGCGGAAATAACTCCTTTCCAGAGATAACAGTTTCAGCCCTCGTGGCTTCGTTGTTTATCGGTAAAGTGACAATCATGATGACTTTCATGTTAAAATAGCCCGTGTGTTTGTGCTTCCACCCAGCCAAGAAGAATACTCGCCTTCTGTGAAATGTAGAATTATCACCTAATGTGCAGCCGCTATCGAGACGGATCACTTTTGTGTTTGAAGGAACGGAACAAAGATCTTCCTAGAACAAAAAATCAACCTCAATGTCTTGCAAAAACCAATTGACATCAAGGAGCGTTAACTTAACTGGTAACTCTCAGAACGGAGCCTCTCTTCTTGCACTCGCCTTTCTTTTGTTGCACACCCCCGCACTCCGTGCATACAAGTCTATTTAGTCCCAACTAGGCCACAGAGTCTCATGAGCTGTGAGTCACACCATAAATCACCGCTTCCTCGCCTTGTTTCCTTCGCTGGAGCTCAGCTGCTATTTTCAGTCTGCAAAAAACGGCTAAAGAAGTGAAAATATTCATGCCGCAGAAAAAAAAATGGAGTATTCCCATTCAATTTATGTGATCGCGTTAGGCGCGGCGCTGGCTGTCGTCGCCTTGCGTCTCGCACACACTCTGTCAGCGCAGATGAAGTGAGGAAGTGAGAGAAGTGCAGAAGGAGGAGGAGGAGGAGGAGAGGGAGAACAAGGTGACACTACAAGGAATAAGAGTGTGGATAATAAAAAATAAACACCGTCCTTTCTCTCCTTCCTCCTGTGTCTCGTCTTCTTTGCACCGCTAGTTTGTTTGTACGCTAGTTAGGAGATTTGGATGGTGTGTGCGTGGGCATGTGTGTGTGTATGTGTGCGTGTATGCACATGTGTGCATTATTATGCATGTGCAGGTATGTGTGTATATGCATGTGCGTGTGTTTGTGTGTGTATATGCGTGTGCGTTGTTTGTGTATGTACGTGTCTGCGTGTTTATGCATGTGTGTGCCTGTGTGTGTGTGTGTATGCACATGTGTGCCATTAGTATGCATGTGCGGGTATGTGTGTATATGCATGTGTGTATATGCGTGTATATGCGTGTGGGTTGTTTTATGCATGTTTGCGTGTTTATGCATGTGTGTGTATGTGCGTGTGTGTATATACGTGTGTGCGTGTTTGCGTGCATCTCTTTTTAACACTCGGCGGCGAGGACCTTTGGTGATTTTCTCATCTTTCTGAGATTGTTTGCGGATGTGTGAGCCTTAAGGCAAACACAGAAAACCCTTAAACAAATGAATCCTGAGATAAAGCACATGGATCCTGCTATTTGGTTAGGAGTGGGTCTACAAGGAGCCTAATGTTCTGCTAATACCCTAATCAGTGTTGAATGACTCATTTAGGCCTTCTCTTTAAATGTGATTCACATTTTCAGCCCGGATAATGAACAATCAAATCACACCCGCAGATTCGGGTCCATTATTAATGTGTGTTTGTAAGCTCTGCATTCGGCCCACGTTGTCACGCCGATCCCATTTTTTCCATTTGCAATATTGCCTCTAGGTCCGGCTCTGAATCCCTGTATGTTTTGTGTATAGGTGCTTTGTGTAGCATAGATTAACTTGCTCCACTCGCCGCCGCAGTGCAGAGCCTCGTAACCGCCGTCAGTCCGAAAGCTGCGTTCAATTGAGGCAAACACAATTGGAAGTTGTTTTTCCAAAAGGAGGTTAGTTGATTTTCTCAATTTGAGAACGAGCGGTCTTAATGGTGTTTGTATCGAATGCAAACCTCCTGGCATCTGGCTCGATAACAACCTGGCTTTTTTTAAAGTCCCCTCTAAAGCGCCGCTCGATTGGAGCGGTTTCGGGTCTTTGTTACGGGTGAAAAGATTGCGATTCTGCAGATTGCGCAGTCCTGCAACCATCTCTATAAACCCCTTCTTCATCTGTATTCTTCACTATACCTCTGCTTTATAAGGTGCCGTCACTCTCCTCTCAGATACTTCACTATTAGCTGTACTCCCCTTGGACTTCTTATCGAAACAATGCCCGGTACCGCCTCACTTCTTGTTTATTTGCCCAAATTCTGACATGCAGATATGTACTTATCACACCTGCAAACACTCACTTGTTCAGGTAAATAGCATTCAGTGCAGACAGCAGGAATAGATTTCAACAGATCTGAAAGCTTCTTTCTTTGCTTACTTTCGGCGAACTCATTTGGACCTAAAGGGACATTGGGACTATCGCGCTGAAGACATTTAATGGTCCTAAAAATAATTGCAATTAACACTTAAATTGTCTATTATGGCCCACCATTGTAGTATCTTATACCATTATCTGTCGAGGCTTATATATCTGTGCTTTCAGAAGTTGTCTACAACTTTATTAGTACAAAATCAACAAACTGGATCCTTCAAGATACTTATTCAAAAGTAAGACTCCAGCAGATATTAACATTTGGAGCCTAATTCTCCACTCACAGCCAAACGGGGGCAAACCAATTAACATAATTAATGCCAGTCAAACATGTAAAAGCAGAAAGGGACTTGGAAATAGTGAAGATATATGACATTTTTGTTACATCAAACCCATGTGTGCCGATGACTGAAGGCTATTATTATGATTAATACAAATAACTCTAATCAGATGATTATGGCATAATTGTGACGGGCCCAAATATCTCATCTGGTGTCCTTACTTTCGCTCTCTTTGAGTATTTCGTTCATAGTCTTCAGTTAATTTCAACCATATTTGTCCAATTTTAATGACAGCCTTCAGATGCGGATGAAAAGGACAAAAATAATCGACGCCAACTGAAAATGGAAAGTGGTGTTGGAGCTATAACTCAATCGATAGACAACAAAATGGACCCAACAATGGCTGGGTACCGAAACTTCGGTCCAAATCCAAATGCCATAAAGATGTTTTTTTGGTTGTTTTTTTTATCCGTTCTTAACTTGATAAGTTTTTATTATTGCAAACAAAGAGTATTTATCTACCTAAATCTGTCTGCATGAATATAAACCTGTTTAGACTTGGTTTTAAAATGCGTTTTGGGCGATCAGCTCACAAGTGGACAGCGAGACGCTTCAGTAAATACAAGGGTAAATAATCAGCGTTGTGATCCGGTCACTCAAACCAACTTTCCGAGACGGTCGGGGACGCAATGGACCGCTTATCTGTTGTTGTGTAAACGTTAATGTGTCCTGACGTAACACGTAACACGAAAATATGTGATCAGGTATGTGCTGGACGTGGTTAAATACAGTCGTCCTGTACGTCACAAAAGTTCAAAGGGTCTGTACAAATAAACGTCTTTGAGTTGTTAGGTAGCCCAGTGCTAGCCAGCTAAAGGAATTTGCCGCTTGACTGACATGACTGATAACTACGTCGCAGCAAGGAAATCTCAACTCAAATGATCAGCGGGACGTGTTTGGGGACGCATCATAGACACAGGTGCAAATGGCGATGTGTGTCGTGATCCGAGCGGCCAAAACACATTACAGAACCAATATGCCGTCGATCTCAGAGGCGGCACAGTTTTTAATATGTAACAGCCTCCGAGCCAAAGTCTGTCAGCGCGCTAGTCAACCCTTGCTAATACCCCTACGCTAGCACCTCCAGTGAAGCTAACAACCGCTAGCCATGACACACCGGTCATGTTGGCAGTAAAGGGAAACTGTGGAGTGTCTCAGAGCGCCAGGGTTTGTGGTTAAAGTCCTCCAGAGGCTCCTGAGGAGTCGTGTGGGTTTCAGAGTGTAATGTCGCTCAGCACAGCTGCTGCGCCGGCCCAGACTCAGTTCACCTTTGGTTCAGACATTAACTCTTGTGTTTTCATTACTGGACCCCATATACTTCTTATTACTATTTAATTATGCTACCTTCTGCCAGCAGTGTTCTTTTTTCCAGAGCACCGTTTTCCACTTGCAAGTTTGACTCCAGAATACGATGCGTTTTTATATTTGTTTTTATATATTGATGGTTAATCGGTTGATAGTTGGGAATGTTACTAATCTACGTGTTGGCGGCTCATGCAAACACAAATATTAAAGCGATATAGATAACGCTATGTTTAACGATATGTTTGTTAACTAAACATAAATTAAATGTATTATTATTATTATTATTTAAACACTTTATACCATTTTGGATTCAAAGTTGGGAATCAAAATCAATTGGCCAAAGCGGAATTTATTTAAAGTCAAAATAATACCCAGTCCCAGTCACGAAAAAGTAGATTTTCTTTTTTTCATTTTACTAAACATTCTATCCACCTATTAGTATTAAAGAAATTGCTGCATGCACAAAAACAGGGAAATGCTGTTTTTCGCATTTCTTGTCCCAGTCTCCTTGCTTATGTCCCAGCACCCCCACCCCCTTACCCTGAGGACAACCCGAATGTCTAGCCAACAAAAGACAGAAAAAACAGACAGACAGGCAGATAGAGAAAGTTTGTCAAAACTTTGGACTCTACACTGCCATCTGGTGGAAGTATTGATGTTATCGTAACGGACCTATTTCCTGTAATTTGAGCGTCCTGTTAACGAAGGCTCTTCTTTTAAAGCAATGAGAGTTCAGTCGGTCAGCAGAACCTCGCAACTAACAACAATTTCACACGCAAAACCAGCAGAAATCTGCTTTAGCTGGAACATCATTGAAATAATATTCTATATATAGCTGACGTGCAGAAATATGTTTGCATATACATATTCAGTTTACTTTGGTTTACTTAAATTGACATGGACATATACGGAGATTAAAAATACAATCGCATTAAAAGAACAGTGAGTCGTGGTTGTGAGTCGTAAAAACAAGACAGTGTTTTTTCTTAAGGAGGGTGGGTTATATGTCTGACAGCTGTCACATAACTGTCTTTTTAATAGAAGAGGTTGATTACAGCGGCTTTACGGATTAACCGAAGGTCGAGACGAGTTCACTGGTTGCAGAAATGGACGTGTTCGCCGTCCTCTGGGTTTAAAATTCAGAATGTCTCAGTGGCTGAAGGGTGGCATCTTGAAGTCTGACGAAAAGGAAATATGTGGGCGAGATGCTCCACACACGGCTCCGACACAATGACTGGCATGAAGCTGAGGGTGGTGGAGTGGGCGAGGCTGGGTGGTGTGAATAAGCTGAGACGTTAACGCATTCCGACGGCGGACGTGTGAAATGTTCTCCTCGGGTTTTATCCGGTCATCTGTCAGAAGAGAAAATAAGAGCTGTTCAGCGATTCTGATTCATGGTTAACGTGATGATGCCTTCGTGTGTTTCTGTCCAGACGTGTTGGACAGCATGGCGAGGTTCAGCCTCCAGGGAGTCTACAACTACAGCATGCTGACCCTGTCCGACCACGAGAGGATCCTGTACGTCGGGGCGCGGGAGGCGCTGTTCGCCCTGGACCCCAACGACATCAGCAGACAGCTACGGCCACAGGTAACACACCGGAACGCACACACTCTCATCACAGAGGCTACATTCACCCCACCAGGACTCGAATCCGATTTTTTTACCTCAACATGACACAAATCTGGAATGGAATCGTCATCGCCGCGTGTCTGTCGTTGTAACAGGATAACTCAAAAACTATTTCATGGATCATTTTCAAATTTTACACCTCCATAGGCCTTATTGCGAGGAAGAACTGGATTGATTTGGGGGAAAGTCGGTTTTATATTTCTGACACTAGGCGGAGCTTTACCATCAAAATGTTTCTGTCAATTTCAATTTCTTGGTTCTCATTAATCGACTCGAGGACATCTACCTTATATTTATCATTTCTTCCTCTAATATTTCATATTTTACTTATTAAGAAGAGCTTATTTTTACCGCACTAAACTTTATTTTTAGGACATCACTTCTTAAACTTAAGTTTGATTTAGTGGGGATTTGTTCTGTATTAATAGACTCAATGACATCTTTTTCATTATAGATCATATTTTACTCTATAGTTCATATTTTACTCACCAGGGAGAACTTTTATACGAAAATAAACACTGTGTTTTTGGAGAAGCTTTCTAACTGTTGGTCCAATTTAGTCCAAATTTGTTTTCTATGAGTAGACTCTTGTATATAATAATAATAACAATCATTGTAATAATAAATGATTCTTTATTAATCACAAACAGTCATACACCGTACAACATAGTGAATTTATTTCTCTGCATTTAACCCATCCCTGTGGGAACAGTGATATCACATTTTATTCACTAGTTGCAGCTTCTTCTTTTTGTTTTAAATAAAAAAACACTTTATTTTGGACATAAATAAACATTTCATTTGAGGAGTTCAATCAGGGGGATTGTTCGTACAAAGCAAGGGTTTGGGGGACTTTGTCGGGGATATACACTTGCTGTTGGGGACGAACTTGTCGGCCTACTTTTATGTGCAATCAGAATTTTTATCTGGATGGTCAAAATGAAGAAGTGACCTTCATCTACCTCTGACATGAACGCTCGCACTCAGGCGGCAACAGCCCTCCGAGTCACCAGCAGCAGAACACGCCTTATTTGTGAGACTAATCATGGCATCCAAACGGAGAGAGACTCTCCAGGAGTGAATGTCGGCACGATCTTTTGCTCTAGAGGAAAATAAACCCTTTGTCAACTGCTACACACAGTACTTAAAAAAAACAATCTGAATGGCGACATCGCTGGTTAGTTTCCTATCGCTCACGCTGGACAATATGATAAATGATGAAAAATGCTGGATAATGTCAACATGTGGGGGTCACATGGGGGTCCCTCTAGTTTAGGAGCAGGTAGGTTTCCTCCCGCAGAGAGGAATCCCACTCCGTGGATAATTGAGGGATCTATGAGTAGATATCACCGCAGTGCACCATTAATATTTGTGCACCGCCTGCAGAATTTGTAGTATTTATTGATAAGTATTAAGCTACGTTGCATATAAATGCCGGTTAATGGTGAGTCTCTTTATATTTTAACAACCAAAGTCTGCTTAAATTCACAAGTTACAAACAAATGGGATCCATATCTGTAAAAAATATTATTAATATTATAGCACACTTCTGTTCAAGATCTAAGATAGAATAAATGATGATTGTTTTAGCGGTAATGGGTTAATAACAAGCCCTTCTAGGATTAAGCTAATTCAATCAAAGGTTGAGTTGGCTGCGTTAGAGAAGTATTTCCTGTTGTGCGGCTGCTGGGGATGGATTTCCTTTCAGATGTAGTGGAGACTTTTTATTGAACTATGACTAAATTCGTCCAACTCGTCCAAATTCGTGTGACGTGAATGTAAGGTATGGACGTATGGACGTACGACTCCATGCATAACTGTATACATTTACAAAGATGTGCATAAATGGGCCTGAAATATAAACAATAAGGGGGAAAAAAGGCAAACACCGTCTTTAGGGTTTGGTTTTGTTCATTGTGGGCCGCTGTAGGAACATGGCTGTGCAACACGGCGGTCTCGGTCCCTCTGTGGAAATAAAAGGCTCAATCAAAAGCACAACAATTATTCTATTCAGGTAATTACATCCTTATTAAGAATATTATCTTCCATTTATTCCTCGAAATCCCTCATAAATCCTACGCACTGGACCTTTTCAGGGGTTAAAATTAACACAAAAAAAGTTCAACGTGGCAATCAAGGGATTTTTTTTTTTTTTTCAGGAGAAAATAATTACATTCACAGCATTGTCTGGCGAACACCCCCGCCGTCTGGGGGCTTCTGCAGGAATTCAAGGAACCAAATGATAAGTGGAGAGATTTAACATCGCGGAGCTTCATGATGGACAAGCGCCATCTCCCCCACGCCATTATAGAGATAAACACGCTTTTCAAATACATCGTTTAAACGCCGCAAATTCAGTTATGATATTAACTGTGATATAATTATTAAATAGAACACAGATTAAACTTCCCCGGGAAGAATACGTAAAGACTAATCTCTGCCGCTGCTGCGTTTCTTTGCTCCCCCGTTCGTTTCTAGACGGACATTATTTGATTCTTTTTCCATTTTTTACTCATTTTAGGATCAAGGAAGTTTGAGAACCGACCCGGAAAGTCAGGCAACCAATCATAAAACCAAATACTGCTGCGATAAAGTCCACTGAGTCATACTACTTGTTTAGTGCTTTATTGGTCTTTCGTTTATTAAATCTTCAGGCCTTCTAGAAGCTAATAAGGTACGAACTGGCGAGAAAATGTAAGAGCCTCTCCAAAAGTGTTAAAGTGTCCTCCTTGAAAAGGTCAGAAATATAATTAAATGTTGTAATTGATGCTTTTAGCTGAGAGGCCTATATTGAGTTAACGCTACCAACGCCGAGAAAAGTCTTAGTCTGGGTTTGACACGCAGTTTTTGAGTGTCTGTAAATAAAATGATATTGAAAAAAGTCGAGGCCTTTTCTGTGTGAGATAACAAAGTGCCAAGTTTAAAAGCTTTTTATGACTCAGTCATAGTGAGTCATAAAAGCTTTTACGGACTTCTTAAGCTACGTAATGTAGTAAAACGTTATCATACGAGTCAATGACTGAACACAACCATGACAAATATTCGTAAAAAGATATGTACTTTTTTAAATTTTGGTCCTTAGCGATGCCAGATTAGATGATTTGGCTTTTGTAGTTTATTGTTGAAGTTTAGTTTCACAAAGCTGGCTGAAAAAACGGCTGCTGTGTCTCTTTAATGATCAATGTTTGTAGTTGCGTTTGTACTGCTATCTCAAATAATTAGCTTTTTTTTTTTTTTTGCTCTCTAATGTATGTAAACAGAAAAGGAAAAAGCTTCATTTTCCTTTGAAATCTGTTTTTTAGCTATTTTTTTTAGCTATTGCTATTAATGCAACGTTAGCCATCCTTTGCTAGCAGCTTAGCATGTTTAGCCGTCAGTGTTCTTAACCGTCACACACAAAAATAAGATGTTTTAACCGAGTGATGTCAGTAAATAATCTAATTAACAGTATATATTATAATATATAATGATGATTTCTTTCCTTTAATCAGCGAAGTTCGTTTCAGGTAGCTAGTTAAAGGGCTGCTGAATGCGTTTTTTTCAGCGTCTAGCTCTCACGCACAAATAAATGGTGGATAAAATAGGATAAGGAAAAAGGAAAAAGCTTATTTTACATTTACTCACTTTTCTTTTTCTAACATTAAAAATATATCTGTGAAGTTTAATAATGAAATCTAGCTTAGTTGAGCTAGCTGAAAAGACATGGTGTGTTTTTCAGCTGCCAACTCTCACACAAATATTTGTATATTTGTAATTTTATTATGTAATTATCTTTGCATTTCTGATTTTATCATCTAATTAACAGAAAATATTACACGTGCAGAGGCTTTTGTAGTTTAAGTATGAGTGTTAGCTTCCCTTAGCTAACTGACAAGGCTTTTTCTTAGCATATTTAGCTGCCAGCTCTCCACACAACAAAATTTGCCTTTTTACCTTCTAATGGGGCGTTTAAGGAAAAAGGAAAAAATGCTTCAGGTTTATTTCCATCCTCATTTTATTTATTTATTTATTTTTAAATGAAACAATATATAATTTTTTTCTGTTTCTGCTAAATATTTTCTTATTAGATACACGCTCCATACATGACAATCTTTTAAATGAGTTCAAACATGAAGGTTTATAGCCTTTTCAAAATGATATCAACACAAAGAAAACATAAAATCTGCGTTTTTTAATCACTACAATAAATAATTTAAGTTAGTTTTTTGTGTGGTTTTCGCTCAGCTCAGATGTTTTGATTGTTTTTCAAATGAATTTGAATGCTATTATATGCTTTCCTCCTATAGCCTCAAACAGTACGAGTGAGTGCGCCGCCATGCGTTTAAACGTAGTACTTTTATCAGTACAAACCACCTTTGCATACATGGAGTACACTGACAACTCCTTCCTCCTGCGCCGGAACATTTTTTCTTTTGCTCCTCTATCGCCGAATTTATGATGCACTTATTCATTTTTTTATTGTTTTAAATGTCTGCATCCTGTTTGCCTGGGAAGCACTCCTGGGCAATCGTGTTTGTTAAATTGCACGAATGCTTACCCGCCCAGAGAGAGACGCTAAAAACTTAAAAAGACTCAATATGCTTTTGCTTTGCTCCCTTAATAATTGGTTCATATTGCAATCAATACAATTACAGCAGTCCAATGAATGCGTAGTGTGCAGCCCGCAGCGGTTTGGGTATTGTTATCTGATTTACCGCAGTAATGAGCAGTTATTGGACGCACACACACACACACACACACACACACACACACACACACACACACACACATACACACACACACACACACACACACACGGGGTCAGATGCAACACAGACACAAGCTGTTTGAATGAGGGTTATGAGTCTTAGCGTAATGATAAGACCACCTGCTGTGAGCCTCTGGTGTACAATGTAGAAGGAAGGAGCCAACTCAGAGCAATGGCTGCACATGGGCCGGGGAATAGTGCATCCCCTCTGCAGCCATCTGCCCATCACTCTCTCACCCCTCCTCTTCCTCCCCCTTAGCTGCTTTTCTTTCTTTTCTTTGCTGCTGCCGTTTTCGTTCTGTTTTCGTCTCGTTCCTGGGGAGAGGGATGTCACAGTTTGTTTCAGGAGCATAGCATAATTCTACACAACGACTCAGCGCTGATTCTTGTTTGTTTTTCTTTCATTTCCATGCTTATAAGTTTGTTCAGTTACGCTCATTCTGGTGGTTTGGTTTTGATTTCCTTTCAATATTTCGCCACAAACCTTTCCACACGCAGCGACCAATCCGGCTGAAGTGGTGCCTTCAATATTAAGGAAGTTTTATTGTTTGTTTGTTTTGGTCGGTTTCCATGTTTACAACTGAGGGATTTGTGTCAGTTTAGATTTCCTGAGGCATAAACTCAGAAATGTTTATGTTTATCTCCCATGCATGGGAAATCTGCCGTGTCATATTACGGGACTTTTAAGCATTTATTTAATATTTTTGAACTTTAACTTAAAATGATGTAACTAATTGACATAACTTCTTTCTAACAGACTCTGTTCTTTGTGCAGATTCTCATTTATCTCTGTCATGGTAATCCTAGAAGGATTAATCAGTCTGATATGGATATTGAACTACTCACCCCACTGACCTCAACACGATCCCTCCATTCTACCCACTCATACCGCCTCCTCCTTCCCCGGACTAAGCTCAGTACCATGGGTGATCGGGCCTTCTGTTCTGCTGCCCCTCGTCTGTGGAATGCCCTCCCTGACCATCTGAGGGCTCCACAGACGACTGACACATTTAAAAAAGGACTTAAAACTTTCCTATTTAGTAGAACCTATAACTTTAATTAACATTGCTGATTTTTAGTCAGGTTTTTATGTAGTTATTATTTTATTTTTTATTGATGCTTTTATCTGCTTTCACTTTGTAGCACTTTGAGATTTGATCCAAATGTAAAGTGCATTGTAAATCCAAATGTATTATTATTGTTTATTATTTTGATATAAGCCACATTTTGAAAGTACTGTGAACAACTAAACCAAAAAAAAAAAAATCCAATCAACTAAAAAAAAATGGAGCATTAAGAAACAAACATAAAGAAAGCCGTCGCTTATTGCTAGCGCGTCTAGCCGCTCTAGATGAGAGGCAGAGGACATTCTTTTGGTAGATGGTTCACCACCAGGCCGTGAGTCATCAACCGTGAGAGCCCTTCACCTGAACGCCATCCAATATTTTGTTGACTTATAACTTTATTTGTTTGGAGCAAATGAATGCTGAACCTCCTGGATGAGATAATGGAGTAGAGAGCGGCTAATGAGAATGTCTCGGGGACAAATTAGAAGTAACAATAAACTGCTGGTAGTTGCCTCGCTTGATGTTATCTCCAGAAAAAATGGATTAGTTAAGAACACGGATCAGACAGGTAATACTTCACTGCCACGGCTGCTTATCTTTAATTCCGCTAATAAATCCCCGCCGTCCTTCCAGTCACCTTGGGAGCTCTGAGAATATTAAATAAGCGTATTATTGGGCAGTGATTAGGTGAGTTATTAGCTTCTTCTTCTTGTTTTGTATTCAAAATTAAAAGTCTTATCTACTATGCTAACAATGCATTACTCCATAGCTGTTGGTTCCAATCCAGTAAAAGCACAACTGCCTTTACTGCAGTAGCGCCCCCGCCTCGTAATGGCCAGTGAAATCATTACTAATGGTGTGGAAACTTCTTTGTAAACACGCTTCATATTTAGGACCAGGGAGAGAAAAAGTTCAGCGATGTGCAACGCAGTCGTTAAAATACAAGGGGGAAAAAAAACGCAGCTGTAAATTACATGAAATAGCAACGGTTGGAGGGAGTATGGACATAAAGTGGAGGAGAACGTCCACATTTCTTTTTTTATTTGCCCCCCTACATGCTTCAGCGGAATTATACCTTTCGGAGGACAAACGCAGTGGAGTAGAGCTTTGAACAAGTGCATGATGGTTCCAGTCTCGCCATCCCCTCTAGTCTTTGATCATTTAAACAATGTTGGATTCATAAAGGAATTATACTGCAGCGAGAATTCCTACTTAGCAGTAATGGGGTGTTTGATGGGGCCAGCTGAAACGCTCCGCTGCCAGGGACCGAAGCGGAGTTTCCATTTGTGTTTCTTTCCGTTCAGCGCCATGAGTTCATGCTTCATTTTAGCCAAATTAAATTTATTGTATGTATTTTTTTAGAAGTACTTTTGGAACCTCTTGTATTTGGTGGGTTGAAAAAGTATGTACCTCCTCTCATTATCGTCTTCTCTGTTGGACTGTTCCCTTTAGGAGTCTGCTTTTTCTTACTGTTTAAACTATGTCCTGTTCTCCTGGCAAAGCTAAGCTCAGGAATTAGCTTCTTTATTTGGTCCGCTTAAATCTTCCATTTCTTCTTTGGGTTAATCTCTTTTGGGGGTCGCCACAGCGGATCCTCTGTTTCCATCTTGCCCTGTCCTATGAATCTTCTTCTTTCACGCCAACCAACTTAATGTCCTCTTTCATCACGTCCAGGAACCTCCTCCATGGTCTTCCCCTTCTTCTCCTGCCTGGCAGCTCCTTCTCTAGCATCCTTCTACCAGCAGATCCACTATCCCTCCTCTTCTTCACAGGTCCGAACCATCTCAATCTGTCCTCTCTGACTTTTTCTTGAAGACGTCTAACCTGGACCGTCCCTCTGATGTCCTCTTTTCTAATCCTGTCCATCTTCCTCACTCCCAAAAAACATCTGAACATCTTCATCTCTGCTTCCTGTACTCTGGTCAGAACCGCCGTCTCTGAACCATCCAGCAGAGCTGCTCTCACTACCAGCTTGGAAACCTTTCCCTTCACTCCTGCTGCTGCTCTTCTGTCACAGATAACTCATGTTACTCTTCTCTACCCACTCCATCCTGCCTGCACTCACTTCTTCAGCACTTTTCCACTCTTCCTGTTGCTCTCAACAGTTGAGCCCAAGTCCTTAAACTCCTTCACCTTCTTCACCTCTACTCCTTCATCCTCACCGTTCCATTTGCCCCCTTCTCATTCACACACATACATTCTGTCTCGCTGCGACTCAACTTCATTCTTCTACACTCCAGCGCATATCTCAACGTGTCTAGGTTTTCGTCAACCTGCTCCCTGCTCTCACTAGAGATCGGAAAGTCATCCGCAAATTAATAGTCCAAGAAGACTCCTACCTAACCTTGTCTGTCAGCCTGTACACGGCAAATAACGTGGGGCTCCAAGCCAATCCGTGATGCGGTCCCATCTTCACCTTGAACCCATCTGTTATTCCAATACATTTTTATACCCACGCCAAAGGGTCGGGGTAGTATAGGGTTACGGTTGTCTGTCTATACGGACATATGGTATTTGGAATACTCCATCTAAGTCTCCTCAAAATCTGTAGGACAGAATTCAAGTTAGTTTCTTAGTTTCTTAAATTTGCTCATTTTTTCCATTTCTAGGAAAACATTAAACAGTATTTAATCACAACGGCAAGGGTGACACGCAAAATCTGCTTATTTATATACATAACATCTTACAAATGTCGGCGGAGACTTGTGCCGCTCCATCTTAATCTGCTTTTTGAGTAATCAGATTAGTTAATGTGTCAGAGGATGGATTAATGCAGAAATTACACAATATTAGGCATTTTGTTATAATATTATGGCTAAACTAAAGATATTTTAATTCACTTACATTCACCTTGGATGGAGGTGTTGGTCTATTCACAGCTCTCATCGGTATAAATGGAGTTTTTCTTGTAGAAACGGCGTCTGATTTTCTAGTTCAGTGTCAAAAAAAAAACTGTGTTGCAATGAACCGTTTATTCCACAGTGTGTTGTTGCCATAGTTGCAGCAGCTGCCGGTGGAAACTGCAGTCTTCAGACTGAATTAAGCAAAATGGCGACAAAGAAAGTGTGATATTTTTTTATGTTGCCATAACGTGGAGCCCTGCTGGAATGAGATGATGTCATTCATGTGACCAACACACGACACATACATTATATTTTCATCAAAGTTGCACACATCACATCTGTCTGTGTTCCTCTCTGCAGATCGAGTGGTCCGCCCCGCAGGATAAGAAGAGAGAGTGCGTCGCCAAAGGGAAGAACAACCAGGTAACGTAGGATGTTAGCTGACATAGACGTCGAGGCTGCCTGCCGTTTTCGATGTCGCCGTTTTAAAACATTGGTTTATGAGGGACGTATTTTCTTCCTCATTTCAATTTCATTTTGCCACGGTAGTTTGGGATTTCACAGTGGAAACCTTCCAGTCATTACATTAAGGCACAGTGCGTCTCCCTGACAGGGACTGGATCAGCGATTTCTCCGCTGATCCAATTCAGCAGGTATTTGTCTTCAGCATCAAAGAGAGAGTGCTCTAAAAGAATCACATATTTGAACTAGAAAAAAAAAGCAATGAAAAGAAAGAAGAAGAAAAAACGCCGCCGAGCCACAACAATATCCAATGTTTAAGAGAAATGCCTGCAGATTTCTCCAGTAATAATCTGTAACCGGTCCTCTCCAGCGCCTTCCACTTCAGTGTCTCTGTTCAGCCTACTGAGCCCCCAGCTCCCCCCCATAGGAACACCAAAGGAACAACAGCCACATTGTGACGTCACGACTCGTAACTACTTATTATTTGATTTGATGTTTTTTAAAATGCTGCAAAGCACGTACCGTAACCAAAATTTAATCACATCTATGGTGCGACAGAATCTACCTCTGGGTAAAAGCCTCTGCAAGTCCATCCTGTAGTTTTTCCTTAATCCTGCTCACAAACAAACAAACAACAAACAAACAAAACAGACTAACGTACATAAGGGAAAACATAACATTCCTGCAGGTGAACAATCAGTCAAGTATTTCTGTTCAAATGCTCAGTCAGCAAATGTCATCATGATGTTCCATTTTTTTCCACATGTTTTAGTAACTTTTTGGTGCGGCACTAGTTGTCCGTTAACTAAACTTATGTTGTCGACAACAACATAAGTTGTTTACCACATAAGTGGTAAACTTATGTTGTTGTCGACAACATAAGTTTACAACAATCTATCATTTCTTTCATATCATATCATTTCCCATCTTTGCCCATTAATCTCAGCAGGAGCTTCTCCCCGTCTCGGCTGCATAATGCACATTTGCGAAAAAGTCCACTTTAATATTTTATAGGAAAAACACACAGCTTTTGGAAACGGAGCAAAAAAGTTGCGCAGCACTAACTTTTGATGTGGGCTAGAAGCGACGGGGGACGCAGTTCACTTGGGTCCACTAGTTGCAAAACTACTTTAACTGAAATTGACTCCAAAGGAATAAAGTTGTCGAGAAAATTAGTATACCAAGAGCTTCAAAGAGGAGCCACTGTTTTCATATAGCTATTAAATCTTAATGCGTCGTTCGGAATTCATCCTTCATGTTGATTGGGATCATAAAACGCGGTGTGATGTGTTCTCATCAGGAAAGCCGACGAAGACGCTTTTAGTCATAAATAACAGCAAAAGCGTAATTGTTCTGCAGAGCAGCTTTATTCCACTGACTTCAATCGCTGTGGATACAGATGGTTACAGCTGTATGCCGTGTATGACAGGAAGTGGCTCACCATGCAAAGATAGCCACACGGTGTTTCGACCGCGCGTCCGTGTATTTAATGACTCGTCACTTTACGTAATGCTGTAGCGGTGGGTTTGAAAGAGGCCCGTCTGCCTGACAGATCTCCTCATCATCCGCTCTGATTACTGGAGCCGTAACAGTGAATTTTAGAGAAATCACTTTGCCTCTACTACAGCCGTGAGATACAGATATTGTGTATTTTGCAGCTGCAAGAGGCAACATTGCTGAATAATTCATTGATCCGGCGTCATGTGTGAGCATCTGTTTCCAATTCCATTCCAGAAAGCCTCTCTGTTCCTCGCCGAGTAGACATCTAAGGCCGTTTCTCGTGAAACAGTGCATATATTATACTCTTGATGCCGCACATATTCTTTGAGTCCGTGGCGTTTCTATTCAGCATTAAGGTCACTAAGATTATGCTGTTTCATCAGTACGTCTTTTATCAAGCCATTTCATCAACAGGACAGGGAACATTTGTTAATTGTAATAAATTGATTTCACTGAAAGGCACGGCATGAAACATTCAGTGGTTTCACGAGTCGGGTCTTTATGTTCGCTTCTATGGCAAGGTTCCGTGGTCCTTTTCTTATTCTTGTGCTGAATAATAAGTATCATCCTCCATCTGTCAGAATTTGGGCTGTCAGATTTTCGCAAACTTCTCCAACAACCCAACAATTATCCAGCATAAAAGTATTTATCAGCTTGTTCCTTGTTGGTTTTTTCAGGCTTCTACTTCAACCTAAAAGTGTGAAAAAGCCTCTCTCCAATCAATGTTTTGGTGTGTCCAGTCTGGGCCACTGTACACACATGAAGAGGAGCCCCTCCATCTGGAGTTATCATTAAATCAAGAATTTGTATTATTAACTAACGTACACTAAAAAAAAAAAATGCATCCATTCAATAAATTAATATTACGATCCATTTATTGAAAGAGATGCCCCTTAATTTTACACATAAACATTTTTCTGCTTCAACAACTAGACACTAATTTACTTGGACCTTTTACAAAAACGTGAACTTGATACAATATACAGTGTAAACTGTCTTTTTTTTTTTAAGACACATCAAAATATATGATAGATAGAACTTGAAGTCACCAATTCACTACTTATTTCCACGCCCGAAAAATGAAAAGAAAGATTTTCCTAGCAGAGAATCGTCGACAAACTTATAAGTAAATAAAGAATAAAAGGATGTCATCAGCAAACGGAGTTATTAAGGTGAATTTTTGCATTGATAAAATGATATTAAATCTCACAGGAAGCAATTTGAAAGTCTGTTTTTCGATGGTTTCCACTGCTTTTTGTTGCCTTAACAGCATTCTAACACTTCCCCCTGTCTCCTTCGCAGACCGAGTGCTTCAACTACATCCGTTTCCTGCAGAGCTTCAATCACACACACCTCTACACCTGCGGCACCTACGCCTACCAGCCCAAGTGCACCTATGTGGTGAGTATGCCTGTATGTGTGCACATGCATTTCTGTGTGTGTGTGTGTGTGTGTGTGTGTGTGTGTGTGTTTCCCTCGATAGCGAGCCACCTGACAGCTGTCGGCTTGAGATGTCGGCCGGACCTCTCGCTGAGACGGCTGTGTGAGAAAATATAAATAAATGCAAAGGAAAAAAGTTTCTGACGTTGTTCCAGCCGAATGTGTGGATGTTAGTGTGTGTGTACCCGTGTGTGTGTGTCGGGACACTGATGCGATAGGACAGCATGGCGAAGTTGCGACACTCTGCGTGTGGTAATGGTGGGCCAGCAGTGTCATGTAGGTCGTAATGCTCACTGACCAAAAACAACCTGTGTGTTTGTTTGTTTGTTTATGTGTTTGTTTGTGGGTTTGTTTGCAGAACGTCAACTCTTTCACCATCAACACTGCAGCCCTGGAGGACGGCAAGGGTAAATGCCCCTATGACCCCGCTAAGGGGCACACCGGCCTGATAGTGGGTGAGTAAATAAAAGTTTGTGTTGGCGTCGAAACTGTAGCTTACATTATTTTTATGCAGCAGGATGTAATATTCTCCATTTAAGACCCCATTACAAGGTAGGACACAGAATGAAAGCTCATCATTGAAAATCATGTTAAAGCAAATGATCATGATGAGTCATCGAAAACACTAAACAAAAAGTCTTTGCTAGGTATTCGGAATGTCGAAGTTTTACTGCGCTTACAGACGCATAAAAACACCCATCACGTTTCCACAAGCGGAGGCATTTCCCATCTGTTTGGTCACCGCACCACTGCACTGAGATTCCTGAAGTCCAATTCAGCTTCGCATGCTTCATTCCCTCCGCTATGAACGGCAGCACCCAAGTCTCCAGGCACCCGTTCTCGTCGGCTGTTTTCGTGTTTCCCCGCGGAACCGCTGACCTTCTCTCGTTTTTCTGAGGCCGGACAATTGTAGCCGAAAAATAAAATTAAACCAAAGCTTGCGTTTTGTTGGAACAGATAAGGAGCTGTACTCGGCAACGCTGAACAACTTCCTGGGTACGGAGCCGGTCATTCTGAGGAACCTGGGCCAGCAGTACAACATGAAGAGTGAATACCTGCCCGCCTGGCTCAACGGTAAGTAAACAGTCAAGAAAGCCTTAGAGGAGAGAATGTTAAACTTAACAAAGAAAAGAGAGAAGGAAGGAAGAGAGAAGATCTTCTTAGTTTCATTTTTGATATTTTTCGTGAATATTAATTTGTTTATTTGGCAGTTATTTAATAAAAAATGTTGTCCTTTGAACATAAAGGGCACCAAAGTTCTTTTAAGGGACCCACTCTTTCTCTCACGGCAGCAGGCCTACTTCATCAGATGCCCACCTGTAAGAGTTCTCAGGAAAATCCCTTCAATAACCCTTAAGCAAAAAAATAACACATGGTTAAAAAAAAAGTTTTAATTAAACCCTTGAGTAGCAATGAATTAAAGTTGTCAAAGTCGTGTTCAGGCACATAAGTCCAACTCCATGCTCCGATAAGAAACTTCATTAACTTAAAAAGACTAACAGGCTTTCTGTTAAATTTGACACGTATGACATAGATATAAAAAAAATCACATGATGAAATGTAATTTCATGGAAGCATAATTGTTAGTAGATGCTGAATATTGACAGGTTCTTATTTAAACTTGTTTATGTCTCATAACATATCTAATTATGTCCCTAGCTACTCGAATCTAGTAGTAATGTTTGTATAACTAGCCAACGACTAGCTTGGTACTGCAATTGCTACAAGCTACCAATTGCTTTAAGCAAGCTACAAGCAATTAGCAAGCTACTAGTGTAGCACTTTACTACTGTTAGTAGCAATCTAACCTATTTTTAGGTTAATGGCCTAAGAAAACGGCCTAAAGAGTCATTTTATATTTTACTCAAACTTTTATTTGAGTGGAAAAGCTTGTAGAAGAAAGAATGAATCAAAGCATGAATCAAGCAGCACAAGCTAACTAGCTTGTGTGATGGTTTAACTGCTAGCTAATGACTTGGTTGTTACTGAAAATATCAAGCTATCGGGTTGTTAGCTTACTGCTGCTAGTAGTCAACTACTTTATAGACTTTCTAACATTTGTTTGTTATGTTTATTATGATAAAGTTACTGTTACATGCATTTCTAACACCTTTATTGTTTGTTGTTGTTGTTTATTGCATTTTTATGTGAGGATAAAATGCTTTTTTGTACTATTAGCTAAGGACTAAGCTGTTAGTGCAGATAGAAAGCCTGTTAGCTTATAGCTGCTAGTGATAATCTTCTTTATAGACATGCTAACATTTGTATGTGATGTTTATGATGATAAAGTTACGGTTACATGCATTTCAAACACCTTTATTGTTTATGGTTGTTGTTTATTCCTTTTTTATGTGAGAATAAAAAGGGTGTTTGTAATATGAGCCAATTAATAGGTTGTTACTGTAAATAGCGAGCTACTGGCTTGTTAACTTACTGCTGCTAGTGGTGAGCTAGTTTTTGGACGTGTTAGAGGATAAATGCACTGTTTAATTTACTTCTATCACTTTTACTGTGTGTTTGTGTGTGTCTAAGTGTGTGTTACGGTTAAAAGAGACGCCGCCCTTTAAACGACCGTAAAACCGACAGAACAATGACAACCAAAATAACTTTTAGCAAAATTCCATGCAGCTAAAGAGTTGTTGGGGTTAACTACCAACGAATGGAAACTTGTATCCTCAAGTAAATTCATGGAAATAGCCCTTTATCCATACACACACATACATACACATACACACACACACACACATACACAAACACACACACACACACACACACACACACACACACACACACAAACATACATACATACATACATACATACATACATTCAAACACACACACACATACATACATAGACACACACACACATACATACATACATACATACATACACACACACATACACACATACACACACACATACATACATACATACATACAAACACACACTCACAGACCCTCAGATTTCCGACTTTTTCCCAGACACTGACAAATTAAATCTGTAGTCAAATAAGTGTTTGATATAAAAAATAATCAGAGCCAGAAACATGCAGAGAAGAAGAAATGAGTTTCGGAAATGAAGCACAGGACTCGGCCACATCGTTATCTTCACAGGTTTGGGTGGGGGGGCGGGGGGGGTGAAGAAAAGAAGTGAGTCACTTGGAGAGAAATTAAGGATAGAAAGGAGGATGAAGTCTAGGCGAGAAAATGGGTGATGAAAGGGGAGGCATTAGGAGTCGTGATGAAAAGATTGAGGGAGAGGAGAGGTGAGGGGACTTACAGATGAGGTTTGGACCAGCGTGTCTGTTCATCATTCATACTGATATCCAGCTTTTATTAAAAAAGAGACTTAGACCAATGAAGCCGACCTCACTTTAATATAAGCAGCTTATTAAGGTTTAATTGGCAAGGATTTTAGAGGAAAGTTATTGTGACCCATGGCTTCAAAATCGTGCTTTGGAAGCTTTCGTATAAAAAAAATTCAAAAAATAACCCCATCTGTGCGAAGACTGTATTCTTGTGTTTTATTAAACAGAACCCTTTGAATAAAATGGTCCAATTTTAATCCCTCAGCACTTCGAGTCCAAAAAATTGTCTGTATCTCTTTTCTTGAAAAACACATCATTCTGGGCGTAATGAGGACTGGGCACAGAGAGAGAGTCTGAGAAAGACGGGGAGGACGGGAGGAAGTGAGAAAGACGAAATGGGCCGCTAATAGGGAGCATGAAGAGACAGAATACAAGAAATGAGTGCAGGAGAGATAAGGCAAGAGAGGGATGATAAAAAAGCGAGAGGTGAGAATGTGCGGCGGGGAGTGAGATTGAGGTGTCAGACTTGTGTGTGTGTGTGTGTGTGTTTGAGTTTGTGTGTGTGTGTGGGTGTGGGTGATTCAAAGACAATGCACCTTAAGGCTACGGCTGTTAGTTTACTAGTATTTGTGTAAATACGCTTTCTAATGCCACTCTTCTGTATGTGTGTGTGTGTGTGTTTTGTGTACGCAGAGCCGGATTTTGTGGGTTCGGCTCTGGTGAGGGAGAGCAGCGGCAGCAAGGAGGGGGACGACGACAAGATCTACTTCTTCTTCAGTGAGCGGGCGTTGGAGCTGGAATGCGACACTGAGCTCAAGGTTGCCAGGGTGGCCCGAATCTGCAAGGTACGTAAAGATCATCAAAGCTGCCTATTTTTTATTCTATAAATGTAATATACACTCCTTATTATGACTTTATTCTACTGTTCGACATTGTGAACTTAGTTCTTTGTATTTGATCCATCCCCGAGGATCAGTGGGGCCCCCTGTGGGGCCCCCCGCGAGACAAATTGGGGTTCAAGATCTTTCTCAAGTATCCTATGACATGTAAACTGCAGGGTCAGTCTGGAAGATGAGAGGACGAAGATGAGTAGATAGTAAATTGAATGCATATGTGAACAGAAGTACTTCTTACGTCACACCCTGCCAACAAAGTTCAAGCCGAGTAGGAGAAAAAATGCTTTAACGCTTCATCACTTCATCATTCCAAGTGTGATTTAACGGCTTCACACTGAAGGTACATATGTGTTTACCTTAAACATAGCTATAAAACAGCTCAACAGGCTCTCACCTTATATGGGCATCTCCTGTTGAAGCCCCAAACTGTTATCGACTGCTGCCTCACATCAGCCACCGCTCTGAAGCAGCTGCCAAAACAGCTGGAGAAAAGAGGGAAGCAGCAGAGCTCAAGCCAAAGTTGCATGAAACGGTGATTCTGTAGTCTATACTTGTTTTGGGCGTACATATCTGTCCCTGTATTCTCATAAACAGTCATAAGCTGAATAAGTTCCTTTGGTTTTGTCGATCATAGACAGAGAAAGTTAAAAGAGTGAGTATAAAATAGTTTTTGCAGTCTTCAAAAAGTTTAATTAGGACCAGTCTGAATGAAGATGAAGGCCTGATGCACAATATGAAGGGAATATCAAAGCTCCTTAACCGCATAGAAGGGGAGACAATCAGTCGCCATGTATTAGTGAAGGAAATTATTGGGGGTTTCTTTTCATGTAATTGTATTTTTAGAATTCGCTGCTGGATGCCACAACCCACATGTGTGACCAATATGTCCAACCTATTTCCCTCACAGAGCCCTGGCGTGCATTTAAAACAACACGCACACTGTTTAATTTAGTGTGAATGAAAAATGTACATCTGAGGAGGGTCTTTATTGCGGTGCTGTTGCACAATTTCTGTGTAAAAAGGCCCTTTTTTTTCTCAAATTTCTTTAAGTTGCCCCTAGAGGCACTTTGCGGTACTGCAAGGGGTACATAAGACTTTTGTTCATAAAACTAGCAGTCATGTATTGTTCTGAAAATAATTTCACCATAAAAAGATCAAATCAAATCCAATAAATCTTAATTTATATGCAGTATTCTTATTTCTAATGCAATTTCTAACTGCAGACACAAAATCTACTCAATTCACACCTGAATGTAAACAGGAAGTGTAGATATTGAATAACTGATGTAAAATAAACAAGAAGATTTTGGTTAACCAGGAGAAATATTTATTTATTTAAAAAAAAAGCCACATCAATTACAACCACAACAATCGTATACGTCACAAATAAAGTCATGGGCTGTAAAAAATTAAATGCATCATGTAAATTTGCACTGATATCAGAAAAATTACCAAAAAAAGCCACTCTGCCATTTCATTATGACCGCCGCAGCCTAAGCAAATACATTTATCTCACCGCTGGTTTGCTAATAATGTGTTACGTGAAAACAATTATATTAGGATTATTTTTTTCTGTAATTAATGCCTCCATTTTCTTAATACATGACCTTATTAAGATAATAGATTTAGTTTGATATACAACAGACATGTACAATGTGGTTTTTTTTTAGTCACTGAGATTCTTTTTATTTCGTTTGATTTCAGTGATAATTTATACATGCAACAAATAAAAGGTTTTGGTGTCACTTCTCACGTACAACCGCATGATTAGCTTCAAATCCCAGCTGAAGAACAGACACAGATTGTCGACAGTCTGAGGATATATGTGTGCAATTAAGGGCAGAGCATATTATCCCGTTTCATGGAAGCAACCTTTAATGTCGGCTCTATGATGAACAATAAACCTCTTGGAGTGAAATTAGAAGCAGATGCTCTCACGTGACACGCACCAGCGCCGTCAATAATTTAGTGGATTCTGCTGATGGTCGTATTGCAGCAGAAGCGCTGAAGTCTCACGGCTGTAATATGGGCATTTTTGCATTTTTGTTAATGCCTCTTTTACAGCTCCTGCAATCACTGAGGATCGTTGGAGATGTGCCTGGACAGCAGGCTTCATCTCAGTCCACAGCATGCTCCATGAAGGGCCCACTCATCGATAGGAAATGCAATGTTTATTTTACAATTTAACATCATTATTATTACCTTTACACTGCATTTTAATGGTGCCCTTAGAGCATTTGACTTATCGTTCATTCCAAATGTTCCCTGAGAGGATTCCCCTTCGTGAAAACAGCTCAGTCCGCCTACTCACACGGAACCGGCGTGCTTTATGCACAGAGACGGTATTTGGATTCCGGTGAGGTGAAGGTGAGGCTGATGAAATGCGACATGAGCGGCGGAAGACGCACAACGGCGCAAGAAGGGCAGCGCAGAGCTGTCAGTTTAAAAGAGGAACCTGTGCATCGGGTTGAGAAGCAGAGCCTCGCTGCGCTCTTCAAGTCGGCTTCACCGATGTAAGAGTGATCGGGAGTTCACCGTCGCATCTGTAGCTACAGTCCACAGTAAAGTGTGCAGTTGTTGCCACGTTTACCGCATTAGAGATGTCGCAGAATCCCATGTTCCTACTGGGTTTTAAAGATAGAGGTAAACACCATCCAGCCATAACATTAAAACCACCTGCGGAATACTCTGTAGGTCCTCCGTTTTGCATCTGTCCACCGGAAGCAGATTTAACTTTTCCCACTATTTGTGCTACAGTAGCTCCTCTGTAGGATCTTTCTGCATGAACCTGAGGCTCCTCCCTTAGAACACTTTTGTAAGGCATTACCCACTGTAGACCACGCAGAGCCAAAAAGACCTGCAGTTTTGGAGATGCTGCGACCCTGTTGTCTTACTATTATAGTCTGGAAATATAGATCATCTTTATTATGTGTACCATCAGTAACAGGAAATTCGCCTTTGACAGGGCTGCACGATACACACTTCACATTTAAAACACACGTTATGGCTGATGTGTGAGGCGACCACAGGGAAACGTTATTCCTTCAACAGATGGAAGTCAAGGCAGCCTTTGAGGTTCAGACTCTGCCCAACAACACCGAACTGGAAAACGCACCCAAAGGAGCGCGAAACCCCAGCCAAGGCCCAACAGAACCCCGGGTTTAGGAAAGATTCATGTAGGTTCCTCCATTAATGTCTCAGTGAGTTACCGCCAGCCTCTAAATCTACTGACGACTCCAACAAACTCTCTGAGCATCTCTAAAATACTCTGTAGCTGGTCATCTCCGGCGCCTTCCCACTTCAGTGTCTATGTTCAGCCCACTGAGCCCCAGCCCCAAAGGAACATCAAAAGAATCAAAGGAACAAAGGCAGCAATAGCCACGTCGTGACCTCGCTATTCCACCGGCTTATAATTATAATTTATTTTATTTTAAATGCTGTGAGACACCTAACGTCACCAAGACGTAATCACCTCTGGGATATGCCAAAATCAACCTCTGGGTAGAGTTTCATGCAAATCTGGGCTGTAGTTTGTCTGTAATCCTGCTCCCAAACAGACAAACAGACAAACTCACAGGTGTGCGTAACAAACTAACAATCAGAAAGAACTGTTCAATCGACCCAAATCATGTGACCTGATGTTTTTCCTCTCTCTCAGGGGGATATGGGTGGTACCAGGACCCTGCAGAAGAAGTGGACCACCTTCCAGAAAGCTCGACTGGAGTGCTCCTTTCCTGAGCGTCACGTCTCGTTCAACAACCTGAAGACCGTCTTCACCCTGCACGGCCCGGACTGGAGGGGAACCACCTTCTACGGCATCTTCCACGCTCAGTGGTGAGTCACGGCGAGCGCTGTCGCGGACCGAAGAAATTAGCTACAACTCAATTTCAGCAGATCGCAGATAGATGCGACCTAATTAGTAGATGTACCATCTGTGTTCTGGATCAGACGCTGCGTGGCTCGGTCGTGTCGGACGCTCGGCTTTTGATTGAAATCGCGGGTCAGCCATCGTCCCGATGAGGGCGGCTCTGATTGTGTACTTAATGTAATTATGAGATAACTGTCATGTCATACAACAGGCCTTTAGCGGGCTGTAATGTGAGCGGCCACAGGCGCCTCAATGCGTTTCATCGGTAATTCAACGCCGCCTTCTTTCAGATGATGGGGAACATATTTGCGGAATCAGGCGGACTAGATAAGTCCTCAAACGCGACCATGAGTAACGTTTCATGTGAGCGCTCAGCTTTAAAAGTGTTCCTATTAGAAAGGAAAAAAAATAGGGCTGACACAGACTGAGCAGTAGTTTATTGCGTTTCATTTGTAGCCAGAAGGAAGGCTGTTTTGATTTAGGATAGTGTCGGAAACTTGTTGACCGCAAAACCCGAACCAAAAAGATGTCTGGCAACCTTCTGCGACACTCCGAAAAGAGTTCAAAGGAAAAGACTTGAGTCTTCCAGAGTCTGACGTGTTTGATTTCATTCTGTAGCATGTCAAACGGCGTAGAAGGAATCCCAGCTGAGTCGCTGAGGGACCAACTGATTTTCATCTTGATGAGCTCCCGCTTCCATTCTGCTCCGATGCCGTTTGTTCGTGGAGTTCAGACTTCGTCTCTGCCTTCATTTGAAAAACAACTTCTGTGGGCCG
The DNA here is from genome assembly GCA_037951165.1 of Lophius americanus. Taxonomy (NCBI): domain Eukaryota; kingdom Metazoa; phylum Chordata; class Actinopteri; order Lophiiformes; family Lophiidae; genus Lophius; species Lophius americanus. Next base: position 246,162 of record JBBDHG010000174.1, read on the forward strand.
AAGCAGGGTGATCATATTTTCTGAAGCTATGTGGGGCCTACGAGCAGAGGTGGGTCTAGAAGATTGATTGGCAACTTGGTCCATCCCTGCACATGCTCATTGAGAACCCCTGCTTTTAACACTATTATCAGAAGTAATCATGTCCCCAAAAAGTCGGGGATATTATGGACTCATCCTCACCGCCGCCTCTGTCCAACGCTGAACCTTTCGTTTTGGCTCGACCAAAAAACGATTTCATGGATCATTTTCAAATTTTTTTCGAACGTAGACCTTGGCGGGAGGAAGAACTATTAAGAAACGGGTTTCATGGAGAAGTTAATAAGTTAATTGCATATTTCCATCACTAGGGGGGAGCTTCTTTTTTTTTTCCAAAAGTGTCCAGGTCATAATCACGCAACCGTTAGTTCAATTTATTCCAAATTTCGACTCTGTCTCGAATACATCGTATTTTACTTCAATAGCTGATATTATATCCACTATGTGGAGCTTTTTACAAAAACAATGTGCCTTTTACATAACATCATAACATATTTTACTTTAATAGATCATATTTTAGTAACTTAATGGACCTTTTTATTTTTACTAAAAAGGCTGTGGACACAACCTCACATTTAATTTAAATGATGGCTTGTACAACTCAGGGGATTGGGGACTTTTCAAGGATATACACTTGATGATTGTTTACGAAATGTGAACAGGATTATAGATCATCATAATATACACACACACACACACACACACACACACACCTCAAGGGTCTTGAGGCATTCCCAGGAAAGATGAGTTGTATATCCCTCCTGGGTCTCCTTCCAGTTGGATATGCCTGGAAAACCTCCAAAGAGGAGGCAGGAGTTCTGGCGGCATCTGGGTCCCATTGAGACTTTCGTTGCAAAGGAACAGTCCTCAGATGTTGGAGCGCCTCACCTTATCTTTAAGGCTGAGCCCAAAGAGGCTCATTTCAGTCGTTAGTATTCGTAGGCCCATTGTTTCCGGTCGCTGCCGACACCACGTGACCATAGGTGAGTCGTTCCCAGGGCCAGAAGAGATATATAATCCCTTCTGCAAATTCTAGGCACATCCCAGCGTCTCCCCTCAGTTGGACCTTCCTGAAGAACCAAAGAAGGGAGGTTGCTTTGAAGCATCCTAATCCGATGCCGCTGGTGAACATGAAGATGTAGCGTCTCTGCTTCAAGTTCCCTTTGATCGAACGATCCTATGATTGAAGTTCATTTCAGACACTTGTATCCACAATCGCATTTATTCAGACTCCAGAACCATCTGACTCATGGTTCTGACTCACCCAGTCAGCACCGTATGAATTGTATCAATTCACACAATTCAGAAATGCTTCTTGGTTTCTTCAAAGAAAGGCTTATGCAGATTATTATATAGATTTCTTATTTTTACTTTTTCTTTACTTTTACTCCTTTTTTTTGGACCGAGGTCGATTTGCGAGATTGATCAGACTTTAAATGAGACGCAGTAACACAACTTTGTTGATTGCTCTTCGCTCATGATTGAAGGCTAAAATAAACTTTCATGGCGTTGTTTTTCTAAAATTGCTTTAAAGAAAATGCGATAAACAAACTGATTGGGTGCTTAGCTGTGATAAATGACTGTGGTTTTATGAGACTGGCGTATGTTGGACTACTATATGAAAGTAATGCCTTGATGACTTATCAACAAAGAACTAGTAGAGGGGGCAGGAGGGTTTCTTTGCGAGGCAAGTTGAACCCTAAAGTCTCCGGCCGAGGCTTTTTGAAGACAGGCCTTCAGTGATCTTCAGTAAGATATTACACGACAAAGTGAACCAGTTGGAAAGTTCAAGCTTTGTTTCTTCATTCAGAATTCCTTTTGCTGTTGAAGAAAGAGGCCTAATCTCTTTTCTCTGCGGGACTCGCTGGGGATCCCTCAATGCCCCCTAGCTCTGATAGAGATAACATTAAGATAATTGGACATTATGCAAATGGTGACTCAGACTGCCAGCTTTGATCTCACGGAACAGGACGGCTTTTTGACTTGCTGGGGTATCAGTGCGGTCCACTGGTTCTGAGGTTCACCTCATGAAACCCGTCCGCTTAGACACACTGTTCCACACGGGGAAAAAATCAAATTAATTGGTTCCCTGCTCTTCCTTGCTGTTTATACCTTTAAAAAAAAAAGTATAAACAGCCGATTTTTGAATTTGTCCGATTTAAAGCCACATTTGTTACTTATTACTGTAAGAACGTACGTTTGGGACATGAAATTGCATTTTCAAGGCATAATTTCTCAACCATTTATCCGATTTGGTCCAAATTTGGAGGATATGAATCCAGCTGAGTAGATTTGTCGATTTTCACTCTAATAATTCATATTTTATTCATGAGGGAGCTTTTCTACGAAATTCACTGTTTACAGGACATGACTCCAAAACTATTTCATAGATCATAGTTTTTTTCACTCACGTTTAATTTGAGGAGTTCAATCAGGGGGATTGCTTGTACAACGCAGGGGATTGGGGACTTTTTGGCGATATACCCTCGCTGTCTTGCCTCATGCCATCGTATGGCACCCTCATTTTACTGGAAGGCAATTCCACTTTAACGCTCCTCAACGTGAAACGCTTTATTTCACCACCGCAGCACTTATAATGAATTACTAGAAAGTGACACGAGTTGTACCCCAGAAAATGAAAAATGGAACACAGCTTTTTTACTTTGGCAAACCTGATTTCAATTAGTTCCACAGTTTGCTTCCGAAGCGAACCAATTAGTCTGGAGGTCTATTCTAGTGTAAAATAATGGAAAGGAGGTTCTTCTTAAAATATACTGAGCACAGGACACGTTGGCAATTTTCTTTTTTTCTTCTTTCTGCTGCCCCAAATTAGGGGTCACCACGGCAGATTTTTATTCTCCATTTATTCTCCCCCTCGCCCTTCTTCTGCATTCTTCTCACCACATCCATGTCTATTCACTTTGGCCTTCCTCAATCTCGCCTCCCTCGCCTTCCAATCCATCCAACATACGCCGCCCCTTTAAATGAGCTCATCCCTAATCCTGTCCTCCCTCCTCGCTCCCATCGCTGACCTTAGTCTCCTCCACCCTGTCAGCTCCAAAACTGCTTCCTGCCGCCCCCCCCCCGGTCTCCAATCCATACAGGAAACAGTTTTTCTCTGATGAAATATCATTTTAACCTTAAATCATGAAGTTTTGGGGTACGTACTTTAACTTTTATGTCATTTTAATGATAATGTTCAAACATTCCCTGATATAGAACGAGTATCAAACAAGACAAAGTGATAATGAAATTAATTTAAATACTTTTTTTTTTTTCAAAAAGAGGGAAAAAGAATCCACAGGGAAATCTCTGCGTCTCTTTTTGGCATCTAATATTGTTTTTGGAAGATTTATTTTTTAATTAATATTTTCAATAATGAAGGCCCTAGAAGCCATAAATACAATAACATTACGTCAAAGGAAAATATAAACTATATTAAAAACAACAAAACAAATCATTCAAACAAAGACATTATGTTAACACGCCAAATAAACTTTAGGATCCTTCATTCATTCGGCTACTTAAAGAAAGAGTAACAATATTACCTAGAAGCTTATAAATAAGATGGATACAGATTTATACTTTCATCTAGTCCAATTCTTCCTATCAAACAGATTTTTTTTTTTTTTTGTACTACTTTGTCTTCATTTCTTAATATAATTTTTTCCAATAGAAATCGACCACTTACTCAGCCAAATTCAAATTACTGCTAGATTGAACTTTTTTGTCTTTTTAGTTTTTACCGATTAGAATAATTGCATTAATCGACCGGGAACAGTCTAAAATCTAGGACCCCCAACAAAATGTTCATAAGTTTCAATTCAAATAAAGAAGTGACTCGTCAAATAAAGAAGTGACTCATCAAATAAAGAAGTGACTCGTCAAATAAAGAAGTGACTCATCAAATAAAGAAGTGACTCCACCAGTTTTGAATATCAGTCCACAAACTTACAACACCTGGGCAGTAGATTACAGAATCCACATGTTGACGTTTTTCTTTGTTATAGATGCGTAGCCGCTTTTTTGTGGGAGTCATTTTATAAAAAGGTTTTTAATTGAAACATTGTAGAATAACTGTCAATTAAGTTTTTTGTTAATAGCGCTAAAGAATTGTTTCCGAGGCATCAGAGGGGGAAATAGCTCTTCCCAGAAGGAACCTCTCATTTGTCATTCATTAGGGTAGAATTCATGTTAACTAATAACATTTTGTCTTCGTATAAATTTGTCAGGCGTCACAGCCTGAGAGCTAAATAAAAAACATTTTTTATTCCGGTGCTCCGAGCAAAGAAATTAAATATATTTGCGAGAAGAGGAGTTTCAGTGCGATTTAATATGTCTGTGTTATGCCTCAATATCAATTTCCATCCCACTTTGGGTCCAAAATTGGGATGGAATATCTCAGACCGCCGATCCAGCCATTAAATGAGGGGATTGATTTCAGTTAGCTGTCGAAGAAGGAATTATATGTATATCATTTTCATCAATTTGCTTCGCCACAGCGAGAGCGGAGATGTGTCACGAGTAATAGTAACTTCGGCTCCCTCAGACAAGGACCGCTTAGGCTGAGATAGTATTTACTAGAAATATTTACCGCGCAGAAAATGTTGTTTAAAGGCGAGTTTGCTCGTCTTGACACTGATTGGCTGGGAACGAGTCATTCCCACGGCTTATTATGTCATGGCCAGGAGATAATAAGTCGTTCCCATGCCTTATTGAGACGTGGATAAGAAGTAATAAGTATACCTGGGCCTTATTGACTCATGGCCATGAAATAATAAGTCATTCCCTCGACTTAATATGTTATGGCCACGAGATAATCGTTCCCAACCCTTATTTAGTCATGGCCATGAGATAATTAGTCGTTCCCACGCCTTAGTAAGCCGTGGACATCAAATAATAAGTTATTCCCACGCCTTATTAACTCATGGCCACGAAATAATAAGTCATTCCCTCGACTTAATATGTCATGGCCGAGAGATAATCGTTCCCGAGCCTTTTTAAGTCATGGCTACGAGATAATAAGTCATTCTCACGCCTTATTAAGTCATGATCATGAAATAATAAGTCATTCCCACGCCTTATTAAGTCATTGTCATGAAATAATAAATCATTCCCACGCTCTATTAACTCATGACCATGAAATAATACGTCCTTCCAAAGCCTTATTAACTCATGACCATGAAATAATAAATCATTCCCACGCCTTATTAACTCATGTCCACGAAATAATAAGTCATTCCCTCGACTTAATATGTCATGGCCACGAGATAATCGTTCCCGAGCCTTTTTAAGTCATGGCTACGAGATAATAAGTCATTCTCACGCCTTATTAAGTCATGATCATGGAATAATAAGTCATTCCCACGCCTTATTAAGTCATTGTCATGAAATAATAAATCATTCCCACGCTCTATTAACTCATGACCATGAAATAATACGTCCTTCCCAAGCCTTATTAACTCATGACCATGAAATAATAAATCATTCCCACGCCTTATTAAGTCATGGTCATGAAATAATAAGTCATTCCCAGGCCTTATTAAGTCATGGTCATGAAATAATAAGTCATTCCCAGGCCTTATTAAGTCATGGTCATGAAACAATAAGTCATTCCCGCTCTTATTAAGTCACGGTCATGAAATAATAAGTCATTCCCACACCTTATTAAGTCATGGTCATGAAATAATAAGTAATTCCCACACCTTATTAAGTCGTGGCCACGCGACAAGTTTCTTTCTTCATTGTCACCAGATGGGCTCCGTAATTTTCCATTACATATGAAACACTTTATGCTATTTTCTGTGGTTTGGGTCTCACATTTGTGCATATTAGTCAACCTTAACGGCCTGTTAGTTATTCCTAAAGCTATTTATTAAAGTTGTAAAGTTATTTCCACTGAGAAGTCACATTTTCCAAAAGCGGATGGCAGGTAATTAGTCTCTGTGTTTTTCTTGACATGCACCACTAACTCGCCGCCATGTTTCCAGGGGTGATGTGGACGTGTCGGCGGTGTGCCAGTACCAGATCGCTGACGTGAAGAAGGTGTTTGAAGGATCCTACAAGGAGTACAGGGAGGCGTCCCAAAGGTGGTGGCGCTACACCAGCACCGTTCCTTTCCCGCGGCCCGGATCGGTAAGGAACTCTCAGCCCTGCAGCGGCTACGTAATAAATAATGTTCTGTTAATTCAAACATTCAACGAAGAATTTGTGTACCTGTTTAGTGCAAATGAATGAGAGATGTGGGGCAGAAGAGGGATAATGAAAGAGCAAAGGGAGGGAGGTAGAAATGGGAGATATTGGATACCGAGAGAAGTAGAAAAGAGCAAAACGTATGCAAGAAGCTGAAGAACGTAATGATCCAGTGCGAAAGGAAAGGAAAGGAAGCAGATGAAGGGATGTGAAGACAGGCGGAAGAAAAGAGAAATATGGAGATATGGAAAAGGGAGGAAAAGGGAGGAGGGGGAGTCGTCGAACAAGCCAACTAGCTATGCCAACCTGTGCCAGCTGCAGCTAAGAAGTTTCCTCCTTCTGCCATTATTATCTCACATTTCGCTGCATCCTCTCCTCCACTTCTTCTCTCCACCCCCCCGTCCACTTCCCCTTCCTCTTCGTCCTCTGTCTCTGCTGCAGTGTATCACCAACGTGGACAGGGTGAGCGGCTACAACAGCTCTCTGCAGCTGCCCGACGAAACGCTCAACTTCGCCAAGAAGCACCCGCTGATGGAGGACAAGGCTCTGGCTCGCCCCCTGCTGCTCACCAAAGGCGTCAACTTCACCAGGTTGGTGGTGGACCGGGTCAGCGCCCTGGACCAGAGGGCGTACAACGTGCTCTTCATCGGCACAGGTACAATAACACACACATACACACATGACGTGCCACCTTCGCCACCTTTATATATATATATATATATATATATATATATATATAAACATAAAACTTATAAACTAAGGCTAAAATGAATTCACTAAAACTGAACCACATCTGATGAAAATAACAAAAGTAGCAAATGTTGGTCCAAGCTCTTAAGTTCCAAATTAATTATAACAAAAACTTTGGAAGGAATCAGGAGAAGAGGGGAGAAGGGGGAGAGAAAGGAATGGAAATGTAAAGCAAAACACCAGGAACCAACTTACAAAATAACAAATCGGAAACAATAACAAAACCTTCGAAACAAAGGAAAATATCAACTAAATACAACCATGACATGTTCTGGCATGCTTTTGATCCTTTTATTCTTACGATCTTTCTTTTGGGGTGGAGCTTGGGGTTCAGTGTCAATAGTTCATCTGATTCCTTCGATGTGTACTTTGGGGTGGAGCTTGGGGGCTCAGTGGGCTGAAAAGAGACGCTGAAGTGGAAGGTGCAGGCGACGACTGGCTAAAGAGTATTCTAGAGATGCTCAGAGTTTGTCGGAGTTGTCAGTAGACTTAGAGGCTGGTAATAACCCACTGAGAAATGAAGGTAGGAATTTGCATGAATTTTTCTGTAACCTAGGCTACTGTTGTCCCTTGGCGGAGGTTTGGGTTCCCTGAGTGCTTTTTCTAGTTCTGAATTCAATGGTTAAGTGTCTGAAATGAACCAACAGTCGGTTTGATTCGTAAATCAGGAGGTCTGGATAGAGCGCTGATCAGGTGAGGTCACAGAATACGTCATAGTCCTTCCAAATCTCCTTTCATTGCTTAAAATCCACTCAAGAGAAATGAATGAAATGACACACATGCTTTTTTTGGAGCCTTAAAAGAGTGTATCTCATAATTATACCCTTGAAAAGTTGTTTGGGATCCTCATCGCCGTCGCTGCTACTCCTTCATGTTAAGGCCATAACTGAGAAACGCTTTCATGAATCAGTTCCAACACTAGGGGGGGCTTAATTGCTAAACAATTGCAAGCCGTAATTACTCAATATATGGTCCAGTTTAGTCCAAATTCGGTGCAAATGAATCGACACGAGGCGATCTACTATGTAAATATTATGTTTAACTCTTAGAGTTAATATTTTACTGACTATCGGGAGCTCATTCGGCTCAAATATGGAAGCCTTGTGCCGCTCACACTGACATCGTACTGAAAACATCTGAGAGGAGCAAAAAAAATCAGAGCTGGGCCCCATTTTTCTTGCAGTGTCCAAACAAAGCCCGACTTAATATGTAACCAAAATAATCCGGGACTCATCGAATCAAGATTCTGTAATTGTTATTCAGCGTAGGTTATTTCAGTCTCGGTATCATCAGTACCTGGTGTTGTTATTGTTTCCACCTCATGTAGTGGATGGTATTCTGGATGTGGTATTCTGTATGTGGTATTCTGGATGTGGCTGTGACACCATATCCTAGGCACACAGTATTTTTCATATCCCCCACTGTGAGTGTGTGCGTTTGTGTGTTGAGGGGAGCTTCAGGCGGTATTTGATGAAGAGCTGAGGCCGCGGCGGCAGACAGGGACAGTCATCGGCGTTAGGTACGGGGGAAACCAACATCGTGCCATCTGGCCAGACTTCAGCTGGGTTTCAATTAAGCATTTCATTTGCATGCTGGGATCCGTCGCCGTGCATCAAAGGAAGCGCCGACGTATGCGCCACTTAATTAATATCTCCGACCCGCAGCCTCCGGGCCCATATGCAGGTGTCCGCCGGCGCTGACTCTGAAGTCAGCCACGCCTCACCAGAGCGTTAATCTTAAATAGCCAAAATCGGAGAGCGGATTTCCGAGGAACGTTCATTTGAATGCAGCGCAGCTCCTGAATGAAGGAGAGACTCGCCTGCTTACCATTCCGATCACTGCAGCAGCAGTGCGACTGTGGCAGCTGACAGTGGGACGACAGCGGAGTCAGGGCTTCTCTCCTGGCAGGGAGGGAAGCCAAGCCCAGACACATGCATGAGAATACTAACACACACACACACACACACACACACACACACACACACACACACACGGGAATAACAAATTGATATACGCACACACATTCACTCACACTCCCTCAGCCAACTGCAGTCATCCCCGCTTGTCGTGCTTCACAGCACAAACTGAACGGGGGCCTCGGCAGACGAGCGCTCGTAGTGCCAAATGGGCTGCAGGCTTGATTGGCTATTAGCCGCAGCATGGCGACAGCTGATGTGGGACGTGCGAAGAGAGAGAGAGGAGCGTTCGCTGACACCGTTTTTCAGAAAAGAACAGGGTGCAGGACGGGAGGATTAGCCTACGGTGGTCCGTGATGCCACTGGAGGCGTGTGTGATGATATGCCTGCTGTGAATGTGTGTGTGTGTGTGTGTGTGTGTGTGTGTGTGTGTGTGTGTGTGTGTGTGTGTGTGTGTGTGTGGTTGTGCATATAATGCCATCTCTCAAACCTCCGGTTTGCTACTGGGTTAGCTTTTCGTATTATCTGTGAAAGTCTCTTCATCAAGGGGTGCGCACATAAAAAAAAAAGAAAAAGCACAGAATTCCATGCGTCGACACACCGGCACACACATCAAGGTCACCCCACAAGCTGTGCCTGAATCTCCGTTCATCACAGGGGACCTCGTGCTTTTTTCACAATGCCTTTCATGAAAGCAGCAGAGGATCTCCTCTTCCTCTTCCTCTTCCTCCTACTCCTCCTCCGGCAGTAGCTCCCCACAGGCTGTTTGAAAGTGTCTTCATATATCTCTGATGACATCACCCGAGGTCTTAAAAGCCCGGTAGAAGCATCTGGGCTCTTTTACAATCACATGCAGGTGGTTTGGACTCACTAATACAGAATGTTCTGTCAGGAGAAGCAGGTTTTCACTTTTCTTTCATTGAGGCAGGCTAGAGTCAGATTTTAGCCTTGAAGGGGATGAATGTTGCAGATAAAGTGATGTTGTTGATGTCGATGCTGTTATCCACCTTCACAGGAAACGCAGAAATGGGATTTATAACATTAACTGTGTCTGCATTCTTAAATGCATCACTTCCATTTTGATGCTATTTGCCGTCTGACTCACTTACGTGTGTTGAAGCCAATATTAGAGGTGCATTTTCTCTCCAGCGTGTCACGAAAGGCGACTGTCAAAAGAGTGAAGTCCATTTTATTTGTATAGCTGATAAAAAATCCAACGTTCAGTTGATTCACAGCAGGTAAAACCACAAGTCATGAAAAGCTTTACCCACCCAGAAAAAGAAAAACTTTGATATATTAGACACTCAACTTACAGTAAAATGACAAATTCTTTCTTCGGGAATGTTTTGAAACCATTTGTTTTCAAATTATTTCAGTTCTTTCATGATAGTTTTTTGTTTTTCATGGAAAACAATCATTTCTTAAGTACATTAACTCAACATTTTGGTAAAGCATGTTTAGAAAAAACAACAACTATTTGACACTTATTAGACTTTGTTTGGTCGTATCAAGTTACATGATTCTGAACCAGCCTTAAATATAATGAATTATTCATTTTTAATATTTAATACTGAATTAACTTTAAGACTAGTTAACTGTCATCTAACTGTTAACCAGTCTTAAATATAATTAATTATTCATTTTTAATATTTAATACTGAATTAACTTTAAGACTAGTTAACTGTCATTTAACTGAGTCAACCTGTCTTAAATGTCTCATTTAAAGAACCTAATGTTTGTTTCGTTGTTTTACAGTCAGTGCTATATCGGACATAATTGTAATTTAATCATCAGAGGCCCTTCGGTATCATTCAATGGCCGATAGATGTTTTCTCTGTGAGTTGTGTGAGTCCGGTGATGAAGTGATGAATCGTCCAGGTTGAACCCCGCTTCCCTCCCATTGACAGCTTGGATAGGTTCCAGCCCCTTGTGGCGGTGCACAAGCTCCTCACAGACAAATCAATTAACTGAGTGCTTTTAGGAATGAGTTGACTTAAACTAAAAAAAAAAGGAGATTGAAAGTTTGGACTCAGTAGAAGTGAGCTGAATCCTCTTTCCTTTCCTCTTTCCTTTCCTCTTTCCTCTCCCCCTGGTCTACAGGGCAGGGCTGGCTGCAGAGGGTGGTGATTCTGGGCTCTGAGACCCACGTGATCGAGGAGATCCAGCTGTTTGAGACGCCCCAGCCCGTGGACACCTTGACCATCTCCCACTCCAAGGTAGGCGAGGAACAGAGTCATTGGGTTTAATCTGGTGTTTCATGGGATGTTACACGGGGACTTTAATTCTCAGCATGTGAAAAAAATGCTTGCGTGGTTTTAACTGGGACTCTGGAGGAGGAGGGCAGATGAAGTATGTTGGTTGAGAACATTTCCACATGATCAGAATCATTCCAATAAATTCAGGTAGAAATGATTTTAAAAAGAGGGAAAGTAGCTCTTTGGAGTTAGAATTTCCTGGTACTGCCTCTCGGACTTGTGCGTGTTTGGGCGGTGAACTCCTCGCCGGATCATTTCCTGTCTTTCTGGGCGATGAGAGATCTTAATGGCGTCTCATGGGAAACATCTCTGAAGGATTCTTGTTTTCTTTTGGTTTTTAAATCTCCTCCCTGGCGCGCACCGAGAACGGTTCTGTACTTCATCTGATCGGGTACCCTTTTAGCCAGGCACTAGATCCAGTGACAGGTGACGGACGAAGACCATGGTGCCTGGCCCGCTGCCAATCAGCCGATCTTTTCATCAACGCCGCCTCTGGAATCCAACGCCTTTTTCACAATAGCAGTAATTACAATCCTTCACTGCGACGGGGAATTGAACCTCTGCTCCTGCTGTGTTCTCGGTCTGACCGCCCCCCAGCGGAGCCTGCGTCCACGACAGCCATGTCCCCGCTGCTTCTGAACGCCGCGTCGACCAATCAAGGCCGTTTTGACAGGTCGCTCCCCCCGCCCGCTGCTAATCTCATTAAGGCGCAGCTCAGCCACGACCAGACGCTTTATAACAGCTTTCATGAAAACACGGCGACGCAGATTTGATGGGACGAGGGTCAGGACGTAAATGTTATCGTAATTGAGAGTGATTATCCCATTATCTACTCCCACCCCAACTGAGTCACTCTGACTCTCTCCTTCTGTTTATCCTCCACCTTGTTTTTCATCTCCCTCTGCTTTCTGTCTCTGTTTGATGGCTGGACCTGTTCTTTCTCCCTGCAGAAGTACGTTTACATCGGCTCTCGCTCTGAGGTTCTGCAGCTGCCCCTGGCCAACTGCAGCCGCTATCAGTCTCAGCCCGACTGTCTGCTGGCCCGGGACCCTTACTGCGCCTGGGACAGTGAGGGTCGGGCTTGTGTCCGCATCGACCTCCACCGCGGGTGAGACCTGTGTGCACCCGTACATTCATTCTGTGCATATACATATATATATATATATATATGTATATGTGTATTTGTATTTATACTGCAGAAAAGGTTATAATGTTATGAAATTCTCTGCATACTTTTCATGCATGAATTTATAAACATAGTAACATTTTCTCCGCATAATATTTTTTATAAAGAAACTGAGTCCCATTAAAAATCATTTTTTTGTGTAGTGGTTAAAATATAATATCTATATTACTTATTGCTGAGTTAATGATTATAAAAAAGTTTTTCCGCAAATTATAGATATTATAACGCAAATTATTCAATCACATCATGCATCTTGTTCAGCTCATGAGACGCTATGGCCAGTTTAATGAACTTTGCAAATCTCAAAACATCAAAGTCATCAAGTTACATGTCAGAGATGTCAAAGACATCAGATTACAGGTCACAAGGACATCAAAGTCATCAAGTTACATGTTCCAAAGACTTCGCTTCTTACAATACTAGGCAGGAAATAATCAAAGCTCCACTGTTCACGGTCCAATCTGACCCAAGCTTTAAAGGTTTTTCTACTTGTACTGTGGTTACTTCAATACTACTACTACGAATATTTCTACTACAAGATGCCTCAAAAAGATTCACACAGTGAAACAGTCCAGGTTCATACAGTGAAACAGTCCAGGTTCATACAGTGAAACAGTCCAGGTTCAAACAGTGAAACAGTCCAGGTTCATATAGTGAAACAGTCCAGGTTCATACAGTGAAACAGTCCAGGTTCATATAGTGCAACAGTCCAAGTTCATATAGTCAAACAGTCCAGGTTCTTACAGTGAAACAGTCCGGGTTCATATAGTGAAACAGTCCAGGTTCATTCAGTGAAACAGTCCAGGTTCATACAGTGAATTTCACCAGCAGGGGAAAACGATGAGTCACTCTTGGGATTGCTGTTAATTTCAGACAAAACGATGCATTGTCTCGCTGTCAACTGAGGGAATCTGGTTGATCTTTTAGAAAGAGTAAAGATCCCAAGGCGCCGGATGTCATGTGATAAGTGAGCTGTGATTTTGGCGCATGAACGGCATACAGCATCTTTATAAATAACTTCTCCTTGTGGGACTTCAGGTCACTTTACATGAGGACAGCTAAAGTGTTTTTTTAAGAGGGTTGAATGTATTTATTCACCTTTTGGCAGAGAGAAAATTTGACATCTCACTCTTTCCCGCTCGGGAAATTAATTCCAAGGAGCTGAACAGTCACCGAGACTCCTCAGCTTCTCCCCTCTCTCCATCTCCACCTCAGCCCCGCCCCCTCCCTGCACTCCCTCACTCCCTCACTCCTTGTTCCTGACTCCTCAGCCCCGCCATAAACTCCTGTTGAACCATAGATTTCTCCGGTGACTCACAAACATCCACTGAAGTGGCGGCTGTGCAACTAAACCATCCAACCCCAGGCATCTACTAGAAAAGGGCTTTTTGACGAGCTGTCCCCCGTAGTAACAGAGCAGACAAAATACTCTTAAATGTTATTTTTCGTTGCCTCAGGTTTGAACTTGTTTGCGATCGCCTCCGGTTATTCGGAGTATGGGTTTTGTTACGTAACAGACCGTATGTCTCTGATTCTCTCTGGCCCACAGCTTGAGGGAGATCAGTATTAATCTTTAACTCTGCTTACTACCGTTTCCTCTCCAGGTCCACCTCCTCCCTGTCACAGGACCTCATGCTGGAGAGGTTCAGTCGAGGAAAAGCCAAGTTCGATAAGCCCATCTCCATACCCATCCCTGGTGAGTCTAAGGCCACACAACGATAGTGGCCCCTAGTGGTAATTGACTGTAACTGCAGGTCCCTTGACCGAGCTGAATAGACTGAATTGAGTAGATTTCTTGCTGCTTTAGTGTGTGAATAATTCTGGATTATACCATCGCATCCTCTCTTTTCAACTCCTCCTCACACTGTTCTCCGGTTCCTCTGCAGAACACTCGCGTCTGAGGAACATAACCGTCGTGGTGGGGTCTGACATGGTGTTGCCATGCCAACTGGTATCCAATCTGGCTCAAGCCTACTGGGTTCTCAACGACCGTGAGCTCCAGATGGGTGACCTGGAGGCAGGAGGACCTCGCTTTGACCACACACTCAAGGCCCTCATCGTCCCTGAAGCTGGCCAGATGCAAGCCGGCCGCTATGTCTGCTACTCCGAGGAGCAGGGGGTCAAGTTTCAGACAGAGCGATACCAGGTAGCGGTAGTGGCCAGCGCCCCGGTCTTTATGGAGGCTCGGGCTCCGGACAGCAGCATGGGGCTCTTCTGGGTGCTGGTCATCACCCTCGGAGCAGCATGCCTGCTGCTTCTCGTGGCGGCCCTGTATCTTCGCAGGAGGCTGAAGCTGGCGTTGGGCAAAGGGGCCGACATGAAGCCTCTGGAGAGCACCTTAGTCTACCCCATTACCCTACCCAAGGAGCCCCCCACCTTTGTGCCCAGCAAGATGCCCAGCGACGAGGACCGTTTCTGGGAGACGGGCGCCAACTACTACTACTCGGACGGCTCTCTGAAGATCGTTCCCGGCCACGCCCTGGGGCCCAACAGTGTCAGCAGCACGGCGTCGCCTAGCGCCATTCCCGGCCAGCCCATCCACTCCCCCAGCCGTCTCAGCCTCACCAACATCCGAGGCTCCGGTAGCAACGGCTACATCCGCCTCAACTTGAGCACAGCAGGGGAGGAGAGGGCTAGCGGGGCTGGCGTTGGGGGTGGCGGGCTCGGAGGCCTGGGCATGGGCGGGAACGACTACTCCAGCCCCTTCAAGGAGGAGCTGAGGCGCACCCTGCAGCAGAGGAGCGTGCTGCCCGACGCCAACCCCGAGGAGTCGTCCGTCTAAGCCTGACCTCCTCAGTCTTCATTTTCCTCCAGTTGGAAAAAACAAATCAACCAACCTACCTCCCTCTTCATGAGGACGCCTGCTCTCTCTCTCTATTTTTCGTTTCAATGACATGCCGTCAATCCCCCACGCTGCCTCTCCCCTCGCTCTGCCACTGCCTGCTCGGCCCACCGTAGACATCGTTAGCACACAGCATGTTCTACACACTCGTCCGCCATGTCCCCCGACGCGCATCCATCTTATTCTTACGTTCTGGGCGACACGCATTCATGATTGTGGTTGTTTCCTTCCTCCAGTGTGCAAACGCCACATGTGTAAATTTGTGTATTAACGAGGCAAAACACAGAGAGCGCCTCAAGCATGGATGCCGTTAAACAAACGGGGTTTTGCCCGAGAGAGACTTTTAGCAGCTGTGCTGGAACAAAGTCGACGAGCGGCAGCAAACGCCAGCCGCTCCTCTGCGGTTCCGATGATCCTCTGAGACGTTTTTCCTCAGCTTACTGCACTTAAAAATGGGAGGCGCGTCTTCTCCCTCTTTTTGTATCTGTGAGCCAAGTGTGTGAGAGCGGTGTACAGGGCAAAAAAAAGAAAAGAAAAAAGGATTAATTAATCTCCAAGCAAGACGACAATCACGTCCCCGTGAGAAGGAGCTCTGCGTGGGGCAGAGAGGAGGAGAGGAGCGCCGGAGACAAAGAGAGCGGAAATGAAATGGAAAATGAAGTGAATTGGAGTGAAAGACGGGAGGAGGTGGGTTTGAATGAAGGACAATCTCTCGAGACTCTCTCTACTCGATTTGTATTTATTTCCCTGTGTTTTATTTATCCCCGGAGAAAGTCTTGGATCCCTTCGACTTTCGTTTTTTTTTCGGGAGGGTTCGTTTTGTATTAAGTCGCGTCTGGACGTTCTTTATCTCTGACTGACGGACTCCATCAGTGTTCCTCATCGAGTGACTACTCCCCCCTGTGAATGACAATGCCAAGGCGAGCCTTTACTTTCCTCGCTCGCCCCCCCCCCCCCGCATGGTGACCTTCAAACGCACCTTCCAGTCCAATATCCTACAAGTGCACTGCGATCCACGTTAACGAGGAGTTGTCACGGCGTGCAGCAGATCTGGGTCACCTTTGGACTCGGGTTCATCTCTTTACTGTAAGGAAAGACTTATTTGCGTTCTGATCCCCCGCCGTGGAACAGTCACTGCACACTTAATTCCAAATTGAAGCCGACGTGAAGATATTAACGCATGGAGAATGTAGTTGAATCCTCAGCTTACTGTCGCGACGGCTGTGGATTTCTCAATAAGTGCTTTATACCGGATGTGTTTGGTGAAGGTGAACAGTTGCACTGCCAAGAAGGAAACTCCCCCTTCCTCCGCCGCACGCACACTGAACGCCAGCGAACACCTGGACTGCAGTGTGTGTGTGTGTGTGAAACCCCGCCTGAAAACCCCCCCGCTTTTACCGATGCCCAGAGGCTGACCCCTGGGCGACTGTGGACTTAAACAGAGGATGAACACTGTAAAACTCTTCACCACACACAGTGTTGATGGACCAGCGGACACGCCGACTCGCTTGCTGCTGCATTGTGGGATACCGCCGGCTTCAGGCGAGGGAGCAGCCGCGAGCCAGCGAGAGGTATTGTTCCACTTAATTAAATTTATGCAGACATATTGAAGATGGGTCCCAACTTTTAAATGATTTCCATATTAGCTTTTCGTCGGCTCAGCGCCGTATTAAGAAGGATTTCCTCGTTCACCTGCCGTATCTGGCCGTCCATTAGCTCAGCTTTTTCTCTAAAGGGAGTAATTCAACGTTTTGGGAAAAAAACATTTGCTTTCCTGCTAAGAATTAAATGACGAGATCTGAAGCTGCAGCTATGAGATAAAAATTTAAAAAATTATTAATTAAAACTTAAACAATTATTCAGATAAAACCTCTGAAGTAAAACCGATGTGGAATTGTAATTAGTTTTATACTGTTTAGTTCAAGTTTAGGACCTAAAAGGCAAACACTCAAAAACAATGTGCACAAAAATAACTTTGAATAAAAAGGTCTGATTTGCAAAAAGCTAATTGACGAGAGGTAAAGTATTCTTTTTGCCAAAACCTTAGGCAAAATAATAATTAAGTATTAATTAAATATCTAAAATAGAAAATAATGATTAATAAATGCAAAGTAACCGATAAAGCTAAATAATGTACGTACCAAAGAGGAGACGGTGGAACGCAGAGAAACAGGTGGAAAACAAGGAAATGATGAAAAGAGGGAGTACACGGATATGACCCTTCAAAACAAAACAGGAAACACAAACAGTCTTACAAAATAAAGGACAGAAACGTAACAATAAATGTTACCTAATATACATATCCCTGACATATATACACTTTTACATATATTAACCCTTAAATGTACTTAACAAGAAAAAACAACTGTAGGAAAATAACTTTTTGTCATGTTTTTAATTTTTTGGAGGGGGAATTTATTAATTTAATATTTCAGTCATTTTTTAAATTTACCATCCGAGAGCAAATTGTTTGATAAAGCATGTTTTTAGAAAAGAAAAGATTTTCAAAATTATTTATTGAAAAAAAAAAAAAAAATTGTATTTCATGGAAAATTGTCAATTTAAATTAGATTAGCTCAGTCTTTTGTTAAAATATAAAACTATTTTACCCTTTATTAGACATTCTTTTTAAGAGATAAGCTAATTGTCATCTTTTCATCTAATTCTCAACAGGAAACTAGAATTTGGAGAAAACTGTGGTGAATTTTTTCTTTTTTAAATATAATAAATTGTTAGTGTAGGGGGTTGACAATTATATTATAGTATATTAACATCAGAACTAGTTCAAATAAGGAAGTGACTTTAAGCTGAAAGTCTTTTTTGCCGACTCAGACAGTCTCTCTGTCTCTAAAGCGAATCTTAAAGCGAATCCTACCGGCAGAGTCTTACGTCTTTTGAACCAAAAGATATAGAATAGAGAGAATATGGATGAGGTCACAGCCGGATTGTTCTGCTTTTATTACATATTTATAACATATATTTTTACAAAGGGAATATACCCTCTGTGACGATGATGCATAAAACGCTCACGCCACTCACGCTTTTTTTGAGTTTGAGAGGACCTTCAGATTCTTGTCTGAATGCAGAATGTTTTTGACTGTGCATAGAAAGCTTCGTCTTTTCATCTCATGTGTTCTCAACAATTTTGAGCATTGAGGGAAAACGTGCATCAAAAACACACGACTGTAAGAAAAAGCTCCACATAGCCTCAATGCTTGAATAGGTTCAATTATGATGGGCTCCATTCTGATTTCATGCTGTCCTTGGGGGGGCGGGGGACAAAACACTAAACCCAACATATTCTGTGTTTCTAACTTTATTTTCTCCTCTCTGCTCTTCTTCCTTCAAGGGTGGCTTTTCTTTTCTTTTCGGAGTATGTCTTTCGGGACCAGAGGAGAGCGCAGCAAAGAAGGAAGGAGAGGAAAGACCTTGTTTGTGACCTTGTTTGGCCCCCGCGGCGTACAGAGCGCTGAGAGAGATGTAGAATATCAAAACGATCCCAAGGCTGAAGACGTCCTCGGCCATCAGCGCTCCACCCTCGTGTCGTTGCATGATCTTCTGCGAGTGGACCGTACACCTTTGATTCGTCATCCTTGTACAACTGCATCATTTTGATCCATCATTTTTGGACTTCTACAGACACCAATATCGTGGAACTCTCTTTGGAAAAAAAAACTAAAAAAAACCCCCAAACACCGATTCTGTGTGACTTTCTGGTTCGAGGGGTTGTAGTTGTAAAGGAGTTCATGGCTGCGTTTCCACATGTTTACTTTTTCTGTGCCTCTTCCCCCTTTTTGGATAAGCCAAAGTAGACTGCAGTTTCTTTTGTTGCTTCTTGAAACGCTTAAATGGATTTCATTTGAGTCCAGATCGATGTTGAAGGCTCAGCAGTCCGTCCACTTTGCTAAAACTGTGCTTGAATCTGCGACCTTTTTGGAATAAATTTTATCTGCGGCTAAATTTTCCCCCTCGAGTGAAAATGGGAAAAATGACTTTAGGATGAAGGGCTTCCCGTTTGGGTTCTGTTAATGTGTCAGTAGTGTTCTGCTGGGCCCATCACTCTATCCAATCACCTTATGAAAGGCTGAATAATGCACCAAAACTTTTATGATCATATGGACCTTCTCCATGCAGCGGCCATTTTCCTGGGATGTTATGTTGAAGGTGGGATAATGTTATATTGTTGTGTTCCAAACTTTTGTCATTCTGTCTCTTCCCAATTGGATGCTGAAAACCAGAGAGAAAGAAAAACAGCGGGCTTTTTTTCATCTCGTATCCCATGAGCTGCTGCAAACTTAGCATTCAATCAATAAAGCCGGTGTGTTTCACTTCCAGACTTTGAAATGAAAGTTGTTGTTTTTATATATATATGGCATCAAATCACAGCAATTTTGATTTCAAAGCACTTTCCAAAAAAGTGTTCTCTTTATTTATTCTATGGAGACTCAACTATTACTTCATGAGCAAGAAAATGGCAACAGATGTGACCATGTGACTTCTGTCCTCTGGGGTAAAAATAAACCCAGTATAGCTTTTTGTTTTTAAAGCATAATTACTACTAAATGCAATATTATTATTATTATTATTATAGCTGTGATTATTACTGCTGATGTTATTTTTGATTGCACACAATGATACATTTTTTACTCCCTGGTTCAGAATAGATGCTATACATTTGAATAAAATACCCATAATGCAATGAAAGTAGCAGCCATTCATATTTAATAGTAAAGGGTGTAATAAGAATAAATGTTTAAAACCATACATTTATATGAAGGGTTAGGTCCAGTAAGAGACCGGTGTCTGGTCAGAGAGAGGGAGGAGGGGGGGAGAGACACAGACATACATGGCAACAATAATAGCAGCTAGAATAGTAGGATGATTGCATTTAGTCGTAATTATGTAATAAAACTGTAATAATAATAATAATAATAAGCACCAACCAGGTCCATTGCACCACAGCCAGTAATTTAGAATATCCTTTTTTTGCCATTACATACATAAATTTATAAAAGCATAAATTAGAAGTAAGTGCAGGCTTGGAAGTGGATGAATACTAATGTTAAGGATCATCTAATGGTCACTAATGGTTCTGTTGTTAATGGACCACTGGATCAGAAGCAGTGAAAACGTAACCATTTGGAAGTGTTTGTAAGACCCACAGAATGACATTTGAGTGGAAAATGCCCGCTGTGTGAATCTGTCCTATCTGTCGCCCCTGGAAACCAAAAAAATATCAGAACAGTGGTAGAATGTTTCCTTTTTATTTAATTGAGTTCCCTGAAGCAGAAGAGGCTAAGACGTTAGCGCTTTTACACTGGTACTTGGTTATGTCTTAATAGATTTCACTTTTAAAATTTGTATTTTTTCTTCATTGTAACATATCGCAGAAAGTGAAAAGCTAAAAGGAATACAGGTGTTAATTTTTTTTGGACAAAAAAATGCATGTTTTATGTACTTTGTGCATTTCTTCCGTTCTTACACACATTTTTTTGCGTTGTCATATTTTTCTCTCACACCCAAGGCTTTAAGTTCTGCTGTTTTTTTTTTGTTTATTATTTGAATTGTTCGTTTATCGCTCAAATTGTTTTGCCCCATTTTTGCTTGTCTTCTTAATGATCTTTGGTTTTGTTTTTATGATATGTTAAGTAACTTATTTCACTTGTACAAACATGTTGATATTTATTATCATTGTACATATGTCCTTATTTTTTATATGTGTATATATACACAAATAAAAATAGAGATATACTTGAGGTGTGTGACTTAGTTTGTCCAAGTGGAAGTCCATCGGTTTTACTCATAACCAAATAATAGTGTGTGATAACTTTTGTATAATGCTTGATTTAGTAGTCCATGAAAATAATACTGATGATGTCATCGTGATGTCATCAGTCAGCACTCAGCCTTTTCTTGTAGCCTACTGATACATTATAGAGAACGTCCTATTAGAAATGGAGGAGTTGGTATTTGCTGAAAAACTTTTCTGTATTTAAGTCTTTTGTAGTGGATCACAGAAATCTGGAGACTCTTGACAGTCGACGCACGTTTCTGTTCAGACTGGCGATGGTGGTCGTGTGAAGACGGCGTGGTGTTGAGGCGCCCCAACTGTCCACCTGTCTTCTCCGCAGCTCCGGGTCGCTATGACGACACCAGGCGCCGCTCCAGCTGCCACCACTGCACCGGATGATGCTGAGTTGCCGTGGGGCAACAGTGCTACCCCCTATGAAATTATAATAAACTAAAAGTTTTAGTGCTGGTTGGTCCCTGGTTTGACCTCGCCTGACCTCCTTCATCTTGACCAGCCTCCTCCCTCCATTTTAACGTATGAGCGTAAAAGTCTGTTACACTTCTAATACTGTGCCTCAGATCTCCAACCCCTGCTGTGTGAGGAGTATCTCAGCCCTACGCATTAAAAATTCACAAATATATTACAACCACAGAAGACTGAGAACGAGGGAGAGCTTAAAGATTTATCGCAACTGAGGTGTGATAATGAGTCCATTAAAAAAGTCCTTGGCGCTCAGAGCCTTTGTTTGGATTTTGATTGAAGGGTCTCCGCCCTGAGCGGCGGCATGGAAGGCCGTGAGGCAGGTATCGCAGACTTAGCTTGTGTGAAAGGTGAGGATAATGGATTGGTGTGAGCTGGTACTGTGGCCCGGGTGTGCATGAGGATAGTCTTTCTGATTGAACTTTCAATAAATCCTCATATAATTACATAATAATCTTTTTCCTTCATCTATCACATGTTACAACGTCATGAAATTTATATCATGACGTCTTATCCCACAGGAAGCGCCCGGGGAGCCAGGGGTTTCCGGGTCTCGCTCAGGGACCCACAACGGGGCTTGGCTCGAACCCTGGTATCCCACTTGGGGGGACCACTCTGCTACACTGTGAGCTAAAGTCGACCCGGCTTAATGAATCGTAGTGCAGCATTACTCCAAGTGGAACAGGATTAAGAATTACAGTAAGGAAGGAGTCGGAGGATTAATGATACCGCGGACCGGCCCACGTCTGGCGGCCCCCGCTGACGAGCCCCTGCCCTTGTAAGGTGTGAGATGGTCCAACAGTGTGTCTCACATTTCATCTCCTCCACATTTGTCTCTTTGCTCTCTTCCCAGTCTGCTGTCTCTCCGTTGGAACGCCTCCAAGCCTCCTCGATAATTCTCCTCTTTCCCTCACATGGCCCCTGTCCAATTTTTTCCCAGAAGGCCTCATCTCGCTCAGCATTTTAGTAACTCCCCTCCACTTGAGCTTCAACAATACCCGTTCTGGCTGCGAGCAGCTGGAAGTAAACTGGACCGCATGTGCCACTGGTTGTTTCGGATGTTACGAAGTCATTGATGAGATGGGACTCTCCGCTGACGTTCAACGTATTCATTTTGACAACTTTACTACGACTCTTCATCAATGCACTCAATGAAACGTTTGGCCGGCCGATTTTGTTTTAAAGCTTTGTTTTAGTCCATTTTGCGACAATCACCACAAGAAGCGAATGACAGGAAACTAAAAAATGGCCAAAAAGAACCACATGCTTAAATAAAGCGCAATACTTACTGATGGGTAATTAAAGGATCACCTTTGATCACCTTTTTTTATATTATTTTCTCATTTTATAGAATTCTCAAAAACCAAAGAAAGAGAAAAAAGTCAAATCACAGATGAAATTCTAAATCAATCAACATTTTGATTTTGCCCGGGTCTTCTCCGAAAACATTATCTGTTTGTCCTAAACTCTGATATTTCAGTAAGTTCAACCGTGCAGTTTGTGATCCAGGAAGAAATTCCCGTAGCAGGTGAGAATAGTTTTTAAATTCCAACGTTTGGCTTTCCCACAAACATAATATCGTACTTGTAAATATTTACAGAGATCCTTATTTGATATATGATGCTGATTTTTCGGAGACTGAAATGTTTTAAATGTTTGACCTTTTTCAAAAAGATCATGAACTCCATTCATGCCCAATCTCTGCCAATTTGTGAGGTTTTGCAACCTGTGGTGTGAGTTCTGGAATATGAGCCAGTGCTGGAAGAGAATTAAACGGGGGGGGGGGGGATAGACGTGTTTGGTCTTGGCACATCCTGCAGAAGGTGAAATTTACAAAATAAAATAAATATAAAAAATAAAACAAAAGGTATGGATGGAAAATTAAGGAGAAAGCTTTTTTGGAGAAGTGACATCACAATGTAGCAAGAAACTGGGTCCATTTCTGATGCCTTTGTTTCTTTGATTTTCCTTTGGGGTTGGAGTGGGGTTCATCAGTGGGCTGAACAGAGACACTGCAGTAGATACATATGAGATCACCTTCTACTGCGTATTTGAGAGATACTCAGAGAGGCTGGCAATAATTAATTACATTAATTAATTGACGTTGATTGAGAAATCTCTATGAATTTTTGACTAATGTTGTGCCTTGTTCCTTTGATGTTTCCGATTCTTTCACCCAGCAGATTTTGAAGCCAATTCTAGCAGACGTTGGGTGAGAGGGGACATCTTATAATATTTTCAATAATATTTCCAACCAACCAAAGTTGCTTTAACTGTAATATTACATAAAATGCAATGTATACGCGAGTGGTCGCAGTAAATTTGCTAAAAAATGTTTAGGTTAATGTTTGAGACGTCCAGTTTCTGCCCTGGACTCAACTTCAAGAATTCTCAATATTTGATTTAATATTTAATTTTACAATTGATAAATAAAATAGAAATATCAACTCAAAAGACATTTGGTGAAAAGGAATCGGTTACTTGAGGTCATTTTACCTAAAGTCCTGGCATTGGAGTATAATCATAAACGAAGGTTTAAAAACGCCTACATAAACACTCACAACCTCAAATAAACCTTCTGATGGGGTCTTTTGGTTTCTAACACCTTGTGGGCGATTCTATTTCCTGGAAATAAGGCTTCCACTTCTCTTCAATTGTAAAATCGAAATTCTTTGAATTGTTTTAAACCGTTTGGGACAGGAACTCAATCACATAAAGGATTATTTCATCTGTGAAAGTCTAGAGTTGCCTCAGCCTGAGCAACAACACAGCAATAACAACAGTCAGGATCGGATTGACTTCTAAAACATTGTGTGGATGGTGTAAACAGAAGAAGACACACGCTTCATGTGGTCCACAGTCCCAGCTGCATGAAGAGGCCTGCATCTGAATCTGATCTCAGTGGATTCAGCAGCACCACAGCCTCCAAAAAAAAACAAAACCACACAAAAGGAGTAAGTCTGTGTGTGCGGGAGAGTTTTACTGTGCTGTTCAAAAGCAGACTATAGTTCAACTTACAGTCACACAGATTCATGTTAAACCAATTTATGCAACCATGAATAATACAAAGAATGGTTTATTATGCAGCATAATTATACAGATATTAACTAATTCATTTGGATTTATGTTGGTGCTTGTTTGAGTCAAAACTAAACATCCAGTCCAGTTTAATTGTAAAAGTTATTTGCCACAGCTTGGCAATTAAAAAACAAAAGCAGGTTAATATGGTACCATTTTCCATCGCCCCCACTGAACCCACACCCTGATCTGGTTTAAAAGGAATAAACACACTATTATACTATTTATCTTCTAACGAGAGAATCCTGAGGATCGGGTCGGCTGTGGACCAACAGATGGAGAAAAAGAAGGCAGTCCATGTCCAGCTGTCTGATTAGAAGACATTCAACAGACGGGAACTCGTCGCTGAGGGAATGTGTTTCAGTCCAGATGACGAAAAAAAACGGTTGCTTGTTAAGATTTCACACTGAAACATCCAAGTTTTAGATTTTTCTTTCTTTTAATGAATCCGAACTATGGATCACAATCAACTGAAATGAATAATAGATTAATTTCATCTTCATTTAAAGAGTGAAAATGATGAATGTTGTACAGAAATGAAATGAAAGAAAATATTATATTATATTATATTATATTATATTATAGATTTAGTACAAAAATATTAATATATTAACAGTTCAGACAATAGCTCACATGTTATCAAAAATATACGGTATATATAACAAAATATATCGAAATATAACACAAAACATAATGAACCATATAACATTTAAATGAAAGAGTACTGAGGGGCTAGAGAGAAAAGTTCTCCGAAATAAAGCAATAAAACGTTCCCTTTATTTGTTTGATATTATAGTCAGTGTTTCTGTGTTTATATTAAATTCAATCAAAAATAAATGACAATTGTGGGGAGACTGAGAGAACTTTAAATTTGATTATATTATATTATACTCTGACGATCAGTGGTCACGTGATATATGGCTTCCCATTTCTATTGGCCAATTCATAATAAATGAGTTCCGGCTATGTTCGAGCGTACAACATTGCGGAAGTTAGTTCCTCCTCTGATTGATACAATTTCTCCGATACTTATGCCACTTTTATTTAAACTCTCATTTCTATCCTAATATTAAGTTTTTAGAGGAGAATGTATAATAGAAAGTGTGTTTTTAAATTGTAGGTATGTGTTCGTCCATGAGGTTGAGTGACGTTTTCGCGGAAGGATTTATATTCAGGTACTAGCTCTGCAGTGGAGGGTAATTTTGAATCGCTGTACAGCTCCTTTTTTTTAATCGTTGGTGTGTTTTCACGAGCACGAATCCAGATATTTATCAATTTTATCATGAAGTAATAGTCTATAAGAGTTTTTAGGTTCCTTTAATTTTTACCAGCAGACACGCTTACACTATACGTCTTTAGGGTAAGTGTGTTACTGTCGCTCGAGTATCTTAAACAGTTCTGTTGCTAATGCTAGCTAACACTAACGTATGAACCGAGGGTCATGACAAATTTGTGTTAATATAATGTTTATGACAATAATACATTTTTTCCCCTCGAAGACGGTTAAATCAACTGTTAGTGATAGCGTAGTTAATAATAATAATACATTTAATTAATTTTAAGATGATACAAATGGGGTTCATCGTTAGTATTATGATGCTTCCATGTGTTTCAGATGGTATGTGGCTAACTATCTTAGCTGGCGTCTTGTTTACGTCACTTTTTTAACAAATTTACTTCAGCGTGTTATTTTGATCATGCTAAAAGTTGAATATGTGTTATTGTCTGCTGTCTTCTCACACAAACACTAGCTTTATCGGACATACCGAAGACAAACTACACGTCTGTTTTCACCTGTTTTCGCGTGCTGTTGTGGTTTATTTCCTTTGTTTATACAGAGTATTGACATTTTCTCTGCAGATGACCACCATGGAGGGAAGCACAACTATCACAGAGGGAGATCAGAAGCAGAAAATATTATCCCCTTCAGACGAGGACTCTCCTCCTGTTCCAAAAGACTCCTCAGCCTCCATGAATTTCTCTGAGCTCACACCATGTCAGTTTGGCATCTCTGTCCAGAGTTTTACCCCAGCACTGCAGTCAAACTGCAAAGGTGAGAGAAAGGATCCTTTGTTGTATTTGTACAGTCTTCCTTTTGACCTCTGAGAGATGTCTTCTTCTGCCTAAAGGGGTCTCTCTAAGCTGGTACCTGCTAGGTTTAGATGTTACCCTGCAGTTTTTAGGGCCACATTGAAGAATAAAAACATCTAAGATTACAAAAATAGAATCATAATTTTGAGACTGGCGAGAGGGCAGTTTCGCAACCTTGGCTTTTGTCAACTGATATCTAAGGCATTGTGCTGTGCCACACAAAAATACACGCAGCCTCCAATGCACCTCACTGTGTTCATGAAGTCGTCAACGATTACTGTAAGATAATTCCTATGCCATTTTTTTGATTTATCATAGGACTTCCTATGACGTAAGGCATTGGGACATCAGCAGCTGTACTGTAGCTGTTTAATGAATTTTTCCTTCTTCGGGATCCAAAATCTTGACCAACAATCTGGCTGTTTCTTGAGAAACTATGAACCCCCATTAAAAAACTGACTGATGAAGCGAGAATAACCCTACAGCTTATCTCTACTACCAATATCTCCTTTTCCAAAATATATATATATATTAGTAGTTAGTAGTAATTGATATATACTTACTACTAATTACGTATGGTTTGTGTGCCAAAAGATACAAATTTTCAATTTTGTCTAACCTATATTAAAGTATAGCTTAAACAGATGCTCTGCGTTCATATTTTTTTCTAAAGCAACACTCCTCTGATATTACCCTCCAACAAGTAGCCTGAAATTACCACTTTATTCCTGTAAAATTACCACATATTCTCATAATATGATTTTGTTATCGTAAGAATGCGACTTTAATCTTGTCATCTCCTTTTCTTACATTTTTTTTGTCAATATGGCCCTTTAGAGTTAGAGTTAACATTAAACATGTTTACAAGTCTGTACTATATTGGCACATGATGGTATAGTGGATATAAACTTATATAAAAATTATACAAACTGCAAATTCCGTCTCACGTTTATGAGAAGTAGTTTAGAAAAGTATATAAACAATATGAAACCGATTTCTCGCTGCGCTGCACCTTTTTTCTTTTTCTTTTTTTTGATTTTACATTTACAATATTTTACAATAATGTAGTGCAGTTGCATTTCAAAAAGATATTAGGTATAGACAGAGAAAATGGAACATGCGCTGCCTTTATTGTTGGCTGGATGTATCGGGGATAGTTTTACTAGCGATGAAAGAGCCAACAAAGTATTAACTCTAAAATATGTGTTAAGTTTGATATAAGAGAAATGGGTTTCAAACAAATCTGCCTTTTTATATTAGTTATACTATTTTTTCCACAGACATTAACAGACCGTGTCTCAAGTCCTCTGTTGCGTTCACTATTACCCACAATCCCTTGCCATTACTATGTAATGCAGGTCCCGATTTACAGCAGCAGGTGGCCTAGTTTTTCCATTTAGCGAGATTTAACAAGAACCTCTTGGACTTTGTTGCACGTAGACAGAAGTGTTTACTTGACCTACTGCTGGAAGAGTCAGTGAGGAAAGTTGTTTGTAATTGTTTGATAAAAATCTGTAATATACACTATCATATTATAGCGCAATTATTATACAAAAAGTGATTTGGCTCACTGTGAACGTGATGGCATTCATTGTCTACATTTAACTATGGCATTTAAAACAAGAATAGTAAATACAACACTTGGTTTATTCGAATTATATTGACATTTTATTTAACTTAGTAGAAAATGATTTTAGTAAGTATGCATGAGTGACTTTTTTTTTTTTTTCAATCAACTACACCTTTAGGCACACGTAGCAGTGTTGAGAAGCATTGACTCAAACCATCCAAAGAGAAATGAGTGAAGATATTCAACCGTACTACAGTTAAAAATGCCGCTGAGGCTATAACAGATGCACTCTTCAGCACCACAAATGATTATAACCTCAGACAAAGTCCATTAAAGGATAAGTTTGTGTTTTCCTTTATAAAGTACCAGTCGTGTCTTAAAGGGGCAAACTTTCTTTCTCGCTCTAGATAAGTCTCGTCTTGCACAAATAAAGGCGAGGAGGAAGTCCAGCGTTGGTGTCCGAGGTTCTCCTGAGACCAATTCCCTTATCCGCTTCATGGCACAGCAGAAGATGAAGACCCCGCCAACCTTACAGACCCCAAAGGTGAGATGCTTTTCAGTTCAAAAGCCCTTTCCCTACTGCCACAGTGTGTCTGACTGTCTGTGATGAAAATTAGAGCAACAATGAATTATTCCTGATTGGTCACTTTGTTTTGCTTGGGTTAACGTTTTCCACATTAATTAAATTATTCATCCCGTGATATAATTCACTGTGCCGTGATTGTATTTAATATAATACTGGCATTCAACCTGAAGAAACCAGCGGGGAGATTATTAATTGTGTTAAAATAGAACACTTATCATTTAAATGGTTAGCTGTGCAAACATGAATTCATTTAGTATATATTCTGTGATAAATATATATATATATGCAAACATTAATGCAGTGCTACCAGAACTTTCTTCAAAAGTTTTCATTTTCTTTTTTACAAAAAATCATAATGAACCCAATTCACAGTATGTCTTATTATTATTATTTTTCTTTACCATGAACATATTTCTGCCAAGTATTTATTTATTAGTTAATGTAAATTAACATTCCATTGCTCAATGAAAAGAACTCAGCGTTCTCAGCGAAACAATCGGTGGCTTCTATGTAATTCATATTCTCGTGTGAGAGCATACACAGGATGACTCAAATATAACGACTCCTCAGAACAAACAAACTGAGTCTCAGCGCTGTCAAAAGATTATCTCTTAAACATCCACCATTGCTACGGAAAATATTCCTGACGCCATGCAAAAATGCTCAAATCCAATGTAATTTCAAGTTCTGACCCCGCCGCTGACCCACTGATGGAAACTATGGCAACAGTGACCATTTAAAGTGAGCTCTGTGTTAAAACATTGTTGCAAACATTTAGGCCTCTCTATGTACGTAACTTATCAAAATATTTAACATAGGCGTTGATTCAAGATGTTATTATTCAGGAATGTTGCAAATGAGATGAAGGTCTCATCACAGAACTGGGTAGTCCATGCTGTAGAAAGACGTACATATTTCTGAAGTTCTTGACATCAAAGGAAATGGATAAAATTGATTAAAAAACATAGTTTTGTTTAAAAGAAGTTTCCCCCCCGAAGAGTTCTCCTATTTTTGAATTTGAAAATCTCAGATGGAATTAAGTCAGACCTTGGAAATAAATTCAACATAAAGCCTGAGTGACTTGGTTATAATTTTAAACTAATTAAACAGAATTTTATATTCAGTACGGCCAAACTAACTAACTCTAATTAGTTCACCTGCTCATGAAGTATTCACACCCTGAACTTAATATCTAGTTTTTCCACTAGCATCTGCTACTGAATGCTTCTGATAACTGGACTTCAGTCTCTGACATCCCTTTGATGCAATCTTGGCCGACTCTTCTTTGCAGAACCGCCTCAGTGCCGCCACAATGGAGGTTTTGTGAGCATGAGCCGCTCTATACTGGTCCTGGCACAACATTTCAATGACGTTCAGGTCCAAACTTTGTCTTAGCCACTCCAAATCCTACATTTTTATTCCTTTTGATCCATTATGCTCTTACGCACTAGTCCAAGTCTTGCTCACCCAGTTATGTTTGAGCTTCCACTCTTCTGATTTACCAGTAGCTTTCTTCTCGCCACTCTCCCATGATGCCGATTCTGACATTCATTGAGGTGAGGGAGGTCTGCAGTTCCTCGGATATCTTTGATATTGGTGAGACCAACAAACCAACTGCCTCTGAAAAGCTTGGCAGGCTGGGTGTGTCTAGTCCAGCTGCAACCGGTTATAAATGCAGCTCTGGAAATAAAAACTAAAATGTTTGGTTTCAGTTTCCCATGTGAGTGAAGAGGTTCAGTTGGTATAAGATAAGCGCCGTGGTTCAGTAAATACAGTTATTCCAAACTTTTAGAAAAAATGTTTTGTGTTCACTCGTGTCGCTTTTGTTTAATGTCGAATTTTGTTTGAAGATCCAACAGGGTGAAATATCAAAAAATGTTATGTAACATCCTCAGAGCCAACAAGAACCCGCTGAGTGACAAGTATCACATCATCCAAATAAGTGGGAACGCAGGACACATGAAGAAAAATTGGCCGTTGTTGACCTGCGTATGCTAAACATTGTTATTATACAGAACTGGTGGGAGATCAGAAGAGTTCCCATTTTGGGCAAAGAAAGGCATGTTTGGTTATGTGAGTGAGCTTATTATATATTACATTGGACAGCAGGAAAAGTGTTTTTAGAATAGATTTAAGACTTTTCGGGGGCGTTAAAGTACTTTGTCCTCTGGGAAAACTACCAATGTTCTGGATTTGCTTTAAAGGAAATGTTTTTTGTTCTTCTTGTAGGAATAGTAATGACCGGATATTCTCAAGTATGAGAGTTGAAGTGACTTGCCCGTGTATAAGTAGGACATAATAAATACGCTGTGTCTCAGTAATACCGCTTCAGTGACTTTCAGAAGTCTAGGACCTGTCGGGCTGCATCACTGAGCACATATGTTTGTTTTTGCTTTCTCCACTCTCAGCTTGTCAGAAGTAGCCCCCTTATTCCTCGGGTTTCCTCCACACTGAGGCAAAAGATGGCCTCCTTCCAGAACTTGATGAATGTGGAGGAGAGCGAGGTCTACGATCTGGCACCAGTGCAGGACGGCAACACCGGAGGAAGCATCAAGACAAGAGATTATCTGTCTGGTGAGGTTGCCTCATTGCCACAGGATTAATAGTTCCATTTCTCGACGTGAACCTCTGTCAGGATTTCTTTATTGTGACTGGGGGCAGCGTTAAGAGCAACGGATTAATGCATTTCTAAGTATACAACCTATCACCGCAGTCACTTATCAGCTTGGTCAGCTAATTAAAATGTCCAAATTCTTAGCTGTTTGTAGCTTGAGTGAGACGATATCTCCATTCCCCTCAAAAGTTGTTTTCCAGGCCGGGTTTTTGACCCTATTCTTCACTGAGGTGTCCCTAAACCTCATTTGTTTTGCGTGTGGATCAGATATGAACCGCTATGATGGACAGAAAGAGAACCTCCCGTCACAGATGACACCCATACCCAGTAAGAGGAGGCGCCTGGGCCCCCTAGAAACCTGCCAGTTGGAGATAAGTCTGAAGGAGCGAGAGGTAATACTCACACTGACTGTGTACTTTTTAAATCATTTAGAGGAAAGCTTTTACCTGGCTTACATCGATGCCTCTGTTTATTTAAACACATCTGCCTGGAGAATCTGGGTGTATGACTTTGACTGCAACCATCTGCACAGAGAAAACAAAACAACTCTGTGCTATGTTAAGCTGTTTAATTATTTATCATTTTGTATTTTTACCTTTTGGTTTCCAAACTCTGAGCTCCTGCTTTTATCATTTGAAGTGCAATTTGAATTCTTCTGAATGATTCTATTCACAAAAGCAGCGGTCTGGTGAATGTGAACTGACCGCATCCTCAGTAACGTTTAAGCTTTTGTACTGCAGAGGGAAATCAGTGTGAAATCTTTCATCGTTTCCACAGGAGAGCAAAGAGCCAACAAAGCAGTTAGTGGCTCAAGAAGAAGCACCGCCGGCCAGAGAGACTTTGGAAGAAGCCCTGGCTGTTCTTATATCCCCGCCACTTCCTGCAGATACCCACGTCCAAGTCAGCCCCCCCTCCAAGGACCAACAGGTTAGCTCTGAATCCCATATGCAACATGCAGATGTGCACACAGGACACTGGTTTATATCGCAGATGGGGAAAAATCACTAAATCATATTTAAGTGATGCTTCTATGCACCATCTTCACAAATGTTACGTGAGGTTTTTTCTCTCAAAAACTTTTATCCGTTTTTAATAAATGAACAAGTCAAACACAGATATGTGGCGCGGTGTGCAGAAAACAGATCAAAAGTCAGTTTCACAATCCTTTATGGTTGCAAACGACATTTAATTATGCGATATAAACAGATCAATGGGACGCACAACAAACATATAGAGTCTGCTGCACACATTCATAAGAGAAGACTAACATAATCTTAAACGCTAAATCTCTCACCCCCTTTATTTCAACCCTGGAGTATGACAGAAAAATGCTGGGCGTCAAGTATGTAGAAAAGAAGGGAAGAGGGTTAATACTTGATAAGGAATGTAGATATAAATAATAAGGGAGGTGCTTTTGTTGATGTTTTCTTTTACTTCTGGGAAATGTCAACTGACAGCAAACTGCTGTGTTCTAATAATTACTTGAGACTATCCTCAGCTGCTAGGCTCCATACTAATATTTTATTTAAGAGTCGGGTCTGTGGCATGGACAACACGTCAAGAAAAATAAGACTACCCTATGACTCGCTGTCATTTTTGAGATTTGGGGCCGTCGTTTTCTTTTTGCACATTTAACATCAAACTTACTTCGTCTGCCGATAAAGCTCAACATCGCCGGATGAACCCTCTGCCGGGCGCCATAATAGCGCATACATGTGGTAGACTTGTGATGAATTAAATTTACCAGGCTGTGTTGGCACTGCTCCTCGTTTTCATTTACTTTTTAACTCTTTGTTGTCCTTAGCATCAGTGTTGGTAGCAACAGTGTTCTTGTTTTTGTTCATATCGATCTCAAACTGGCTGCTGGAACAGTCGCCACCTGCTGGTGATAATGCTGCATTACCACCAGGCGTCAGTAACAGGAAACATTTTTGTGTTGATTGTCGTTCGTGCTAAACTATTTATTAGGAGTATTTAAATATTCTAAATAATTGTCCACCACTAATCTATATGTGTTCAACTGATGGGAAGTTTTAGGGAAAGATAGTTTTCCTATCATATAAAGGTTGTAGGAAAAAATAGCGAGGACTCTGTAGCATTCATAGAGGGTGCGCGGTTTCACCCTCAAAACCAAATCCCCTGCCTGACAAACCGTGTTCTCCGCTTAAACACATGGCATAGTATATAGTATACCACTACTATAGTAGTATTTATCAGCTACAAGAAATGTTCTTTTGTCAAAATATTTTTAAATTCCCCAATTAAGGAAATGTAACCAACACCTGCATAGGAATGACTCAAGGACCTTCCAGATTCTAGATACTAAAACGGATCCTGTTATCAGATCAATCTCAGTAACTCTATATGAATACAGATTTTGCGGGCGGAGGCAAGATATTTTCCTCAGAGGCATCCTTGGCCCATTTAATAATGATTATGCAGGTCGACCTGTGGAGAGGAAGAGAGGCCCAACACACTGCATTCTCAGCCTCATGGATATCATATTCTTATCGAGTATATGTGTATGGTGATAGCCGACACATCATCTAGGCCTCACAAAAAAGTACAACTGCAGACAATGACTAGGGCCCAAAAGAAGGAAGTGGGGCCCTGATATCTGTTATGGGTCTCTATCTGCTGCTTCGCCAGGCGCCAGAGGTGGAATCATCATCATCATCAGATGATGGGCCACGGGTTTGGTACATTGATGTCTGATAGATTGCAGTAGATTCACTTTATTCAACAGCCTGCTGAACTCCTTCACCCACAGTCCAACAATTTTGAAGCCCTCTTTTATTCTCTCAAAGCAGGACAGCGTCTTTGAACTACAAAGCCCGAGCCCACCGCTCCCCGATGATCCCGCAGCTTCTCCACCAGCCAGGCCCACATCCTCCCTCCTCATCCACTCCCTCTCTTCTCAGCTGGAGATGAAGCCCGCAGGTAAAGACGCAGTGCTCTCTCTGACCAGGCAGGAGTAACTGACCTTTTCGTCTGAGTTTAAGCATGTCTTTTGAAGCTTGGTATTCCGGGCTACAGTTGATGTCGGATATCCAGCCTGGATACAGGCAGAGAGTCAAAGCTGTGTGTTTCTGTGTTTGGGATCATGGCGTGGCGTTAAAAGTCTGTGTTTTTGTCAAATAGCAAACATTGAATGCCTATAGTCATAATTTAGCAAAGGATGAAATATGTTTTTTTCTGTTTCTTATACAATTAAATGATCTACTTGTAAAGAAAGTATATAGAAACCCTAAATCTATGTTGATTGAAATTTCACACACACTGAACTAAAATTCTCTGATAATCTCTTTACATTTTGTCGGGTCCCTGACCCAATAATAATATGAAACCATAATTTGTCCCTTGCAATCATACAAGTAGTACAACGTAGTGAAATGTCCTGAAGGCCTACCGCAGTTAAGGCAGTAGGTGGGTTTCCATGGACCCCTTTATTCCAAAGAAAAGCCTAATCAGGAATCAAATGCTGAACGTAAACCCCCCGATTTAGATTTCAGTCTTTTTCGTTATCACGTTGGGGAAAAAGAACCGCTGCGTGTAAACGGTGGAAAGGAATAATCGCCGATGAGCGCGTCCCCGGTGACGCTACTCGTGTGCAGGAAACCGCCATTTAATGATCTAGACCACAGCAGAGAGGTCTAGAGAAGTTTGTTAAATAGGAAAATAAAAAATAATTAACTCTACAAACATCCAAGTAAAACCACCAGGAGCCGCGAACAAATTAAAGCACTGAAAAAAACTTTGATATTGTCAATTGCATAAATCCCACAACAACAAAGTGGTTCAGGCCCACTGACTTCACTTTTTTTATTGAACTAATAAGGAGGAAGACCTCTGTGAAGGTCCCTGACTATCAGTGGGTCTACCTGGGTCTTCAGGATGAATCGTGCGATGAGGCGTTTCCGATTTAAACATTGCGTCGGATGATGTTAACGTAACTTTTCTGGTGAGTTAACCACACAACACGGCCTCACTAGTAACTAAATGTTTGCTCACGTCGTACTGATCTAACATTAGTCAGAGTAAACCCCCTCAGAGGTATCGATAGGGCTCTGTTGTGAACGCCTTCTCCTCTCCCTCCCTCGAGCCTTCGGTGTAGAAGCAGACGTGAGTTATCATCAAGCTGTTTCTTCATGAAAAGCATCACATACGTTGAGTTCTGTGATCAGGGCATTAAAAAAAACTGCCCCGATGAAACGATAGACCCCACCTTCTGATAAAACACGGAATTTATTGGTCGCTTTTGCGCTCGTCATGCAGCTGTTGACATATCTTCCGATCGATGCGTCGGCGCCTGTAAACAGCATTTCCGATTAGATCGTTTCTCATGTAAACAGTCAACCAGAAATATTCTTTTGGAATGATTTCCACCGCAAAGATGAAGCGTCCATGTAAACCCAGGCCCTGTCTACTAAATGCTGATCTAATCTATCCCAGTCGGCAGTGAGCAGCCAGAGTTGAGCTTAGGATCTCTTGATCTGCAGTCAAATTCTCTCCCACCGAGCTGTAACCCCCACAAAGTTTGGAAAAGCTAATCTTCCATTATATAAAACTTTGCTGCGACCTGAACTCCAGCTGGGGTACCTGTAGCCCCAACAGTACTAACAACTATACCATCACTGTCAGCCGTGATGAGCTTATTATCAGGGGAGAACACAAATGCAGTCAGTCCCCTCATTTGGGGAATTAGCCAACCTCAGCCCAGTTTGGGTGCAAGACATGGAAACCCGACACTTGGGTTGTACCGCTTTTCCCGACTCAGCAATCAAAACGTTTTGAGGTTCAGTTCATTGACACGCACATTATTTAAACAGGCAAAGTCAATATCCTCATTTAAATCTCTGCGTAAGACTGAATTTTAACATTCGGACATTTTTAACGGAGTGATCTGATCAGATTGTTTCATCTGATCTTTTTATAGAAAACTCATTTGATCCCTTTTGGATTATTCTATGTTACTTAGGGACTAAAGTGAAAGGTGTAAACTCACTGCTGCTACAATGTCACTGGCCTCCTACCTTAGTAATGTCGAATCAGGAAACAAACGGGAAAGACATTAATTTTCTATTTTTATCTTTTTAACGGCACTTCAAAATATATATAAATATGACGTGCAGCACACGTGCTCATTTGGGTGTTTCACCGTCTTTTCAGGAGAGGATGGCGTCAATGCAAAGCCCGCTGTTAAGAACAAGAAAAAGTCTGTGCGCTTTGGAGGTCCGCTCTCTCCTGAGTTCTTTGATAAGAATCTCCCACCCAGCACTCCGTTGCAGAAGGGGGGCACACCCGCCCGAGCACCCACACCGGGTAGGAGCTTACAGCTGCGCTCCCTGCTGAAGACGCCACAGAGGAGTGAATCCCAAACACCCCCAGCTCAGCTGGACTCCGTCAGCCCCACTATGTTTGGCGCCTCTCCGACCCTTGCAATGCCTCGCAACCACAGAATGCAGTCTTTGGGAGAAGACGGCGAGGAGAAGGATGCAAAGGTAGACACGGGACATATTTTGGTTGTTTTAAAGTTTTACTTTGGAAAGGGTGAACTTCTTTTCTCTACACTCTACTTTGAAATCTAAATATATCCCCGATGGGAATAGAATAATTTGTTTTTTTTAGTGATATATTGTACATTATTACAATAACAAGCTGTACTCTGTTTCTGGTCCTAGATTGTTTTCCCGTCATTAGAGGAGC
Source organism: Lophius americanus (assembly GCA_037951165.1). Classification (NCBI taxonomy): domain Eukaryota; kingdom Metazoa; phylum Chordata; class Actinopteri; order Lophiiformes; family Lophiidae; genus Lophius; species Lophius americanus. The sequence goes on from JBBDHG010000174.1 coordinate 283,255, forward strand.
TTGACCCTGTGGTTCCATCTTACACCGGTTGGTTATCTCAATTTATCTGCTATAGTGTATCTAGCTTATCTTTGTTGTAAGATAATCAAACTATATGTTTGTTTATTTGTTGACGGCTCTCTCCATTTCTTGCCTTTTCAGAATTCATATTGAACCCTCAGCCATTGAACTTAGACACTGCTTTCTATGAGGAGTCTCTTTCTTTGATTCTGCCAGGTGAGCTCCCATCATACTTCTTCCTTTTATACTTTCATTAATTCACTTCATGCCTTCATTTCGCTGACTAAACAAAAATGAAGGGAAAAAAACATGCAGGCTTTCTGTTAATAGGTCAACCTCCAAAATCAAGCCAGCTGCCAGTTAACAAGTGTTAAGGCTGGATAATTAATTGACATTTAATCACAATGATGTCTTTCCACAATATTATAACAGGGTTAGGTGATATTGACGTCTGAGTGCACTCTCCTGCAAAGCATATCAAGCACTCCCCAACCACTGCTTGACCAATCATAGCTGTTCCCTGCACCACACTGCCTGTGCAGAAACCTCTGCGTGAAATCAATGATAAACTAGCATCACTGAAATACAACACATGGAAGTCGGTCAGAATGGAAATTAAATCTCTGTAGCACAAAGTGAAGAGCTTCTCCCCTCTGAAGTCAATCATCATCTGTTGTTGTTACTGGGGATGTATTTCTTTTAGAGTTGTCTTTGCAGCAAAGCAACACAACTAATCTGATCATCCACTGAAAAACATACAACAAACTGCTTAATAATGAACGCAGGAAGGCCAAGACAAATATTTCTACTGTCATGCGTCCATTATTAGCCAGTACAGCACGACGCCACATCCGTTACCTTTAACGTCTGGAAAACATGGAGGGGAAACAGAGAGGGATCTCGCAGCTGTCTCGTTGCTTTGACCTCGGATCCTATGCTCATCCAAAGGAGTGGAGCCATAATGAGCCTGCAAGTTAATCAAAACCTGTTCTACCAAACCCATACTTGGGGTTCTACCTAGGCTCTCTCTTTCTTTTCTTTTTTTTTTACACAGCATAATGCTGGATGTAAATCCCAGCCTTAAGTTGTAGTAAATCCATACGGCTCCCCCTACGGGACATAGATGGTGTCCTGTAGCTTAATTCCCTCTCTGGGGTCAAAATCCCATTTATTATGTACATTTTGGATGTATTGGCTATCCAGTTGTGCCATATACGGTCCACCTGGTTCTATCCAACAAAAATAGTGTAGAATACCATTTACTTTGTGGTATTTTCATCAGAATCTGATGCAGTTATCAAATAGTTTCTGTGCAAATTCATTCATCATTTCGTTTTTTACTGTATTTTAATGATGTTGTAGCTTTTTTGATCTAAAACAAACCGATAAGGATAGGCATATTGGTATTTTTGGTATTTAGTCACAGGTTACTTACATATAGTAGCTGGTACGATGTTACTTTCACCGAAAATAAGTTATTTTAGGTCTTACCTGTCCATAGACACCAAAGTTATGAAATTACACGTGATAGTTGTGGAGCTATTTTAAGTTAATTTTGGGTATGTAATGCAGGTGAGGCTGAACTTAAAATGACCGGTGAGCTTAACAGATTTGAAATCACTGAATAGCTTGATAGATATTGATCTGTCAATACAAATAATCAAGATAATCACATTGGCCGTAATTATGCAGCCCTTACAACTGTAGAAAAAGACAAATATCAGGGAGGTCACGATGAGAAACATGCCCAACTGCTGTTTACAACTATCAAAAAAGTCCAGATTCTTATTCATTTGGATCCAGCTCTTGAAATGTTTCTGTATCTCGCCTTGTTTCAACGATAAAATCTTATGAATATTGTTACAGTTGTGATCTGAGCTGCAGCTCTAACTCAAATCTTTTCCTCAGAGACTGAGGCTAAACCCAGCGAAACCTCCCCGGCGGATGGCCTGCCATCTCTTTCAGTGGAGAGGCAATTTGGAGAAGATATTGAAGCTCCTGCCAAAAGCAGAAAGCGAAGGAAGAAGGTCTGCCACCATCACTTTCTTTTAATATCTTTGATCTCTGATTCTTTTATGTTCATCCTCATTCTTATATATTCATTGTGAGCGCAGGCGGTGTGATCTGTAGAGCTCCTTCTCTATTTAAATAGTCACGGCTTCTACCGATTCCTTCTCTGGCTGTATGAGAAGTTCCCCTTTCTTTAGGGAGGAGCAGTGCTGTATTTGCCTGAGAGAGAAGAAGAATCATTAATTGTTGAGAGTAGGGTCAGAGGGTCAGCAATTGTAGGACAACCTTTCAAGATGGTATTAAATAAATGTCAGCCATTCTAAATCTCTCCAGGGCGACTCTCAGTACGTCCGTTATTGGACATTTATGCCCGATGTTGAAGGGCTGCTCTACACCTGCGTACATCGCTCACTGCATCCGAACCAAACCGAGCAGATTTGGTGGCTGCATTTTAAGTAGTGTTCACACCCCATGGCCGCACCAGATGCCAGAGTGATACATTCTTTCATCGTTCAGCTGGTTCAGTTTGCGTTCAAACAGGGCAAAAATCGATCAGACTATAAATTGTTAATGAAAGGTCGTGTTCTCGGAAATGGCGTTCAATAATTTGTCAGACTATTGGCGTAATTTCTGCTGTGCCTCCTGCTTGTGTTGATCTGGAGTGAAACCAATAGACTTCAGCGGGCCGCACATATGAACGTCTGGTCAGACGGCGTGTTTTAAATGATTTAATCATACACGCGTTCCACGGAAGACGCTCTGCAATTGGAAGAACTCGCCACGGAAGATGGTTGAGTCTAGTGAAACCCTACCACGTCTTTTTATAATTATAGAATCCATACATGACCTTTAGTGAATGAATTCAGAGTGACTGACTGCATGGTTCTATACTACCTATGAACACAGGCGGCATGTAACTCAATACTTAAAACTCTACCACCTTATAACTAAGAACACATTTTAGTGTCCCTAGTAGGAATGTGAAGCGTTTTATATTCTGATTGCCATTCGCACAGGACTAGTATAACCTGAGGACCTCGTGTGATTTTTAATATTACATATCCCCACTTCTGTGTTTCGTGCAGAGTATTCACACGGGATAAGTGATCTCTGCGTTGTACTAGAATGTATGTCTGAGTGAAAGCTGCTGCTGCTGGATCAGGTCAGCTGTCGGCGCCTTTTTGTCTGGGGCAGGCTTGGGTTCTGGAGGTTGGATAAACTAGCAGGGAGGTGGTGAACCCTTACTCCCTTTCCCTCGGGTCCGACCCGCAGCACGGTTCCCAAACCCTCCGGTGTGTCCCGTACCCGCCTCAGCTGTGTGTGGTAGGTAATTTGCGGTTGATTACAGGCAAGGCACATTCATGATTAATACCACAGACTTCCTGCCTAATTATAACAAGTTACCACAGGTCCTCAGGTGATACTAGTCCCGTGCAAATACGCGTAAAATGATTAATGCGGATGGGGTTCACACCAGGAATAAACTGCTCCAGAGTTCAGTTGCAAGCGGTACGAGACCACCCATTACAAGCGGACTAGAGTCCGGTCTTTTGGTCAGAGCCGCCGTCTTTAAACCAGACTGCAGAGCTGCTCTCATTAATGTCTTGTAAATCTTTCCCTTCACTCTGGCTGCTACTCTTCTGTCACAGATAACTCCTGACTGTCTTCTCCACCCTGCCTGTACTCACTTCCTCACCTCTCTTCCACACGCCCCGTCGCTCTGAACAGAACCCAAATACTCCTGCACCTTTCTCACCTCTACTCCTTGCATCACTGTTCCACCTGCCTCCCTTTCATTCACATGCATGTGTTCATATAGTTTTGCTCCAATTGACCTTCATTCCTCTTCTCTCAAGCACATATCTTCACCTGCTCTCGCTACAGATCACAATGTCATCTGTAAACATCATAGTCCATGGAGACTCCTGCCTGACTTCAATCTGTCGGCCGGTCCATCACCAAATCAAACAAGAATGGACTCAGAGCTGATCCTTGATGCAGTCCCACCTCAATCTTGAACCTGAATCAGTCACTGCTACTTCACACCTCACCATTGTTATGCTGCCCCCATACATATCCTGCATGAAATCCCACAAATCCCCCCTCGCCACGTTTTCCTACGCTTTCTCCAAATCCACAAGCACAATGTGAATCCTTCTGACCTTCTCTATATTTCTCCACCAGCAATCTCAAAGCCAAAAACATCTCGTCTGTAGAGTTCTTTCTTAGCATGAAACGTCATTTCATCCATCTGAAATGTCTAAATGTCTTTATTAACAGCAAGGAGGTCGTGAATCTACCGGTGAGGCTCCGCCTCGCTCCAGCAGTCGCAAGAGAAAGGTCTGCCATCACCACAAACTTCTTTGCACTCCAGCTCACTTGTAGAAATCTCTTTAAAACGTACAGGATTGTCTCCCTAATAATTCAGGGGTCATAACAGGCTACGCTGTAATCTATTGTTTAATTTCACTGGATATGCCTTTAATTATGTCCCAGGATATTTCCTTTATGTGCGAGAGAGTCGATATAATGTATCCTCACACCGAATCTGTTCTACCAGCAGCCAGAGGAGAACGAACCCGCGAAGAGGCCGACACGCTCCGCTGCCAAGTCAGCCTCTGGGAAGATAAAGGTGAGTCCGCCTGTTTGGTTTCCCCTTACGCTACTTCAGACGGATCAGCAGACGGCTTCACGGACCCACTACGACTTATTTTCACGACATCGGAGAAGTCGGCGTCTCTTTGTACCCACCAGATTTACCGCCATGGATTTATTATCCTCAATACAGGATTGTAAATGATAGTAACCCCGTCACCAAATCAGAGAGCGCAAACGTCCATCGAGGCACAATAGTTCCCGTGACAGACATGATTATGATCCCAATCAATTAGATCATTTTATTAAGAAACATTTCATGCAGATTTGTTGATAGATTTTGAGTTAGATGTAGCCAGCCTCTAAATATAGCAAAAACTCCCAACATGCTCTCTCGGTATCGCTCAAATACTCTGGAACCGTTCATCTCTCCTCATTCCCTTGCACCTTGCACTTCCACGTCTCTGCTCAGCACCCCAAGCTAATTTGTTTTTTGCTAATTTGTTTTTTGCGTTTTTATTACGACTCATGTTGTCATGGCAAAGAATAATATCAGCATACATATCGGCTATCCAACTGTGCCAAATAGAGAGTCCTCCCGCAGCGGCTTTAAGATAAAGAACGTCTGTGTTCGGCATAAGGAAGGGATGTATCATCCAGTCAAACAGTTTGCCTAATTGTTCTCACACTCAGGCTGTGGAAACGCACATAATGGAAATTTGGATTTGTCACTAATAGTCTTTGTTCACATCTAGAGTTTCCATCAATGTTTGTATGCCGCCTCACTTGGGTTATTTCTTTTTAAATCTCCCACTGGGCTGATTCCGTCTTATCTCTGTACTTATAAGTGTACAAAACATAAGAGGGATGTCACATTTTAAATATTTCACCTTCCATCATTCCATATGATGGTACCCAGAGTCAGAACACAGGAGGGGGAAAAGAAGCTCTGAGGTAGGCTGGCCCTTCCTCCTGGAATAACTTACAGCCGGAACTTTGAGTCTGTTTTAAACCACTTTAGAAAAACTACTCTTCTTACAACGTGACTGTTAGTCCTCGATTTTAATTCTGTTTTTTATTCGTTCATTTGTGTGGTACAAAAGAATGTTTGTACCACAATCGCAAAGGATGTAATATAATTACCATAGCATCTTGTTTTGGTTTTCCTGTTTTCAAAGTGTTTGTCAGGAAAGGATCACTCTGTATCATAACGAGTGGATACCAGTCAGCCGGGGAAACATTTCTCTACGCTGACGCTTCCGACCAAACTGATCTGACGATGACCATCGTTGTTTTTCCCTCAGATGACTTCCACCTCAAAGCGTAATTGGAACAAGGAGGTGGACCGCTCCCTTTACAGCTCAAGGGCGTTCGCCTCCAAGAACCCCAACCTGAGTCCCATCAGAGAGAGGTTGTCCTTCATCATTCAGTGTCCAGCGTCACATCGCTGCGCAGGTAAGACATGCAGGACACATGATCAACAACAATTGAATCTACGTGAAAGTGGGTGGAAAAATATCTTTTTCTAACGTTCAAGCCTTATAATCTGTCTTAATAACTCAGATGGCCGCAGTAATCCGTGTAAAGTCATATCCCGGATATCATTTTGTGCTCATTTCCTATCAGCCCCAACTCATGAGACCAACGAGGGCCCTGAGGTGTATAACAGCGGTCAAACAGTGGGTGACCCCACTGCGACGAACACCTCGGAAACTCCTTCAGAGGTCTCCAGTCGAGAAAGCTGCACCGAGGAGAACGGGAGCCTGTCGGAGCCGAGGATCATTGGGAGAGGACTGGAGAGGAGGACTGTCAGTGTCACTGATGAACTGAGCAGTGAGGAGAATCTGGACCAGGATGGAGGAAAGATGAAGAACTTTGAAGACCAAACCGCTACAAACCGTGAGGCAGTGAGAGGAACCCCACGGACCCACGCTGTACCTGGGCAGCGAGGAGTTGCCCCTAAACCTGATGTCCAGACATCTGCAGACACTCACAGCACAGACGTAGAGGGAACATTAGAAAGTCCCGTCAGTCTGGACCTACCAACAACAGACTCAAACCACACTGTAAGTCTGCACTCGGTGCCGGCACAAAGAAAAGTGAAGCGAGGCAGACGGAGCGCCTTAAACCACCCAGTCCTACAGGATCAGGGGGCTCAGGAGGAGGACCTGCATAAGAACCTCGAGGTGGCAGAGATGGAACGGGGGCCGCTAACAGTCAGCCATCAGCAACTGATCCGTTTTGGAGAAGACAGCGTAGCAGCCAGTTTGAACCTGGCCCCCTGGCAGGCTGACTTTAATTTTGAGGATGTGTTCAAACCTGTCCCCACCAGAGGGCAGCGCTCCGTCCGCCGCAGCCTGAGGAACGTGAGCAGTGCAGAGCAGATCAGCTGCAACAGTACAGGTTTGGCCTGGCTACCTCGGACCTCCCCCGACTCCATCAGAGAGACCCGGCGGAGAACCAGGGGCCGACGCCTCAGTGCTGCCACAACTGACCAAACTTCCCCGCCTGAGGAGGGACATGAAAACCATCCATGAAGGAATGAACTGGGATAAAAGGAGGGGACTAATGTGTTCACTACCCCTGTTTTCTAAAAACAATGAAACTTCCGCTGGAATGATTGGAGCTGACTGGTGATTTGTAGCCAGTCTCCCTCCAACAGCCGCGCTCTGATCAATACGCCGTGAGCCCAATCATCTCTGCCGACCACAATCAATATCCAACCACTCAGCTGGTAATCACAAAAACCTTTGGCCTCTCTCTCCAAAGTCACTGGATGAAGATCTCCGAGTCAATATCTCCTCTGTGTGGAGAGATGGAGTTTGGCTGCACTATATTCGCCATCTGTCAGTCGAGCCTGAGGAGTATTGAAATACTGACGGAAGCAGGAAATGTGGCCTACATGCAGAAATCTCATTAATGGACTCTTAATATTTCTGTTGGTTTTTTGCTGCCGGAATCAGTCCCTCCACCTTCCTCCATCCTCCATCCGGTTTTCCACACTGATGTTCAGTCTTCTTACATCACCGGAGCTTTAAAATACTGTCAGTAGATGATATAAATACAGCGTGGCTGATGTTGTCGTTTTCAAATTAAAAGTATAATGTGAGTTTTCATCTTTCCTAAAATACTTGAAACTTGGATCGGATTGTTTTCATTTAACCAGATGATTGAGTCTCATTTGGAATCCAACCTGATAATAAACCAGCCACTGTCTCCACAGATGGTTTTATTTATTTTTACCCCCCAGCTGTGTGGTCACTTTTCTCACAAACTGGGATCCTTTTTTTTTTTTACTCCATTATTATTCCGATCCACATTTTGAATTTCAGCACTGCAAAATGTCTGGAAGTAGATTTGACCTCTAACCTTCCCGCCAGTAACCGATCCAAATCATCTCCTCAGCGGCTCCATCCATCTGTGGAAGAAGAATGGAGTGAGTGGTAACAAATTGAGTTTCAAATTCAGTTCACATAGGGAAATTGGCTCCGGGAATGACGCATGACTGTAATCTATCCATCACCGGGGAATTGACCCTTCTCTTACATCAAGTCAGAGTCACTTGGCTGAAGGACGCCAGAGGATTCTGGATCCGAATGATCTCCCTCCGGTAGTCTCACTAGAAAACAGCCGGACAGAATCACAGACCCCACAGCGGCAGTGGGTTCGATACAATGGGGCTGCTGTGCCATCTAGTGGTGAGTCTGAGTAACTGCAGACCAGATCCTCCTCCATCAGGACAGGAAATGAATGAAGCAGCGCCTCCACTGATTCCTTCAAAGGTTGTTTCTCTTCTGTTGTGTTCCGGTCAAATTGACCTGATTTGATTTTTTTTTTAATAGAGACAAAGCATTTTTTCAACCTGAAACCCTGAAGTGCTTTTATGTGAAGAACATGTTTTGGACCGGAAAAAAATGCCCACCTTACCCCCCCCTTCATAATTTTTAGACACGTTGGTGGTGCTCGGGTCAATTTGACCTGGGAGTATTAAAATGCTTCAAAAGTACATATTAAACCGCACAGGTCACACACACAAACGGAAGCAAACATGTTTGCTACATTTTTCTGCTTCTGGCTGTCCGGGATACACGGGGTGCTGTCTGATCCCGGTTCTGGAGTACTTTCTCATGTCTTTAAAGAGTGTTGGCTAGATTTTCTTGCAGTTTAACCCCACAGGTGAACATGTGAGGTGTTGCAGTACGTCACCTGTGTGTGGGTCATATTTTGAATTATGAGCCAGAGAATCTTTCTGCAAAGCTGCTGTCAGGAGACGAGGAAACACCAGAACATGTCAGTAAGGCGGAACCACAACCAGTCTGCCAGAGGAGCAGCACCTCAGGAAGCACCAGTAGGAACAAGTCTGTAAAAAAAATCCTTTATTTTTTATTAATACTTGAGGGGGGGGGAGTTATTCTGTGAATTCTATGTAATACCTATTGCTATTTTGTAGCAGGTCAGTTTGAACCCATGAACAAAACAAGAATGTTGAAAGAGTGAGGGTTAAGCAAGAATCTCCTCTTACTTGAGTTCACCTTTTTTTCTTTCTTTTTTTTTTTTATCGTCTCATGGCTGCTTCTCTGGTTTTTGAACTTGTGTCTGGGTGCCTGCTGAATGTGTGTGCGCTGCACCTCCACACATGGAGGGGTGTGAAGCTGGACCCTATGTCCCTGGCAGACGTGGAGAGCGAAGACGGCTTAACACAAGAACAATGGGCTCCTTTGACCAAAACGACACCCCAGAGACATGCGGCCTCCTATCACCGTGGCAACCTCCCTTGGGACAGAGAGCAGGCTGACAGCTGGAGAGGAGGACTTACAAAAAAATGGAGTCCATTTCTTTCCACTGAAACTCCCGTCCTCTATATCTTTTCCCTCTTCCTCCTGTCCTCCTCTGCGGTTCAGGGCCCTCATGAATGTGGGTTACATCTCATTTCACCGCTTCATGCGATTGACCCCGTGGGCCCGACCGGCCACCTGCTGCCCGTCACAAAAACCGCACACGGAAGGACGTCGGAGCCAGCAGTAAATCGGGTCTTTATGGGGCTCTTGTTGCTGTCGGTGATAAGAGAGCGTTGATCTCAATGACAAATATGGGCCTGAGCTTTCACACTGGCTGCACTCATGATTTTACGCCTCATTTTGAAACGGGCGAGTGCTTTCTGCCGAGACACAAAGAGCCACATTCAGTCATTTGTACTTCCAGATTTAAGGACTTTGGTTTTTCAATTAGTTAATTAGTCGCTGAGTGGTATTAAGCCGTCCCGTCGCCTCGGCCCATTCTGGGCTCAGAGCGGCGAGCCGTCCATTATTGATGCTTTCTAAGCGCCGCTCAGCTCTCCTACGGAGCTGAAGACCCCAGGAGGAGGGCAACAGACAAAGACAGGACCACAACAAGAGACCCTCTGGCTGCTCCCAGTTTGGGTTTCTGTCCCCGTCTGCATGCTGGCCCAGACCCCGCCACCAACAGCTGTCCCTAAACGCAGCGCCCTCTCTTCAGACTACTGGCTGGAAACCATTTGTTTAGTATTAGACCACGGCGGCTTTCTGAAAACACACATCGGAGGGGTCGTGTGATTTAAAGAGGAGGCTTCCACACGTTTAAACCATATGATGAAGTTTTTACTCTGATAATGAAGACAAACATTCATGCATTTGAAGATAGATTTACAACAAGCCGGCGATTTGGGTTTGGGGATGGAGCCGATCTCTCTTAAAGCACAATTACAACTGCGGTAGAACTGAATGCCTTCCTCACTCTAATGAAGATAAATCACTGCGAACGGGTTCAGGGGGGCTCAAACTAGTGGTTTAAAATTCAAGAGCATGCAGGAAATGGAGTGTTTGATTCTCAACACTTCATCATTCGTGGCTCCATCCCCAATGTTGGAACCAACCTACCCTCCCAAACGGTTGCGTGATCTGTGATGAAAGAAGCGGAACGATGAATAGAGGCTCATATTATTCTGGTTCTGCTCAGAGGGTGTATTAATCCGATCTGATAAAAACTCTGATTATTGTTTCAGAGGAAGCTTTTGTTTCCTCTGAAGCCTCCGGGGCAGCTTCTGTGCTCAGAGTCAAACTCTTCCTCGTCTTTTGGCTTCTCACTTTTGGAGTTGCCAACGCGGATCACCTGCTGGCTAACAGCATTAGCTGCTAACGGCATTAGCTGTTAGCCAGCAGGTGGTATTTGTTTACCCGGGCTCCAACCGACCTTGTTTAGAAATCTTTTTTCTGTTTCGTTAATTGGATTTCTCTTAGATTTCACGCCGAATGCCGCAACCCTCCCCATTTATCTGGACTCGAGGCCGGAACCTGAAGTTTGTGAGCCGTTTGTGATCGAGTTAGTCAGAGTCAAACTACACTGCATAAAAATGTTGGGGAAGTCTTAATCATCGGTGGAACAACAAGTCAATCAAACCTCCTTGATTTGGATCCGTCCAGTATTGAAAGCATCAACAGGCGGACAGGGCCGGCAGGACAACCCACAATAAGGTTCTGGTTCTCTCCTCATACTTCCCGATGGATTTTTCTCAGGTTTGTCCTTTTGCTAGTGTCCTTGTCTCTACTGGTAGCATGATGTTGTACCCACAGAACCACTCAGGTGGACCTGTGGGTACAAGCAGGACCAGTTATATCTCCTCAGTGTGGGGAGGAACAGGAGGAACTCTACAAGATGACCTCCAGCAGCTACTGCTGGGATGTTTCGGACCGTATACTGTCGGAAATGGACTCCGTTAAGTTTGCATGAGAGCCCGACTGGTATTCCAAAATATATTCCTTTTGGACCGTTCATTCTAAAAATTTTACACCCACATCTGGGGAAGAACTGGGTTGATTATGGGAGAGATCAGTCCCTCCCATAATCAATAATTTTTTTTTTCTGACAATAGCTCGAGCTTAACTCACAAAGTTTTTAGGCCATGAATTCTCAATGGTTGGGTTGGGTTTAGTCCATATTTGGTGCATAAGAATCGACTCGAGGAAATCTATCGTGTAAATGTTGTGTTTCACTCAAGTGGTTCATGTTTGACTCAATATGAGGAGCTTTTTTTATGGAAAACTCTGGTTTTTGGACATAAATTCTGAACTATTAACCCGATTAAGTCCAAATTTGATTTGATGCTTATGAATCGATAATTGGATACAAGTCTGTATTTTACCCACTAGGGGGAGCTGTTAGTACAAGGAAAATTGATAATATGTGATTCAGATGTTTTTGAAAAGGAGTAAATTGATGCAACATGAATTAAGTATTATTATAACCTATAAATACATTAGAACGGTTTGGATCAACCATATTCCTCCTTTGTGAACATCGGAGAGAACCTTCAACCATTAAATGCGGGAACCATCAGGCGTTTTTAGAAGATCCCCAGGGAGATGTTGTCTCTGAATCAAAGGTGAGGCCGGTACCATACCTGCACACAGCTCCAAAATGTCAGGACAGGTCTGAACCTGATCTCCTCTGACGGTAAGTGGTGAGTTCAGAAGCCGCTGTTTTTTCCTGACGTATGTTTTTTGGTTTCTCAGAGAGAAAATCTCCAGGAACTTATTCAAAAAGCTTCGAAACTCCCCAATGGATCCAGCAGGGAGGCAAAACTATTCACTCAAGAAGTCAACTTTGTTGCATAAAACCATGATTAAAAAGAAATGAAAGGAAATCCCTATTTCTGAAACAACAAAAATGCCCTAAATGTCAGAGAAGGAAGATTTGGAGCTGTTTGACCGCCTCGCTGCCATGACAGAAACTTAATGAGCCACTTCCTGTTCTCTCTAAAACTATTATCTGAACTCAGATGACATCACCCCAACACCAACCTTCATTCATTAACCGTTATCGCCAATTTGCTAACACGCTGGAACTCCTGCCTCACATTATGGGATGTCCTGCTGAGTTTGAATAAGTGAATGTTGGCATTGGTTTCCTGACATTCCACAAACACGCTCTCCCTCTGGGCGTGGATGCGAGCCACGGAATGGCGCCGGGGAGCTCGGAGCCTAAATGTTGGATGATCAGATCACAATCATGTCCATCTGAGCCGACATCATCGACGGTGAGTCTTCAGGGGGGGGGAGGAAGTCTGCCATGGCAACTGGAAGATGAGATATGAGCCCGTTTCTGGATGGGATCCCTGAGGAGGCGTGGAATCTCCGGCTCCGCGCTCAGATCAGTGTGAGCTTTGAGCTTCAGGGCGCTGAAGGCAGCTCCTCCTGCACCGAGGCCTCGCAGATCCTCATCTGTGGAGCAGAACTGATGTTTAATGCATGCACCCATTTCAAAAAAACAGATCTGCTACGTATGGATTTTATGATTTACGGCACTAGAAGGAAGATGTTATTGAACTATCACTCTGTGTAACAGATGAAACGACTCACAGAATGTCAGGATCAGGATCAGAACCGTTCACGTTCTGGACGTCGCAAAGGGAATGGGACAAACTGATTTATGTTTCCATCTCACATGCCTCATCATATACTATGTTCATCATGTGACTTTTTCTTCACTCTATTTAGTTCTGCTTTAGTCCCTTATTTAACATTTAACACTATTTCCATTGATATTCTTTTAGGTACTCATTTGCATTTAATTATTGTACATATATTTATATCTATATATATATTTATATAGATATGTAGATATATATAGATAAAGATATCAATATATCTATATATATATAGATAAAGATATCAATAGATATATATATATAGATAAAGATATCAATAGATATACAGATATATATCATTTAGTTTACCAGGTATAATCATCATTGAGATTAAAGATACCGTTTCCAAGAGTGACCTGGCCAAGATGGCAACACAGAAATTACGACAACAAAAACATAGACACAATACAATAAAAAACATACAGACATATAAATATATATATATAACAACTTACATAAGATAAGAGAGATAAACCTTTATTAGTCCCACAACAGGGAAATTGCAGAGATACAGCAGCAAACAGCACATACATTGATATAACAGAATAAAAGAATTAAATATAAATATGTATATTAATATATACTAGGGTATTACACTATAATATAAATAACACACTATACAGGAAATATACTGGAAATATTTCAATATGCTAAATATATTATACAATACTAAACGTATGTACTGTAGTACAGTATTACAATATACTGGACTGCACTATAGTAGAAATATAATAAACACTATATATATTACACTATACAATAAACAATATAAAATAATATGCAAACAATACATAAATTAAAATTAGTAACTTTGATGTTTCTTTGGGGGTGGAGCTGGGGGGCTGAACAGAGATGCTGAAGTGGAATTCCCAGGAGACGGCTATCTGAGTATTTGAGAGATACTCAGATAGTTTGTTGGATTGTCGGTACATTTAGAGGCTGGCAATAACCTAATAGAGGGAGATTTCCTTAGACCATTCGGTACTGGTACCTTCTCTAGTTTAGATACTGCTTTCGTCTTTCAAAGCGGTTATTATTGTTGTTTCTGTACTTATGCTGGGATTCTCCCCTTCATCTTTATAAATATGTAGACGGTGATCTCTGTTAAGCTGCTAGTCGGTAACAGTATGTTACATAGTACTTGGTTTTCTGGTTCAATGTAAAGCTGTTACTTGTTGTACATAGTACTAAAAACTACATCAGGAGACTCAAAAGTGAAGACAGATGTTTATCGCGGAAGCCGCCTCCCCTTTTTCTGCAGTTGGTTACGGTGACATATTGTGCCTGAACTCCTCCGTCTCAGTGACCTTGATTCAGTGAATCATTTGTCAGCATCGCCGTTAGCTTTGCTGTAAGGCGACGCTTGGCTTCCTGGGGTCTTCACTTAAAACATGAACACATAACATTTGCAACTTCGCGACTCAAAACAATTCCCACATGCTTGGTGTCCCAATAAAACGTTTGAGACGGATACGTCGTTTACTGGTTCGTTTTTCAGACATTTATTTCTTTGTTTGAATGAATAAATTAAGTCTTTCTTTCGAAGGGTTGATTGGTGCCACCAGTGGTTGAGGTCAACTTCTCCGCTCCGTGTTCAGTTCCCGGGACTCTTTGGGTTCTGGGCCGGCTGTGGTGCAAGGAACCCAAATCACTTCCCTGTTTGTTCTGTTTTTTTGGCCTTGTTTTGTCTTAATGTTTCACATACGTTGTATCACAGCCTCTGATGGGATATAGGTGTAAACTCCAAATAAGGAGTCATAGGAATGTCTTTGACGGAGGGCCGATGTAGGTCACACACACACACACACACACACACACACACACTCACACACACAGATAATATCTGTCTGCTGCATGTTCAAACTGCACATATTTCAAGAAATGGTTTTTTACCAGATCCTGGCAGGAACCACAAGTTTAGGCACAGAGAGATTGGGGGGAAAGAAAACATAAAAGAAACCCCGCCCCCCAGTCGCCGACGTCACGGCTTCCTGCTTTCAGTCTAAGGAGCGTTTGGTTGCTCTTAAGGAGTGACTTTCTTCATCGAGCTTTTATTTCGGTGCTTCCGCTGACGTCCGTGTAAATCCGTGTAATATCTCCCAAACGTTTAGGTTTAACATTTAGACTTTAGATTTAAGCATTTGGAGCTAAATGTGGTCAAATGCTGCTATTAAAATGAGCGTTTTCTACTTTTACAAACGGCGGCCCATGACACTCTAACATGTGGTGATGAAGGGCTTTCATCCGCCATCAATCAAATCAACCAGCTCCAAAATCAAATCATTCAATATTACGTCACTTCCTGTTTGGATCATTGACGGCGATTCGGTTTCTCCCTTTCTTTATTCAGGTTTTTCCCTTTAAATGTCATTATACAGAAGTGGAGTTAACAGATTGTGACAGAATGGTGTTTTTTATGAGACAGAGTCCTAGAAATGTTTAATTAATCAGTGCCTAACCTGCTCGCCAGATGCAACCAGAACCGGTGATTTACTGAGCGGCCCCATCGGCGTCAGACACTTAATATGCAGTATAACTCCAGTCGCGGCTATTTTCTCTGAACCCCGCGTGTTTTTCTCTGAACTGAGACCCTCGCTTAAGCCCTCAGAGGTGACCTGATGGAGATCTGCAGAGGCCGGCTGGCTCCTCTGTGAGGAATGGGCCGGGCTGACATGTGTCAGCCATGATGAATGGGCAGGTGTTTGGGTCGGTGTTAAGTAAATGGAGTCATTATTGATGACCTCGGTGCTCCCTGTGTGTTGCCAGTATCGGTGATGACTTCCAGGCGCCCGCCGCTGTAAAAAGGGGATGTGTGCGGGTCAGGGAAGGACGCACAGCCTCGGGGCCCGGCTGCTGTGTCGGCACGGCGGGGTTAAGTTGACTCACTTGGACTGATGACCCCAAAGGGGGAAGTTCACTGGCGAGGAAGCTCTGTGCAGCCGCTCTGGAGTTCAAGTTACATCCACAATCATCCATTATCTTATTTTCCTAAACGGTGACATAAGCATTAAGTAAAAGCCGACAAACTGTTGTGTTTTTTTTGGCTCACCCGTGGAAAAAAAAAAAATCAGAATAAGAGAAACGTATGCTAAAAATATATATAAGCTATATATCTATAGCCAGATCACTATCATATCTAAATGAAAACGATCAGCCGCAACATTACAACCACTCACAGTTGAAACCAGAATAATATCATCATAGTAGATTGCTGCCTGTCAGTCCTTGTGATGAAGGTTTTGTCCTGTAGACGTGCTGGAAGCAGGAAAACGCAAAGATCTGTGTGACTTTGAAAAGTTCCTAACTGCTGCTCAGATGACCGGGTCAAAGAATATCTAGAGCTATAGATCGTCTGGGGCGTTCCTGTCTGGAGTTGTTAGTACTTACTATGAAAGTAGACCTGGTGAGCCGGTGACCGGGTCACGGGGGGGGGGGGGGGGGGGGGGGGGGGTGGCCAAAGGCTCATTGATGCACTTGGGAAGCAAGTGTAGCACAATTTGCTGAAAATGTTCATCCTGGTTCTGATACAGTGGCGTAAAAAGACGCAATGCCCCGCAAAGCTGTTTTGGTTGTAAGTCTAAAAGTCTGCAAGATAGGCTTGGAAAAAAGAACTGATGACATCACTGTGACATCATCAGCATCTTGATTTTTCTGACACTCAACAATGTTCCTCCGAAAAAGTTGGAAAACATTCAAGCTGGCTCTGATAGTAAGAAGTCAGGGGGGCATGTCACGGTAATAATAACTCATTATTTTAGTTAGGGGGGATTTTTCCAGTTTACCCCTCATTATGTATGCTGAATTTTGAAATTTGAAAGATTATTTGGCGCTGGTGTTATTCATGATGTTCAAAAAAAGAGTAAAATAAATCTATCAAAAACAAGCATGAACTTTTTCACTAGTTTGTGCAACAGTACAATTAAAGTATAAGAGCTCCCATTAACTTAAGTCGCTGTGTACTGACTAGCCACGACATTAAAAACACGATAATCAGTCTTTTTCTGACTTCGCCCGTCAGTGGTTATAATGTTATGGCTTTTCAATGCATCTATTTGATAACCTTGTTCGAAGTACAAACAAATACAAGTACTCTCAACTTGTGATTTATCACAGCTTATTATATAGATTAGATATATATTACCAAAAATGCAGGGATATAATGGCGTCATCTTCGCCGCCGCCGCCGCCAGAGATCCTTCATGTTGACGCCATAATTCAAAAAACTACATCCAGGATTATTTTCAATTTTTATACCCACATGGACTCCAGTGCGAGGAAGAAGTGGAGTGTTTGAGGGGAATGTTTAGTTGTATATTACTGACGCTAGGGGGCGCTTTATCTCCAGAACTGCCAGGCCAGATCAATCTTGTATATCATGTTTTACTCTAAACGAACATATTTTACAAACTTCAGGGCTTTTATTTATGAAAAACACTGTATTTCAGAAATAATTTTATTCATACGTTCATTTCATGAATGCGGAAATCTATCGGGGGGGGTTGCTTGTACGACGAAGGACCTAGTAGACTTTTGGGAGATGTACCCTTGCTGCTACGACAGCGTAGGCTTATTTGTGATTGGGGTAATAACATTATTCTGATTGATTGACCAGTTCAAGGCCAACTCAACAAGGCGATTAAAAACATAAAAACCCATAACAAAGACCTTTGTTAGGTTATATAATAATAACAAAAACGGATGACATGCGTCCCTCATATAAAAACAGCCAGACCTGAGATCACCTTCTCCTGCCTCCATGTTTCCTGACAGGAAGTGTGTGCGTGTGGAAAACCTGGATGGATGAGGCGCGATATCATCATCGCTCTCAGCGGCAGCTTCTATCGTCTCTCTCCATATGAAAAACACAGCCAGCCCTCCGTCACTGTCACCCAGGCCCGGTACTGCTGTCCCGTAGGACTGCATGTATTCAACCCCCCCCCCCCCCATTGTTAAACTTATGCACGTCACTGAGTTACACGTCTCTCAGGGTAATTTGTGATTTTAATTTACATCGGAGTGATTACATAACACGCATGGCTCCATCTGCTGCCTCTAGCACACACAGGGGGGGGGGGGGGCACACACACAAAACCTGCATGTCTTTACGCACACAAGAATGTAATCATTCAATTAGACGCCATAAAAAGGAGTAACTGATTGACCTCTGTTTACATAATAACAACATACTTCATTACTGCCCCTCTAATGGGATCTAGGGCGGCCGCGGCGACTCATCGTTCATGGGAGTGGACACTCTTTGCCCCCATTACCCAGAACAAATCTCAAAGTGGTATCATTAATATACATGACGGTGGGCCGGGCGGCTTTTAATGTATATTTCATGAATCTTGTGGCTGGAATCAAAAAGTCACATCATTGGCCTCCTCTCCGCCCGTTAAACAACGTTTCCCGCTCCTTTACATCGATCTCACTCCGGACTCTTAACGGACCTGATCAAGAGGGTCTTCGTGTCCTCGTTCTGTGTGAAAATGGGTGGGGGGTGGAGAAGGGGGTCGGGAGGGATGGAGGTGGAGCGGGGGAGGAGCAGACAAAGCCTGTTGAGCTCTGGAGGTTAAGTCCCCTCCACCATCAGGCCCACAGGAATGTGTGTGAGGGAGAGAATCCTGGAGGCGGCATTGTTGTCTGTGGTGCATCCTGCTCTACAAACACAGCAGAGCTGCCCGACTCCAAAGTTCTGAGGTTTGTACTTGAGATAAAAATGTGGGAGGTCTGGAGAGCAGAAGGCCAAACAAGTCATGTGATCCAGTTTGTTTTATGAAAGTGGATAAAACCTCAGTGTGACTGAAGATGGACTACCTGAAGAAACGTGGATGTCTGATGGTGAAAGTGAAGCACCTGTATGAACCTGGACTGTTTCACTGTATGAACCTGGTTCTGTTTACCTGTATGAACCTGGTTCTGTTTACCTGTATGAACCTGGACTGTTTCCCTTTATGAACCTGGACTGTTTCACTGTATGAACCTGGTTCTGGTTCACTGTATGAACCTGGACTCTTTCACTGTATGAACCTGGTTCTGTTTACCTGTATGAACCTGGACTGTTTCACTGCATGAACCTGGTTCTGCTTCACTGTATGGACCCGGATATTTTCACTGTATGGACCCGGACTTTTTCACTGTATGAACCTGGACTGTTTCACTGTATGAACCTGGACTCTTTCACTGTATGAAGCTGGTTCTGTTTCATTGTATGAACCTGGACTGTTTCACTGTATGAAGCTGGTTCTGTTTACCTGTATGAACCTGGACTGATTCACTTTATGAACCTGGACTATTTCACTGTATAAATCTGGTTCTGTTTCATTGTATGAACCTGGACTGTTTCACTGTATGAACCTGGACTGTTTACCTGTTTGAACCTGGTTCTTTTTACCTGTATGAACCTGGTTCTGTTATAACTGTATGAACCTGGTTCTGTTTCACTGTATGAACCTGGACTGTTTCACTGCATGAACCTGGACTGTTTCACTGTATGAACCTGGACTGTTTAACTGTATGAACCTGGACTGTTTAACTGTATGAACCTGGACTGTTTAACTGTATGAACCTGGACTGTTTAACTGTATGAACCTGGACTTTTTAACTGTATGAACCTGGACTGTTTAACTGTATGAACCTGGTCCATATGTTGGTTAAACATCTTGGACATTATTTGCCTACACAGACTAGAATATCACAACTGACTTTATTCTGGTATCAGGTATCAGGAGACACAACAACCAGGGACTGGACCTGAATCAAAACCACGTCATAATGGTTGGTTGTTAGATCCATCCATCCATTTATTTGTTTATTTATTGAAAACCCTATCTATTTTTTTTAACTTTATCCAGAATGAATTGTATAACAATGTCATTGAATTACAAAGTTGGTCGGACTTTCCAAGTCATGATCTAGAAGGTTCTACCGCCAAGGCTTCCACAACGACTCACATTTATTCTCCCATTTAAAATCTTAAAAATACCTCACTTAAAACCAAAAACAATCCAACCTCAGATATTACAAATATTGGCAGTAATCGTTACACAACTAATTCCAGGAAGAACGCGCATCATGTGGTAAAATGGAATATTTGATTATCAGGGTTGTTTTTTTTTCATCGATATATGTGACTGTTGTTATTATTCATTTATTTTCTTGCTGGACTGTTGGTTGTCTAACTAATATATAATATATATACTTTATTTTACCAGCTAAAGTCCTAATTGAGATTAAAAATCTATTTCCATATAAATGCATACACACATATATATGAATAACTTTGGTGTGATGGTCTTAAATTGAATATAACAGGTACTCTGGATGAAACAGTTTCATATTAGCAAGATAACATGATTTAATCAAAAACTTAACGGTCAAAAGATTCAATCAGACTTTGTTCCTCTTTCTTTGTGTCCCTCCTTCATCCGAGCCGTGTCAGAACTTACATTCCTGGAATAAATAATCCACATTAAATCAAATTAAATCAAAAGAACACTTATGCTAAACATTAACATTTAGTTTGTTTGTGTAATTGTTTGTTTGTATATTTCTCTGTTTGATTGCGGGTAGGATTACAGAAAAAACTACCAGATGGATTTGCATGAAATTTTGCCCAGAGGTAGATTTTAGAGTTGATTCAATTATGGTGACATTATGCGTTTTGCAGCATTTTAGTGACATCACCAAGTGGCTATTAGTGCCTTTATTCCTGTGGTTTGTTTGATGTTCCTTTGGGAATGGAGCTGTTGGCTAAGTGCGCTGAACAGAGACGCTGAAGTGGAAGGCGCAGGAGATGAGCGGCTACAGAGTAATTGAGAGATACTCGTAGAGTTTGTTGGAGCTGTTGGTAAATTTAGAGGCTGGCAATAACTCAAAGATTAATGGAGGAATCTCCATGAATCACCTGTTGTGCCTCGGCGGAGGTTCGTGTTCTCTTCTTTTTTTATTTTGACGATAAGAATGGTTTTGCCCGAGGCACTGACATGAAAAGTTGCTACAGTTGAACCGCTCTTAATGGACTGTTAACCACAGCGGGACAATTTGTTTCGTCAAACAGAGTAGTTCTCTTCATTTCCCTCGCCATCCCTGCTCCCTACTTCTTTGGCCTACAAGTGCACTCTGGGACACCGAGGCTCTGCGGCACCAAAGCTCTTCTGGGCTCAAGTGAAGGTAGCGAGCTTTCAGACAAGAGCAGTTGAGGGGTGTGAGAGGTGCCGGGCTTGATGTACAGCCCAGCGCCAACAAGCTGCACTTCACCTTCATTCGTTGGATTCAAACCAGAGGGATCAGGGGCCAGGGAGGGAGGGTCAGAGGAGGGAGCCGGTGTGGCGGGGTGGGGGCGGGGGTCACTATATGGGTGGGGGCGCGCTCGCAGGCGGACAGGCACTGGAAATTTCCGTTGTATGTTTCAGCCCTATTCAGGATGGGAGGGGTTTGTAGTTGGAGTTTAGGTTGGGGTTTTGGGACTTGGCGGCCGGCCAGCCACAGCAGGAAGCTCGCTAGTTTCACACGGACAAAAAAAAGCAATCGCGGACACTGCCTGGATATCTGAGCGCTGCACTCCAGCCATCAACTAAAACACAACAGGAACTCAGAAATGAGGTCTGCACAGGTGCTGGACCACATACGCTGCTACTTTCTCACAACCGCAGTCCGAACTGGTAGCGTCTCGTGTGAGGTTGACAAAAGTAGAAGCCTTCAGCATAAACAGGAGGTCTTTTCTGGTTTTTCCCGTCAGCAAAGCCACTTCCAGACTTCCATTTGATAAAATCTTATTCTCCGGATGTAATCCATTCAACCCATGTGGTATACACCTGAGAATTTCCAGTACATAATAACCAAAGGCCTCTGCTGTTCCCTCAGGGATGGCTTTAATGCAGAGAGATACTTTCACCACTTTGTACTGCGTATGATCAATAAAGGATACTTAAGGATTATTATTAGTAGTAGTATAGAAGACAATTAAGTCCTTTTGCGTACGATCGGGATTACATTTCTTTTCATAATCAACACCACAGAATGCCTGCACACAGATCCTTTCTTATAAAGTCAATAAACAAACAAACAAAAAGACGGTGGTGAATTATTGTTGACTTTTTTAATTATAACTACATGGAGAAAACAAAAGTCAATTAAAGACCTTTTTCCCACGATGAAGGTGAGACGGCAATAAATACTGTGACTTAATCAGTATGCAATATTGTTGTTTTTTTATATTTAATTGAGGTTTTTGCATTAACACAAACGAAGACAGAAGACAGAAAAAAAATTTTTTTTTAGACAATGGGATCAGAAATAATAATAATAATAATAATAATAATAATAATGATTTTTTTAAAAAGACTACAAGTTTACGAAAAAAGAACATATATGCCAACAATACAGTGATTGACATTTTTATATATATATATATATATATATATATATATATATATATATATTTGCAATATTTATATATATATAGAGAGAATATCGAGAATGTAGTGTCTATTTATTTTGTCTGTATTTATTCTTCTTTTAGCCGTGTGTGAAGCAGTTTTTTTCTCATGTGCTGCAGCAGCTGAGGTGGGATCAGGTGCAGCGCCTGATCCACTTCCTCTTGGAGCAGGGAGACGGGATGAAGATGAGGGAAACTCTGCCGGAGGTCGTCAGCGGTGTTATATGTCATCGGCTGTTTGATCTGGTTAAAGGGGAAAAAAATACAAATTGAGCAGTTTTCCATCAATCGGTTGTTGGCATGTCAACAACCGGACCGCCTCTGCAGTTCATATGTCGTAGTGCCCTTGAGCAAGCCTCCGAGCTTCGATTTGCTCCCTGGGTGCTTCACAGGGAACACCGGCTGCTCCTCAGGAGCCCTGTTCCCACCGAGGCGGTTTGCAGAGCTGGTGCCGAACTTGGAACCAGTTCTTAGCTCTTTCAACGTGGAAAAACTGGCCCTGGCCCTTGAACTCGGGTTCTAACAGAACACCAAAAGCAGGCGGGGCCAGAAGAACGAGCCGGTGACGTCGAAACCAAAACATTCTGTCCGTCATGTTTAAGAAGCCTTAGCGAGACAGACATCTCCCAGAAGAACGAGAAACTTTAACTTTATAATAAGGGATGGGTCACATGGGGTCAAGAAAGGGGCCGTTTACACGACAACGGTTTTCACATGAAACCGTAAACTTTTGTTGCATAGTTTCCTTTCAATTAGAGCCACGAAAAAACTTTTCCATGTTAGCTCAAATGTTGTTTTGTATACAGGGCTTAATTTTACAATGTTGTACCATTGGCTGTATTTGATTAAAGAAAACGTAAATATAACACGTTTACGTACTTCGGGGGGACTGAGTCTCTCATGACTGATGACACACATGATGGTTAATAGTAATAATAATAATGACAATAACTTAAATTTACATTAAGCGCCTTTCAGGAGCCCCAAGGATGATTTACATAGTTGGGCACCGACGAATATTAATAACAATAATAAAGTCAAGAGCTGAAAATAAAAACAATAATGATGGGAGGCCAGCAAGCGGTTTATCATCAGAAAAAACCCAAAATGAAATAGACGAAATGTAAGAAAATTGGCTTGAATAGATTGATGAAAATGTTATTAGTATACTGATGCCTTACGGAAGAATAAATATTAACATTTTGGTTGACTGAAACTAAACATATCCTTATGCTGGATAAATAAACAACTAAAAGTTGACTAAATGTGTTAAAATAAAATTCCCCGGAACTATGTAGCCGCTCGTCTCCCGCACCTTCCACTTCGGCGTCTCTGTATAGCCCACTGAGCCCCAGCTCCACCCCCAAAGAAACATCAAAGGAATGAAAAACGAAAGCAGGCAGAAAAGCAGATTACTGAACAGAAGTGAAAACAGAACCTCTTTGGCTGAGATAATAAAAACTTTTGACACATTAATTACAAATTGTGGACAAAACGAACACGATGGTGAAAAAATAGCGGGAAAGTTTAGTTGCTGTTGAAAACAATAATGCACAAAAAGTGATCATTTGTCTGTTTTAAGAAGAATTGCATCGTGTCCATTTACCCGGTAACTCTGGCTTTGCAAAACATTACATTCGGGAACATTTGCATTTTTCAAGCACTCAAAATGAATGTAGGAACGACAAAACTGCAGCAAAAGTTCTGGGTTTTATATTAAAACACTGTTGAGCGACTGACCTGGGAGCGGCTGAGGAGTCGGTGTGGGTCACGTAGAAGTGGGTTTGTTTGATTCAACAAACGTCCCCCATCAGCTGGACACAAAATGCAAACATCCTGATTGGCTGGACCTCATCCGTCAATCAATCAGATGCTATTTTAAGGATATTTCACAATAGTTGATCGGACGTCTAGGTTGCATCTGAGGTTAAAAGCTGCTGCAAAAACGTGAAATCTGGCCAACTCACAATTAAAAATATCCGCAGTGTTGGAAAAAAAACAACAACAGCATGTTAACTGCAGCATGGAATGTTATTTTTTCAGAATGCATCTTTTGTTTTTTTTCAGAATGCTAGTTTGTTTGGCTTGGCAATGATCCAGCTTTTATCCGGAGGCAGAAGTGGAGCAGAGAGAGGGAGCCAGCAGTGCCCTGCAGCGGGCCCAGGGATCAGGGGGTGCTGCTGTGCATCAGGTGGACAGGATGTGTGTCACGGGCGGGGGGGTTGCCGGGGCAGGTGGGTCTTGGAGGGGGCACAGGGCTCCTAGCAGGTGGATGCACAGAGAATAGAATGTTGAGAAAAGGAAGGATTAAAGGGGATGAAAGGAAGCTGAGGATTATTCGTCTCCTTTTTGTCCAGCAAGGATCTACGGAGCCTCAAACCCAAACATGCCAAAGCAGTGTGTTTTACTGAACCCATTTTCAACCACGTCAGATTTTACATCGCCGGTATTACGTTTTCTTTGCATAGGAATAGAAATTGGGTTAAAAAAATCTAATAAAAAAACAAACAGGAATAGACATTCACACTTTTTCCACATTCATTTGACCTAACATTTATATTTTATTTATTTATTATTTTAGAATGTGTGTGTGTATGAATGTTATGTATGGAGCATGTATTATGTGATACTGGTTTCAGTGAAATCATTCCACGTCTTTTTGGACTTTCTGTGATACTAGGGTTGGAAGAAGTCCAAATCAAATTTCCCCTGAGGGACAATGAAGAATATCTTACCTTATCTCATCTTCATCCCCTGACATTAAAATGTTTGCAACGCCCGTCCATCTATGCAAAGAGGCGCACATCTCAAAAACTACACATCTTAGCCTCAGCGACCTCAGTACACGGATTCATTACGATGACCAGTCGTAACTTTTGACCGTTTGAACTTCCTACGAATTTTATTTTGTTTGGTTGCCATGGAAACATGCTGCAATATGTGACTCTGGCGGGCAGGCATCTTCATACAAACACAACACTTCTGTTTCACCAGACCTTCCACATATTTTTTTCCCTATTCTAGTAGAATTGTGAGTTTTAATATCCCATCTTTAAACGCGGTTCCTTTTCGTTGTTGTACGCGTGGTAAATTTAAATGCTGAGGTCGTCATCTTTTCTGGAGCCTTTCAAACAAACTATGTTTCCTTTTCTCATTCTTTTTAACTCCGGTTTTTTTTTTAAACTCAGGTTTCTATCTGATTTCTTTGCCTTTATATTGTAATGTTGTTGTTTTTTTTTCATATTATCGTCTAGTATGAAGAGAAGGGGGAAAATTCAGCTTCATCAAACTTTATACATAGACCAATCTGCCATAACATTAAAACCACCTGCCTAATATTGTTTAATTTTGCTGCTGAAACAGCTCGGCGATGCACTGCATGTTCTACCAGAACCAACATTGTTATTTTCAGCAATCTTTACTAGATGAGCTCTTCTGTTGGGTCAGACAACGGGGGCTAGGCTTAGCTCCCTGTTTGGATCAGTGCGCCTTTGGAACCCATGACCCTGTCACTTGTTCACCAGTTGTCCTTTCTTAGACCACTCTGGTAGATCCTACCCTCTGCTAACCAGGAAGGCCGTACAAGACTTGCGGTTCTGGAGATTTTCTGACCCAGTTGTCAAGCGGTAACACTAGGGGTATTCTCAAAGATGCGTCCACCAACTTCAAAGACCAAAATTCCAGGTAATATATCTCACTCACCGTCAGATGCCATGGTATCAAGATAATCGATATCCTTCAGACTTTGACTGATCGATGTGTATTAACCCTTAAAAACAATTGTGCCTTTTAACATTTTGAATTCTCTACATATTGTTTTTGAGTTATTTGAGCTCTCCATTGCACGGCGATTTTGAATTGACTCTAAAAGTCGGCAATAACTCTTATCAAGGCGGATGCGTGGCAGCGATTTCAAACTTATCACAATTTATGAGATCTTAAAGGGGGAGTTGATAAAGACGCGTGTGTGTTTGTGTGTGTGTTGGTGTGTTTGTGTGTGTGTGTGTGTCCATCCCTGCTGCTGAATTACTCAAGAAGTTGACAGCAATCATTTGGAGAAAGGTTTTCAAATTCCGTCAGTGCTTGATTTATCTTCAAGGAAATCAATAGGATCCTATCACACGTACAGTAAAAGGACTCCCTCCTCCTCCTCCTCCTCCTCCTCCTCCTCCTCCTCCTCCTCCTCCTCCATCCTCAGTTGGGTCTGTTTCTCTTCTTGTGTGTTGGTGGATGTAGTGGATTTAGTGCACACAGCGTTATTTATTCATGAGCAGCAATGATAGATGTGTTGGGAGCTTCTCCTGAGTATTGTCCATCTGTTAGTCGCCCTACTGTACACACTAATGTAACGTGGGAGACCTCAGGAGGTGAACTAATCGCCGCCCGTGTGTTAAACCTCCTCAATATTTATTTACGTAATAACACCAGTGTTAATTGTAATTAGTGACGTGTTGTTGGAACGTGATTTATCCGTCCCTGAAGAGGAGGTGCGAGACAAGCTCAGCGTGAATTTGTTGGTTTGATTTGATCACCAGTGGGTTGACAGCCGGTTCACCCTCTCACAGGACACCTCCAACATGGGACAACCTCAGGTCTAATTGCGCCTCAGAAGACACTCTGGAATCCGTCTCTGAGGACTGCCGGGTCGCTTTACACAAAGCTGCGGATAATTTAATTTCCACCCGGGGATTTTCCGGCGTTAGCCTGCAATAAAAACGAGACTTTGGTGCCACATTTCCGGCACGAGCGCCTCTGTATCACTATGATCATGAAACTGAAGGAGCAAGTTCTCCTCGCTTAACCCTTAAGAACCAAGACCTTACTTACCAGAAGATTATCAGGGGAGATAAAATACATATAGGGGGTATAAAAAGTATGTCAAAGGTAAATCAACCACATGGAACACATTTAGAAAATTCTTTATTTTTAATCAATAATGTTACATATTACTGGCTTTTATGGGTTTTTTTTTTTTGCATTTGAAAAACAGTTTGAGAAGTTTTTCTCTTTTGCTTAGATTTTTATTTTATATTTACAACACATTAATAACCATTTAATGCCCCGCTCAGCTATTTGGACGCACACATTTTGCGTCACTCTATCTTATTCTAATTGCGTGTGCCACTGGAACCAGGTCATAGATTTGACCCAGCATGTATATGATAAAGAGTGAGGAGCCAAGGATGGAGCCTTTGAGGCAACAAATAAAGGGGCCGCCGAGGAGAAGATGGACCACGCGGTTTGAGAAAGTTCTGTTCAATTACTAAGATTTTGTTTGGTATATTGAAACGTGTTAGGATTTACTAAACAGAGTGATGTAACTTTATACAACTAAAAATGTCTAAAAAGCATCAAATAGTTTTTCTCAAAACATGATTTACCAAAAGGTTGAGCTAAACTAATTATAATAAGAATTTATGGACTGTTTCACATAAAACGCAACATTTGATCATGCAATAAGTTTATGAGTCTTTTGCTGTTTAAAACCAATCAATTTGTCATTTTATGGTTAATTTGGGGAGTCTATGATATTACATTAATGATTGCCCTAAAGATATTAAATATGGATCAATTTTATTTATTCATATGTTTTTTTCTTGATGACGACATTAAAAGGTGAAGTTTTACTCCTCAAAAGTAAAAGAAAATCTTCTTAACTTGTTTGATGTAATATTGTTCACTTTGTCTCGCCTCTCCTGGTTAAATTGGGCTTGTGATTGGAGTTGTTAAATAGTATTTAGCACTTAGAGTTGTTAAATAAATTGGCACTTACAGACTCAATGAGAAGAAAAGTCCAAGATAAATCTGTGTAAGGAACTGTCCGTATGACTGAAAGTGTTTGTGGCGCTTGCATCACTGTGGTTCCTGAAGAGTAAAATTCTTCTGACCGTATACAGGATTTATTAAAGGTTTATAAACATTTTATTAATAAGGTTGCAAACATCCTCTAAATCATTAATGAGCAATTACGAGCAACTTATAATGCATCCCTCAACAATCAATATCGGCTGACTCCGTGAAAACCCAAGGGACGTCTACACATTTTTATCTATTCAGTCAAAGTTCAGACATTTGTACACATATATGCAAAGACATTTAATTGAAGAAACTTTTATTGACAGCTAAACTGAGCATAAGGTTTTGTATTATTTAGATAAAGATGTTTTTTTTCCTTGTTCATGCTATCCTAGTTTATATTCTGTATGTGTTATTAGGGCATTGATTGAAAAATAAACTGTGGTGTCTTATGCTTTAAATATAGGGTAATTTTTCTGCAACAATTTTAAGAAAATCATTTAGGTACTGTGTGTCAAACTTTGATACTGGATTCACAAGAAAACGGTACGGGAAAAATCCACTGAGTGACACCTTCACATTATCTGTCACATGATGCCATAATTTATGTTGCACTGAGATCTTTAGAAACATGTAACCGAGCAGATCTGCAGCACACACTTTACATCATAATAGTCTCCCACTATGATGCAAGCTATTTTTTCTCTCCAGAATGCATCTGCATCCAGATAATATTCTACATCAGCTGCAAATATCATCATCTGATCATCTCCGGAGGGAGTCAATAAATCACTGTGGCTCTCTTCCCATACTCAGCTTCCATCTGCCACAATGGACTGCAGTGTGGAAGGCTGTCTCATTCTGATCTTTAAATACCCTCTAACGATAAGACACGCTCATTGGCTTGAGTTTTTACAACTGCTGGAGCAACATGCAGACGTTCCCTAGATTTACCCCCCCCACACACACACCCTCTCCCTCCTCCTCCTCCTCCTCCTCCTCCTCCTCTTCCAAAACCACTACCACCATCTGTGCCTTTCTTCCATTTCATGTGCTCGAGCAATCTCCACACCCCTCTCATAGCAACAGCACGCCGCCGCCCCCCTTCCTCCTCCAGCGCCTTGCAGTGGATCTTCGCCTCGCACCAGGCAGACGGTCCCTTAGAGATGCCTGACGACTCCGCGGTTCCCCCCTCCCCCACCAGCGCTGCTTCTGTTTCACTCAAAGATGGCGTCGGCTCTAGTACCCCAGGACTGTGGCTGCATTTTTTAGGCTTGTTGTTGTCTCCGATTCGCACGGTTTTGGAACCTTCGCCTCGGCGGCTCCGCACATAATTCCGGTGAGTAGCTGCGTGAACGGAATTCTGAGGGAGCGTGGGCCTTGGATGTTTTTACGCGGTCTGCTTTACCCCGAGTTTCCCTCGGAAACCAGAACCGGACCCAGCTCGGGCTTTCTGGGGGAACCGCGAGAGGGAGAGGGAGAGAGGGTACGGAGGGAGGGGGGAGCCGAGGCCTTCATCGCTCCAGCGGCCTGTTCTCGGTTGCGTGGAAGGGTGGTTGATGGAGGGAGGAAGTAGGCAAGGTGGGGGAGAAGCTCCTCGCCCACACCGGAGACAGGGAGAGGGAGGCCGCGCAGCCTTGAATACCGCAGAATGCGCCGCCGTGAGAGCTGGCTTTTTGCGCTTGCCCGGTAGCCGTGATGGCCGTCTGCAGGCTGCATTGTGCTTCCTAGAAGGCCGCCGTGTCTAGTTAACAGAGAAAAACTTTCAAAGCGAAATTATTCTTCATTCATACCGGGTCACTGTGGTTATTTCTTGTCTAAAACGTTGTCTTGTTTTAAGTGGAGTGCCTCCCGTTTCTCGCTGTTTACGTTTTGGGGTTAGCGTTAACGGTAAATCGCAACGTTAGCTCCCATGTTAGCATCTGAGGTTAGCTGGCTAAACAACAGACGTTGGTTGGTTATAAACGGGTGGATTTCAGCTGCTTTTTGATCATTTTAGAGGGAGTAAATTCCACAGCAAAGAACGTGTTCGGTAATGCGGTAACTGACCTGGTTAGCTTTTAAAGTTAGCCACTAAGCTAATGTTTGCTAACAGTCTGTGTTTTGACTGCATCATGTTTACGTTAGCGACCCTGCTAGTCCTTATGGTCAACTGGCTTGTGTAGTGTGTGGAGGTATTTGTTTTTAAATCTCATTTTCCATACCAAATGACACATTTATCAATTTCTAGTCGTTACCACAGGTTTTTGGATATGCTGCTTTAGCTCTTATGGTTGTATGCAATTATGTTATGGTTGTATTCAAAGTCAGGAGCAGAACTTTTGGAGGTATAACGTGTTGGCAGAAGGGATGTGTAAAACATAATCCTATTTCAAGGGAGAATTATCGCATGCCTCTGATTTCAATCCTGAATCTTCAGAGATCAGCACCATCACCTATGTAACATTTATGTCTAAGTTTGACTTTTTCCCACGATGTCACACTGGCAAGTTTGATTAGCTGTAATAACATTGCATGTGTTTATTCATAAATACAGTTATGTACTGGCAATTGATTTAGAATAACCAAACTCAGCCAAAAGGCAAGATCTATGAAACTGTGAAATTATAGTTTTGAGGGTTTTTTTTTTTGTTCAGTATTGATAGTATACCATACAAAGGTTGAAATTGTCATTCTAATATGACCATTTTATGTCGGGAAACACTATTCGTAATACTTTTTTCAAAATCTATTACATCTATTTCTAGCAGTTATAAGAGATTATGGGGTTGTGGTATTGGAATTGATAACCATGAATTTTGAGAATTCAATGGTTGTACTTAAGGCGATTTAGCAAAGTCCAGTAAGATTATCACCATTGCCAGATTGAGATGTTGAGATATTGTAATAGAGATATAAAGTTATTGTATGTTGATGGAAAGGATCAATGGTCTTCATTTTGCATCTTGATTAATCTTAGAGATCATAGCTGTCTTCTTATGTGACACATTATTTTATCTTATTATAAAACGGTAATCCAGCACGCTCAATATGACAGTGTGATGCAGTGCTCTTAATGACACTAAGGCTGGTTTAATTTGTTGGAGAGATGTCCCATGAGTAGATGCAAAAATAAAGCTGCAGGGTGATGTTATTTTATTTTACAGCTTTTTAGTTTTTTTTTGCTATTTTGATCAGACTCTTTTTTTCAGAGGGTGAAGTAATTGTAAATCTGGCAACATTGAGGAGCACCCTTCCTGATTTTGTGTTTTGTTAGCACGTCATGGCTGGACCTCATGGTGCGCTCAAAAAGTCAGACATGGCTTTGTTTATATATCTCTGTAAGAGCATTGATTAGGACCAATGTTGTTTTAAAAAGGGTTGCCCTCCCAAATCTAACTGCATAACATCATGAATCCCTTCATCATCTAGGAACACAACTAAACACACTTTACCTTCTTATGATAAGAAATCTTTTTATTTATGTAGACATTAACTGTTTCTCATGTGTGTTTTCTTTCCCTTTTCTTACAGGGCTCCTCTCATACCGAAGTACAATAAGCATGAAGGTGACCAGTCTTCATTGCTCCCTTGGATGAGATATCTATTCCGTACAAAAGCCGAGAAGGACCAGACAATTGGAGGAATTAAAGACGGCCCAGGAAAACAAATAAAAACAAGGAGACTTTGATGCAGAATCTTGTGGAATCTTCTCCGTAGAAAGCACGGTTATTGTGTTGTTCTCACTTTTGGCATTGAAACACTACTCTCACGTCCTGGAGGCCACGATCATCTTCTACAGCTTGTGTTGAAAATCGGCCAGTTGTTCACTGACTGTAAACTTATTGAACAGGTTTTATTGTTCATGCGTGGGTATTTGGTGACATAAAAGGGAAAGACCATATTTTGTGAAAGTCCCTCTTATTGTCAATATCTATTCTAAACTACTTTGTGTGTTTTGGGAGTTTTAAGTTGATAATACCCCTACTACTTCCTCCATCCACCCTGCTTCTGGCCAGGTACCCTCCTGGCTTGGAGTGGGTGGTGGATAGACTCCATTTTATTGAGTGAAGGGTTGGCTGAGGGGGTTTGTGCTATGGTCAGCTGCTCATTACCGTGCTGCTCATACTCAGCTTCTGAGGGACTCTCTGTACGACCCCAGGACAAGGGATAGTAAGCAGGCAGGGGTTACAGAGGAGGAGGAGGCGGCGCTACGGCGCAGGCCAGGCGTTTCCTTGGCTCACAGTCCCTTTTTTGTGAGTGGTCATTGCAGTAAGGCCTCAGGGCCGCTGCACCCACCCTGACCACAGCCATGGTGAAACTGGCCAACCCAATGTACACACAATGGATCCTTGAGGCCATCAAGAAGGTTAAGAAGCAGAAACAGCGACCATCAGAGGAGCGCATCAGCAATGCTGTCTCTATGTCCCACGGTCTGGACCGCAAAACGGTTCTGGAGCAGTTGGAGCTTAGCGTCAAGGATGGTACAATCCTCAAAGTCACCAACAAAGGTCTCAACTCCTACAAGGACCCTGACAACCCTGGACGCTTGGCTCTACCTAAGCTGAAAGCTAGTAGTAGCTCTGGAGGGGGAGGAGGTGGTGGTGGCGGCAGTGGTGGCGGCGGCGGCAGCAGCAGCGCCGGCAGCAGTGGTGGCAGTAGCTCTCACACCCATTCAGGGAAGAAACCGGGACTTGACTGGAACAAGTTGATCAAACGATCACTGGAAGGTCTTCATGAGCCTGGCGGCTCCAGCTTAAAGAACATTGAACGCTTCCTCAAATGCCAGGCTGATGTGGCGGCCTACTTGTCTGGTAGCGGCTCCATGGGGCCTGGCATCTTCCACCAGCAGCTGAGGGTGGCCTTGAAGAGGGCTGTGGCCCACGGACGGGTGGTTAAGCAAGGTCCACATTTCCAGCTGGTGAGCCGCAGCACCTCTGTGGATGACGGGACCGGGACAGTGTCCCTGGAATCACTCCCACCTGTGCGGTTGTTGCCCCATGAGAAAGACAAGGTATTGCTTCTGCATGCACCTGAACTATTTTTGTATCCCTGATGTGTGATGTATGTGTCAGTGGAATACAGTGAATAGTAAACACCCGTTTATATTTATTGTACACATTGATGTCTTCAGCCCATCAATTTAAATCTGGATATTTCGCATTACTGTTGAATACATTTTATTTTGCATAACAATAGATGGGTGTAACGAGCTAGTCATCACATGTTCAGTAGATTTCTGATACACTGGCAGTAAAAGCTCTTGCTTTAAGAAATAAAGAAATCTGCTGTGTTCCTCAGTTAAAACTTTTTGGAGCAACATGCGATGTGTGAGTGTAACACAAAACACCCTTTGTGGGTAATTTTCTTGCTAAAACACACAACCTACGTAACAGCTGCTGCACGCCCAGGATTGTCTCAATCTATACTGGTCGTACTTAAGATGTTGGCACTACCTTTCTTTGCTTGTTCAAATTGGTTATAGCCTGAAAGGGTGTAATTACTACACCCCAGGAAGGCCTTTTACTGTGTGAACCTAAGTTGCGAGTTTTAATTCAGCATATGCTCTAGCGGTTCACGCCAGATTGCACAATGCAGCAATTTTGTAAGTGTCTGAGATGGGTTGGGCAATTTTTTGAAAATCAGGCAGATTCTAGTGTGTGCGTCTTTCCACAAACTGTAGTGGCCGTTATTGTGTTTCAAGATCAGTTCCATGTGTGTTTGGTAGTACATCTTCCAAAGATGTCACCAAATCAAGTTGTACAGAGTTGCTTGGCAAGATGAATCTATGACTGACAAAATCTCAGGTGTATATATATGCTGTTTCCTGAGAAATAACTTGAGTGATACTTGGTGGGCGGCGGGTGTGCCAGTTTTCAGCAGAAACGTTGGAGGAAGAGGTCAAGGGAGAAAAAATCACATGGCTTCTGGCCCCCCGCAGAGTGTGTGGACCAGCTGCAGGGCTGCTCCCTGTCAGGGTATGACAAGAGATGGAGGGAAGAAAGGAGGAGAGGGAAGGGGAGGAACACAGACAAGCGGACTGGAGAAGAGGTGGTCTGTAGTGGTGCCAGAGGAAGAGGCCTGGATGACGCAAGATGCAGGACTCTAAAAGCAGAAAGGGAGAGAGAAAGGGAGAGGCAGACATGCAGGCGACAGAGGAGAGCGGGAACACACCCACTTTTGTAACCTGATCAGAGAGGGCAGCCGGCTGCTACCTCTTGCTCCTAAGGCCTGTGGACATGTGTACACATACACACACCCACTCAAATATGAAAACTGCATGCAAGAAAGAAACACAGAATGGCATACATAAACATAAACTGAAGGCAGACTCAAACGAGACCACACACAGTTCACTGTCATTTCCTGTACTTCAGATGAACAAAGACATGCAAACATCATTTTCAGCAGCAAGCTTGTAAATTAACCCAATTGAACTGCACACAACTGTTTCCCAGCCTCGTGTCCCACTACTGGGTCCTGTGTCCCTCATGTTGTCAATATGTCACCAGTTGAGCTATAAGACGCCAGATTTACTCTTAAGGCTGTCCCAATGTCGGTGGCTGTGTGTGTGTGTGTGTGAAGGCAAGTGCAGTGCCACAGACATTAATGGAAAGGATACCCCGTACGCTTAAAGTAGGATAAGCCTAGAGAGCAGGCTGGAGTCACATGGGGTCTGTCTAGCACAGTGACCTGCTTGGCTGCAGATGGTCACCTCTCAAGGCGCACAAAATCACCCTCCTCCTCCTCTCTCTCTCTGACTCAGCTACTGATCTGATTGCTAGAATCCCATGACCAAACAACGACCCAAAAAGTAATCCTCAATTCAAACACAGTCAGAAAACTCATTTTAATACTACTATTTTTACCTGTTGCATCATTGAAATCTGTAAATGGTCACAAATGGACAGTTTCCGTAGTTTTTGAAGCATTGGGTTGGCAGCCATATTCGTCTTGTCTTCACACAAGCGTGCCCGATGGTCCCTTCATACATATTTCCAAACCATGCCACTGTATTGCCTCCCATTGTGTTTTTAATGTTTAGGCTAACTTAGGCAAGGGACAAGTGTCGCAGAGATATTAACTGAACCCCTAGAGACTGTCGGGTATTGCATGGCCGCGGTACTCGGATCTCCTGCTCCTGATGCATCATTGCCGTATTGCTCCGCATGATTGCTAACACTTATGACTGTGAGTGAAGATGAGAAGAGGGGGAGAAATCAAAACAAATGGGTAAGAACTGGCTTTGACCCCATTTGCAGGGAGATTTGTGTACTCGTCATGTCTGTGCGAGGGCGCTCCTTTCAAACAGCATCACAGTCTCTATTTCTGTCTCCCCCCCCCTCACCCTAATAGGGTACCATTGCCAGGTCATGAAGGGGGAGGTGAATGGGGGAGCGAAGTCAACCAGGGGTCATGGATATATAGATGGCAAACCTCATTGCCTCCCTAAGCGCCCGTTAGCAGTATGAGGCTATGGCCATTAGGTGGGATGGGCTCGACGCTGAGCTTTTGTGTGTCAATATCCGTTTGTGGGTATGAAGTTGTGTGTGTGTTATTTTCATCTAGTCATATAATAGGCAGGAGCAATCTCGCTGCCCTACGGTTGCCCCCTCCCCAACAGCTGGAGCGGGGTGAACCAGAGTTCTCGATGTCGGTGCGCGGTGTCACGACGAGGACGTGTGAAAAAACCTGCTTGTGAACGACGTACACGCACCCATTCAGATCTACTGCTCATACACTGTGTTATGCTCGTCATGGTTTCCCTCCAAAACGTCCCACTGACACCTCCGCTGGCAGGCGGGCTGCAGCGAGTGTCTGGTAATGGTTGTACAGCTGCGTCGTTAGAGTACTCCTATCGTGAAGCTCAGCGGATCTATTTATTGGCTGTAATTCTTTCTTTCTTTGGCATTTTTTGTGGTAACGTCCGCCCATCTCACTGGAGCTGTTTGTGCGTATGTGTTTGATCAAGGTGAAGATGTCTGTTTTCACTCAAGAGAGTGAACACACTAAAATAAGTCCCCTCACAAACAGGCAAATATGACTCGGGTGACTTCCCATGCTTTGTTACTGCACCCAAAATGTGTTTGATGGATGGATGGAAACATTTTTAACCCTACGCTACAGGAATGCTAATGTATTTCAAGGAGGGAAAAGTCAGAGTCTCAATATCCTTTTCAGTGTCTATATTAACGGCGCCCTGGAATCAGGTGACCCATTATTTTTCGCCTTAAATTGAAAAGGCTTGTTTCATTCTTCGATGACACCAACTTTAACTTCATGCTGTGTCGTCGCCACACACCTTTTTCTTGTTTTACATTTAGCAGAATACACCAGTGGGGGAAATTGAAGAGCTGTCTTACATTAATGCAATAAAAGGGTCAGCTAGCACAAAGTGGAATAAATACATTTTCCTCTTTAAAGTTGGTGGTGTTAGTTTTTCCAGTATTTACTCAAGCTGGTCGAACTTCACACACCCCCTTTTTCATCTGGACTTATCTTTTTAAATATGATATTTTAAAAGCTGCCCCAGTGCTTGTTCTGTGTTCAGATTGTCAAATACGTTATGATACTGTTTGGAGTATACACTGATCAGCCATAACATTATAACCCCCTGCCTAATATTGTGCCCCCTTTCTGTGCCGTGGGGGGTTATGGGCGTTGCTAAATTTCCTAAAATTAACTTTAGCTTTCCTCAGCGGAATCCTAAATTAGTGACTAGGCTCCAACCAGGAGGTCTTCTGAGTCTACATTACTTACCACAGGCAGCAACAAGCGTGGTAATCGTTCATCACTCCTCAACTTCTTCTACGCGTCATCTTTTTCTTTCTACCACTTTATTTCTCTGTTGTTTCATGACCGCTGCTAATCTCTAACTCGTGACAACATGGAGGAGGTCGGCACTAGAGTTTAGATATCCGACGATGCCCGGCGGCTATCATCAGACCTCGCCAGACCGGGTCGCTCATACAAAATGTAAACCCCACCAGGTTTCGCCAGGCTCAATCAATAGTATGAGGACACAGGCCGTGTTTGGAAAAATATTTAGAAATTATGTTCAGGCTCAAATCAGGCTCTCTCACGTCAGGGATAGCCAAAGTCAGGTTAAGTCACTATAGCCAATTAACATGATGCTTTGAAGATATGTTAGTGAAAACCCAGTATAACAATAAAAGTAATGGATCTACTGACTGTGACTCTGTTTTGGCCTCTGTAATCTTGTGGTAACAGGGGTGTTTTTTACGTGACATAGCAATGAGCCCCTGAACGCAGCACAGGCTGTCTTACTTTTCTAGGGTTAATTCTCACGTAGCAGCCGAGCGTCAACCACGAAGGATTAAAAGAAAAACATGTCTTTGGCAGGGGGCATCATCCCACTGGATGACACCACTGCCATAAGGGAATACATATTCTATTAAAAAATGTTAAAATAGTGTTACATGTAAAAAATAACCATCACATGAAGGGCAGGGACCAAGGTTGCCCAATGCCTTAAACTGCCCCCTGCATCTTACCCTGTTCCCATAGTGAATTCTGATTCTATCTCTTCCCCAGGTAAACGACTGACAAGCACCCACCTATCCACATAATGTAAAAGAAAACGTTGTTCTTTAAACCCGGCCACCCTCTCTCATTGCTCTGCGATCCTGTTATGATGCAGATCGCAAGCTGTGATCCAGTATGAGTTCTTGCGTATTTCCATCAGAACCAATATTAACTTATTCAGCAATTTGTGCAACAGTAGCTTCTTCTGTGAAATTGGGAAACGGGTTAGCCCTCGCTCCCCACGAGCATCGGTGAGCAAACTGTACCCATGACCCTATCGCCAATTCTCTGGTTGCCCTTCCTTAAATGAATTAGGTATGTTCTAACCACTAGAGACAGGGGAAGACCAAACAAGACCTGCGGTGCTGGAGATGCACTAAATAACATCCTAAATAGCACTAGAAGTGATGTCAGAGCCCAGAAGAGAGACGTTAACCAGTGACGGGTAATGGTAATGGCATTTCACGCATCATGAATAGCCAAATGCGACCTTGCATACGACTAAACTCTTCACCCCACAATACAGCCAATATGTGGACCTGCGGTGGAGTATTGCCAGAACCGATCCATTTCAAGACTGAAGTTTAGCTTTATGCTTCCTGGCTCACCTCAATTTTTAATGGAGGGTGATTTCTGGCGGAAGATGGGGCGTGTTGGCACAAGACAGCGGCTTCCTCCGGCTTTTGAAGTTGATAGGAAAAGTAGAGCAGCTCTTTTCCAGGCTAGTGGGGCAACAGGTGTTTCACTTCAGAAATGTCAGTTTGACTCTTGTATCGGTGGACTGATGTCTCTCGAACATTCCTGTATGCGCTCCTGTGCGTATATGTGATGCCGGCATGCCGAGGTGTGTGTCGCGACCAGTAGTGCAGATTGTATCTGTGCCTTTTACAACAACTGTGTTTGTGTGTTTGTCTCTGAGGGTGCAGTATGTCCTCTTACAGTGATCAATGAGGTTGTGTTCGAGATGGGGGCGGCCATAAGGGAAGCGTGGTGGGGGTCGCTGAGATTGGGCCTCCATGTTAATGAGAGCCTTGACTTGAGCACGACAAGGACATCAGCAGCAATGCTTTTCCTCCTGTCTCCTTTCTCCCATTACCTTTTATCCTCCTCCCCGCCGCCCTCTCCATTCACCCTTCCTCCATTGTTCCCTCTTTTCCTGTCTCACTCTCATGCCCCGTGTCTTTGGATAATAGTTGTGAGCCAGTTTATAAAAGGGGAAACCAGGCCACCACTTGTTTCCTATAACCTATTATCTGCCGGTTCACCCGTCTCTCACAATGCTACACACAGCCCCAAGTATTCATTTCAAGCATTTAGAAATTACCTCTGACACTAAGGGCAAGGGCTCCAGGGGCGTGTTTGACAATGTTCTGAAGCGACCCACAACGCAAAGGTGTCTGTCCGGTTGGTCAGATACTCTCAGCCTCTCCGTTTACCAGCAGGCGTGTGTTTACAAAGGAGCCTGTAACTCGTATTACATGTTTGGATTGTTGGTTTGGTGTTTTTTTTTTGTCCACCCGTTTGTAGCCAATGGTGGCAATAAGGCGTGTCTTTTTGGCTCTGAACAACATTTTGTTCCTGAATCCTCTTTAGGTTGGATGGGGGGGGCACATCTCAAAGCATGAACACACAGGCTTTAAGTAGATGCACACACCTACACACACACACACACACATATATCTCAAGTCAAATATTTCAGCCATGACTCTTAACTCAGATAGTGAGTGGGGCTGAAAAATTGCCAGAGCACTGCTCTGGTGTAATAAGAGGCCGAAAAGGCTGAAACGTGGAGGAAAACGGCTCTCAGGAGGAGTTTGAGGATTGTGTGTGTCTGTTCCAATATCCCTGTCATGGAGGAAGGATTAGCTTTTCATTTTCTTGGTGTCTTTTGGGGGATTAATTTACTGTAGCAAGCAGGAACTGAGTCTTGCTGTAATGTGTGTCTCTATACAAGGTGTTTTTAGTTGAAAGGCAATGCGCTCTCAGGGCGAGCGGGAGCTGTTGACCTCCTCCAGCGAGGAAGGGGTTAAGCGTCAGAAATGATCGAGGTGTTGGTTGCACGTCACAGAAAAATTTTCTTTTCTTTACACCTTCCATTTCCTTCACTCTCTTGCCCTCTGGATCCTTGTTTCTGCGTTTGCTCTGTATTTTTTACTTCCTTCCTGCAGTTGCCTTCCATTTCTTCAGCTCTTTACAGCGTCCACTCTGATCATGCGTCGATTATTGATGACTTTTTTTGAAATCATGCGGTATTGTCCCCTAACGTGATGGACAATTCTTAAGCTCTCTACTGGGTAGAATGTGAAATGGTTTCAGAAACGGAGCCAGAGCTTATATAAATATCTCCTCCAGTAAGACTCTATCATCCTCTTTGTAGCAGGCAGGTTCTGCTTATCTGCCTCTCTCCTCACTTCTTATTGTCTACAAGCGTCCTCCCTCGGCTTACCACTTTCTCACTCCGTGCCTTATTTTTCTCGTCAGCTCTGTCCTTTTGCTGTAGGTGGGTGGGTGGGTACAGAGCTAGCGGGGGGGTGTTTGAAGCAGCAGACTCCGAAGGAAATGAACCCAATAAATCAAGCTCATGTCCCTGTCCCCTCCCTGCCAGGACCTGCTGCCTACCCAGCCTGATGCAGCTCTGTGCATTTGCACAGCTATCTTGAAGAGAACCCTCTAACAACATCCTCAGCGAATATCATGGTTTTGTTTTTCCCGTTTCATAAAAACAATTGGATTGTCCCCTGTGTGTAAAGGGTTCATTACTAGCATATGTGTGCATCTCCTACAGAGGTTTTTCCTTCCCAAAGAATCCTGAGGATTTAAATCCACTTATTAGGAGATTCTTATAATGTTTGCACGGCAGTCCTCCGGGATGTGATCCCATCAAATGTGAGGAAGGGGGATATAGGAATGAGCTCAGCTTAGAGCGGTCGTGATTATGATATTCTAGCGGACGATTATTTGTCATTTCAAAAATTGCGCTTAACGATTTTATTCTCTCTATTTAGAAATTCCCACAATTATAGAATCTGTCCAATCAAATTCCAATAGTACAAATACATTGGAAGAACGGCCATTTATTGGCAGTGAACAATAAAACCGAAATAAAATTGATTTACTGTTTGCCTTTATGAACAAAAATTGTACATGGCATATATGACATAGATAACTAAATAGGAACCCAGTAGGCCTGGGACATGCATAAGTGAAAATATAACGATCTCAGTTCAGAGATAAATGTGATTTTGTTTCTAAAGTTAAATGATTCGGCAGCATTTGAATTCATAAGCTTCAGCAAAACTTGCTTACTTAGCTGCATCTGACGTTACTACGAAACAGACCTGGCCCTTTTAAGAGGGTTAAGATTTAGCTTGCTGTAGATTTTTTATTTCTCACATCTGTAAAAGAAAAGTGCAATACGATGTAAACTGAAAAGTAAGATCGTAGAGAGATAATCGTGATCTCAATCCTAAGGAAAGAAATCGGCTATTAATTGTCCAGCCCTACACCGAAGGTACCAGTAGTCGCCTGAAAGCGTCTCTAATCCCAAGACGTGTGGACGTACCTGCTGCCGTGTCTGTCTGTCCAAGTGTGGCAAAACTGGGACGGGATGTTAGTCCAGAGATTTTTCATATTTGTGGTATTAGAAGATTTGATCACCACCGGTTTGCTGCAAATTTGGCAAATCACCTCCTCCAAGTAAAAAGTCTCTCCTTTCTGATATCGTGCCAGAAAAACGTCCAAAGCGGTGCTGATGTGTTTTACCTGGGCACTAAATGATTCATGATCTTTCATTGAACTTTTCGACGAGTATCTTCATCTTAATAGATGAAGATACTCGTCGAAAAGTTGAGAGCCCCCAGGGTTGAACAGTCCTTTGCGCAAAAGGCTAATTGTCTAGTTGTAGAAAAAGTGTGAGCCAATGATGTCAGCGACAAGCACCAATCAATCATCGCATGGTGAAGTCATGAAAACAATGATTGATAGGATGTGCGCAGAATGAGTCAGCCAGTATTTTTGAACTTTTGAATTGAGATTTTATTGAATGCTAATTATTAGCACGACGTCCGTTTACTCGCAGCTTTGTATTAACTTTGTATTGTAACCGTGCTGCGTGGGAAAATTCACATATTATATGGTGTGACTGTCAGAATAATAATCCCTAAAACCACTGGACAGAGTTTGTGAGATTTCACCCCTGCCATGGAGGTGTGCAGCTCATTACAGGTCTCTGCAATTTACTTTTTCTTTTTCTTTTTCAAAATTTTAGGCACATTTAAACAAGCTGACATGAATATTACTATGTCAGAGATCAAAACTATTCTTAAAGAGGAGCGTAAACACTGTTTCCGAAAGC
Organism: Lophius americanus; assembly: GCA_037951165.1. Taxonomy (NCBI): domain Eukaryota; kingdom Metazoa; phylum Chordata; class Actinopteri; order Lophiiformes; family Lophiidae; genus Lophius; species Lophius americanus. The sequence goes on from JBBDHG010000174.1 coordinate 325,417, forward strand.
TCTCCGTTTGAGTTGTATCTGCACATGCCCAGCGTTGTGACGTGATGCTCTAAATATTTAGCAACTTCGAAACAGGATCGGTCTATATTAGAGAGTCATTTACTCATCTCAACTTTTGAAAGACTTTAACATAGTTGGACGGTTAGATGGACGAAAAGGCACTTCAGCGCATGCCGTCTTTGTCGTATTCTTCTTCTTGGCGCTTGTTGGCTGTTGGCACCCAGCTCATCATAGAATTATTACCACCTTATGAACGGGACTGTGGATCGTCTGCGCATGTCAGAAAGCTGTTTTCTGATTAGATGAGTCTTTGCACGTAGAAACGGAGTTGGAAAAGATAACAGGTCATGTAAACCGACATTGCAATTAAGAGAGGTTTAATTTGGAGAGGAGAAGAGTGTCCCATGTAAACCCACCTACTACCGTCTTATAAACTTTTCTCTTCACTCCTGCTGCTACTCTTATGTCACAGATGCCTCCTGACATCCTTCTCCACCTACTCCACCCCTCCTGCATTCACTTTTTAACCTCTTTTCCCCACTCCCTGTTGCTCTGAACAGTTGACCCCAAGTGTCTTCTTCACCTCTACTCCATCGTCCCACCCGTTCCACCTGCCTCCCTTTCATTCACACACATTTATTCTGTCCTGCTGCGACCCACCTTCATTCTTCTTCTCTTCAGCGCATACCTCCACCTCTCCAGGTGTTCTTCCACCTGCTCTCACTACAGATCACAATGTCATCTGCGAACATTATAGTCCATAGAGACTCCTGTTTGACCTCATCTGTCAGCCTGTCCTTCCCCATAGCAAACAGGAGGGGGCTCAGGGCCGATCCTTGATGCAGTCCCACCTCCACTTCAAACTCATCCGTGACTCTTAACTGCACACTTCACTGTTGTCATGCTGCCCTCATCCATATCCTATACCACACTAACATACTTCTCTGTCACTCCAGACATCCTCATGCAATACCACAATTCCTCCCTCAGCTCCCTGTCACACGCTTTCTCTAAATCCACAAAGACGCAATGCAACTCCTTCTTGCCTTTCTCGGCACTTCTCCAACAGCACCCTCAGGGAAAACATTGCATCTGTAGTGCTCTTTCTTGGCACGAAACCTTGCTGCTGCTCACAAATTGTCACCCCTTTTCTGAAACTAGCTTCCACTACTCTTTCCCAGATCTTCATCGTGTGGCTCATCAGCTTTTTACTTTTTGCTACAGCTCACCCTTTGTACTTGAAAATCGGCACTCCTTTCCTCAGGCATCCTCTCGTTCACCAAGATGCTGTTGAACAGTCTAGTTGAATACTCCCCTCCCTTCTCTCTTAGACTCCTCCATACCTCCACCGGCATATCTCACATGAGCTCAAATTTATTTTATTTTTTTATCTGATTGGTTACAAGCTGTTCCAGTCGTCAGATTTCATTCCTGGAGCACATTTCAGATTCTTACAGGAACCTTCCTAAACAAGTACTGAAGCGGTGCCACATGCTATTTATGGAGTTTTGTCGTACATATTTTTCTGTTTCCATGGTTACATGTTGAATTCAGGCTCAGTCAGTGAGTCAGATCGGTCTCAGACACGGGTTTCTAGGGCATAACTCAAACTGTTCAATCTTATGTTTCTTGATATGTCATGGACACATCGCACTTTTTAACTCAAATATGCATGTAACAAGATTTGCGTTTTTTAGGGAGAGCATAACTGGCTTAAACTGTATTCAATTAAATGTATCCCTGGTTGGGATCCAGAATCGTTCTTGTCATCTGTTCCGTCTCTCCAGAAGACACTCAAGCTCAACTGGTTTGCCTTGTGACGATTACGTTATCTCCCTTCTAAAATATCAGGTTTTCACAAGTTGCTGATAAATTTTCTTTCCCAAGCATGCAAGTAGTCCCAGTAGTTTTTGTGGTTGGGTTACCAATAAATAAATAGCGTCATTTTGTGTTCGTCTCCTTGTCATAATATTGTAAACAGATCATAAAAGTGTGAGCAATAAAAACTTTGTTTTCAATCCAGGTAATCAGGATCTATGTTTTTAAAGGATGTTTTATTCATAGAGTTTATCATGGCAGTATTAAAGGATTTGGGTTTGTGTGTGTTAAAGCGTTCATCTGCCCCAGGCGTTTTAATGTGTGTGTATGTGTCCGTGTGTTTGTCTTTGTGTTGTAGATTTGTATAATTAGCTGGATAATTAGGATTTCACGACAGTAATGAACACAGAGGAAGACAAAGTAAGTTGAGTGAGTTGAATTAAGCATGAGTATAAAACGGGGAAATAAATATTTCTCCATCTCATGCCGTGTTTGAGTGGCGCTGCCACAGCCGTCTCACTGCTTGTGATTCGTCACATATCAGGTGGTCTTTGTTTAAGCATCACCGTCTCAAATTCTCAGCCTAGATTGAGGTTCTGGATTCCAGCTCGTCTTCTCCAGGATGTGGTTGTTCTGAGAGCTTTGGCTTTTCGCACATGTTGCTGCGCTCCTCTCAGTGCCAGGTCACTGAGAAGCGTCATCACACCACGATGGAGTGTTTGCACTGACAAGCAGTGTGGAAATCACACCAAATGTAAAAGTCTAGCGAGGAGAAAAAAAAAGCGTAACGATGTGGTCATCAAATCGGAACCCTCCGTTTCTTCGTCTCCAGTCAATCTGCTGGAAAACATCAGCCCAGATGTCAAGTGACTCATCTGCAACAGTGGCTTAATATTTGCTGCACGAACATAGAGCCACTGCAAATGTGGAAGCTGCAGGCCAGCATTTGCAGTGTCTGTTTTTTTTGCCATGGAGTTTTGTAGCTCCTTTAGAGTCTTTGGGGCCGGTTTGTTCAAAATTGAGCTGGGTAATTAATCGAAAGAAAATCACATTTGGATTCTTTGTCCATGACATCACCTGCATCAAATAAGGTGAGAGAGAGAGAGAGAGAGCGCGTAGGTGAGCGGGAGAGCGAGAATGTGGCTGAGTGAGAGAGCGAGCGTTTTGGGAGAGTGTGAGAGAAAGCTGTCAGGTTCCCATTCTGAGATGTAAAAGTTTCTTTTTTTGGGTTTGAGAAAAGAATAGGAAAGTCATAAACAAGTGCATCGCTGGCAATTTGTTTGCCAAAGTAGCAGCACAAACTCGAAAAACAATCCTCTTAAGGGTGACCACAAACTACAACAAGCTGGAACTGAAAGATGCTTGATGCGCTGGTTCTCTAGCATTTTCATATTTTTGCTGTGTTTTGATCATGATATATTTGTTTTATCTAATTTCTACATGGCCGTGGATTGTAACAAAAAAAAAAATGTATACAATCATGGACTTAAGATCTCAATTCCAAGCAAAAAAATAAAAACAAAATATGATTCTCATTTGATCTGGTATGGCCCAGCTCTACTGCATGCATTATTCTTGTCCCCAAGTTTCTTTTTCATCAGTTAAACCTTCCAGATGCGAGCGAATCTCCCCTTTTCAAACCTTGGATACCAAAAAAAAAAAAAGGAAAGTGTGTCTTCTGAAAGCCGTGTGCAACACCCGAGATAACATGAAGTGTCAATCATGTTTGTGCTTTCAATGTGTTTTCAAATGGTTGTCAGGCTCACGCCGAAGGGGTCGTATAAGGTGAAACCATTTCCCTCCGTCCATACTATACTCCATCCACATGTACTTAAAAACTGCTGCACAGAATTCAGCCAAATTACAGACACACATTTTCTGGGCCCCCTTAAGGAGATCACCACAGCAACTTTATTGGTAGGCACATTTGAACTCCGTTGAATGTGAGCAAACTGACAGGAAAATTAGGTTAGGTAGATAGAGGGTTATGATCTGTCCATATAAGCACTAATTTAATTATTATTAAAGATTTGGGGGCATCTGTGGAAAATCCCAGCCAACATTTTTTGTCAAAGAGATTTGAAAGGTCATACTGTCTTGATATGGTTCCCAGAGACCTTCATAAACACAATAGAAAGGATGCTAGCATTTGATGTAATCATAATTAATTTGTTAACTGGACATTTATACAAGTCGTTACTCTTTATGTCCCTGCCAAAGCTGGACGCATCAGGACCCCTGGTCTCCGCTTCCCATCTGCACGTAACGGGAGATAGTTTACCCACATCTCCAAAACAGATTGACAGAATCTAGCGAGACTGAATGCGTGCTTTGTAAGGACCTTAACGGCGTGCGCCGCATAATTGTTTTCTTCGTTTTGGGTATATTTACATCATAGACAGCTAATTGTCCTTTTGTTTACGTGTGATGGTAGTTATGGTCCCTCCATATCAGCAGAAACTGCTTTTGTTGTCCTGCAGCGGAGGCACATTTTCTAGTTTTATGGTTAAAATTGTGATTACAGTACGTATGTGACTCGTATCTGTCGGATGCCGCTCAGCAGTAAACCGATTGCAGTATACTCTCAGGTACTCTAGTAAGCCACTACTACCCCTCAGGGCTTCCCATGTCGTAACAACTCTGAACTAGAATCACTCCTCGTCCTTCTTTTGTGTTTTGCGCCTGTGTGAAGTGCACCTGCAGCGCTTCAGGGGTGGGATCTTTCAACTTTATTAAACCCACAAGTTCTTTTTGTTGTCAGCGTCATTTTAAGTGTTACCCTGCCTTTTGTTTTGCTTCTTTTTTTTTTTTATTGGCACACAAATCCGGCTCAGCCTGCCTCCAATAACTTTTTGTGTTTTGTGTCTCGAGCGCACACCGGTTGATTTGGTTTGCGTTTTTGGAGGGCGCACTAAAAGATTTATGCACGCCCGGAACTGAATGTCTGATGGCGTGTTTCCGAGTAAGTGTCAAAGTGGGACACGGTGCCCCTGGAACCGTGCTACTTAGTTGGAGCAACCAAAGGAACCGAGTTACAGCTTGTGATCAAACAGCATGGGAGTCGGCAGAGACACCAGCACATCACTGCAGCCGCTAACATGATATGTCACATAAATTATGCAAACTCGCACGTCGCCGCTGCTCTCGTGCTCTTCATTATTCTAAACTCTCCGCTCGGTGTTTTCATTATACTTTCCCGATCTGCTCCAAGCAATCGGCTGCAGTCACTCACTGTGGGCGGCCACACAATGACACCGTTGTTGGTGTTTGCATAATTAAAACGTTAAATTGACTGTCACTCTTAACACTTTCCTTCCCTTGTGGCCCCATCTCTCCAGCCGGTGGCAGAGCCCATCCCAATCTGCAGCTTCTGTTTGGGGACCAAGGAGCAGAACCGGGACAAGAGGCCGGAGGAACTCATCTCATGCGCCGACTGCGGCAATAGTGGTGAGTCCTGCTTGGAGACCAGAAACACCGTGGCACCGGTTTGAGTTCATGACTTCTGTGTGGAACTTTTTGAACCGCAGGCCGGGCATATTGTATCACCGCAGAAGTCGATAATTTGGCTCCTTGCCTCAAGATTTTTTTTATGTAGTGCTTTGCATTACATAACGCGTTATTATTTTGTACACAAACTTAAATATGAAGCCGGAACAAAAAAAAAAAATATTTGATTTTATTTGCTTTATTTTTTTTTAAGGAAGTGAAGGAGATTCAGGGTTTGGAGTCATCTTCTCTAGTGATGCGTCGGCAGTAATGTGGGTGCTGTTTCGGTCTGTTGTGGTAAAGAAAAAGCAGAGCTGCGAGGCAAAACTCTCAATTTACCAGTCCCTCGACAATCCGACCCTCGTTTATGGTCATGGACTCTGATTAGTGACCGAAAAAAAATGAGGTGTAGGACAGACGCAGCCGAAGTGAGCTTCCTTCGTGAGAGGTTGCCGTGCCAAGCGTCAGAGTCGGTCAGGAGTACAGAGCAGAGCCGAGGCTGTTTCGCATCGAAGGGAGCGAGTTGAGTTGTTTCGGGCATCTGATTAGGATGCGTCTAGGACGCCTTCCTTAGGATGTTTTCAAGACAATTTCCAATTTGAGAAGACCCAATGCTAGAAACAGAACGTGCTGGAGGGACTGTATATCTCATCTGGACTGGGAATCCCTCCTTTGGCGTTTTTTTTGTTAAAATTATTTGACTGACGAGCTCTGGGGCCATGAAAACTCCAAAAATGATGATCACGCTTTTTTTTTTTAATGAAAAAGAAAGTTTATCTGTCTTCAAGTATAGTTTGAGCAGTTCAATCAGGAGTATTGGGGGGATATACCCTTGCTGTCGGGAACGATAGTGTAGGCCTAGTTAACTATGGATCAAACATAGCAGTTAATTTCAGGCTTTCATAATTGTTTTTAAGATTAAACCGCCTCATCAGACTTAACTCTACTGCAGGCAGCAGACCGCTGGCTGGTGGTACTTTATAGCCAGTAGCTGATGTCAGCTTTGAAAGGTCAAGGTAAAATCATCTGAACTTCTCGATAGCCCCCTAACAGGCCACTGTGTCACAGAGGCTGGAGTTTCTCTCATGGGAAAACGGTGCTGTGTGAGGAAAGGAGATATTGCCGGAGCTGTAATCACTTCACGTCTTTTTGTCTGATTCTAAAATGACAAGCAGTTCACAACGGTCCCGAAGTGAATTCTATTCAATTCAAACAATGTGTTTTATCCCAGAAGTATCAATTTATTATGAGTTGGTAATACAAAAATCCCCGTCACAACAATATACAGATCAATACATAAATAAATACAATAAAATGGAAACCATGTTTTAAACCGTTTATAGATGAAAATAGATGATAATTGATGTACAGGACAATGTTTATGTATTTGAAAAGTCTCACTGCAGAGCGGATAAACAAACTTTCAGACTGGTTGGACTTGCAAACAGAGGAAGCCAAAATAAGCATTCCTTTTTGTTGAATCTGCTGAGTACATAATGAATTTAATATCACTCCTATACCTTTGGAGCAGATGTTGACATTGCTGTTCAGGCTGTCTCTGTCCTTTTACCCTGAGGCCGTGAAACCAGCAGATAAGGAACAGAGGATAGTGGGATTGACCAAAGGAGAATTTGGCTTGCGTAGAAAGTGAATTCTCTTCACATCAAATTTAAACTGGCTGTGATAGTAAAAAAAATGGTACCGCAATATTTGTATGATGTGCCAATTTCCACGCTTTCGTTGTGGATGATGCTCTCTTCGTGTTCGTCTCTGCTGCATCTACAATCAATAATCAGTTCCTTGGCCTTTTAGCAACATTCAATTCCAGAAAGTTCCCATCTTTGTGCTTGAAGTCGAAGCTTACAGGACCAACGGCTTTTTACGTCAGTCACTCACCCTTTCTGAATCATTACGCTTAAAAAAAACAAACATTGTATTCGCTTGAAGATTTAGGAAACCGTTGCCTTAAAAAATAACAGCAGCAGGAGACCTGATGGTCAGGATTTGCAGTAGCGCCTTAGCTCACATGGTTACTGAACCCCTGAGAATCTGACGGGCTTATTTCCAAAAACAAATGCATTTGCATGAGAGGGCTTTCAGGAGGCTGCACAGATAACTATTTACAATACTCACAGTTCAACTGCCACTGGCACTTATACAAGTTGAAGTGGAATTACTCTCACCTCTCGCTCTTCAACTGACAATTTAACTACTTCCTCTGTTCACATAGTAAATTACTGTCTGGCCACTTTCATCTGTTATTGTTTAACTGCAAGGTCATTTGCTTTCGGTGATTACCCTTCAGCTAAATCCTGCAGCTCAATATATCACTCAAACTATTCGGATTTCTCTCTTCGCCCCTCAGCTCATACTCCCAAGTTAAAGTACCGAGACTACTCACTCGTACGATTCCTCTTCACCGTCATTCAGTCTTTGACTTTTAAATGAGGCCAGCAGTTTCACAGCCCTTTCACTTCATTAGCGTATTACATGGATTACCCTGACGTGGATGAATGAGCGTCTAAACAGACTTATTACACAGTTTTGTTTGTGCAGTACTGTTCTAGGAGTAGGGCTGGGCGATTTGGGCTAAAATGGGAGTTGTGACATTTTTTTTTCATTTTTAGTTTTTTTTCCCCCCCCTAAGTATTAAGATCAGGATTCCCATCCAAATCAGGGTGGTTCTGAATAGGTTGCCTCTTTTTTGAGGTTTTCCACACACTTGCTGGAGGGATTATATATCTCATCTGGCCTATCCATGCCTTGGAATCCCCCAGAATCGGCCATATTACTTGCTTCTGCCCAGACAAACTTTAAAGCAGAGAACAGGCAATTTATTTTAACCAGCCAGGATAAATGCTCAGCTTTTCTACTGAGTGGCAACAATACAAAATACACGTCTAACAGGATGGAGGTTCTCCAGTTTTCTCTCATAGTTGTGGCTATGCACAACAAACTACAGCTTCCATAGTCATACATGCACAGTACCCTTATGACCACCCTCTTAAAGGGCCAGGCCTGGCTAGTACGGGTGTGGTGGAACACAAATTTCTTGTTTTGATGCAGCTATTACCCCAAATAGGAGTTTCAGTACCCTCACTAAGGCCTGAAGTTGCTTTGTGAAAGCAGGGGAGAGATGATTTTGCTCCTCTTTCATTAGAGGCTCACTACCCGCAGACGAGGCCCACCTTGTTTGCATGTTCTTCAAACACAGCAGGAGCCTTGCTCTGACAGGTTGTCATTTATATTTGAACACTCCTTCTGCAGCCAGGTTGGATTCAGTGAAGGCTTTAATTCCAAAAGGAATAAAAAGGAAGGCTCCCCCCTCTTCTACCACAACGCAAGTGGGTCACAGCTGTCAGTCAACAGCAGCAACAAAATAAAAAGTCTCTGACATTGACGCACTTGTTTGTGAATGCATGTCTATTTTACCTGCAGGCCACCCGTCCTGTCTCAAGTTCTCCCCTGAGCTCACAGCGCGAGTCAAGGCTCTGTGGTGGCAATGTATCGAATGCAAGACTTGCAGCAGCTGTCAAGATCAAGGAAAGAATGCGGTGAGTGGAAGAGCGACTATGGCCGACTGGCAGCCTCACGTTTTCTGTAAATGCTCTCTTCTCTCCCTAAGTGCACGATGGAGATGTTGATAGGCATATCTGTGGTCCTGGGATTGAGCTATTTTAGTCAGCCTCCGCCTGGTTTTGCTTTTCTTTTCTCCCACTTGTCAAGCAGGGATTCATTGTTATTCAAATGTTTGTCGAGAAGTTTATCAGAAAGGCAACTCACTGCAATCCGTGAGGATGCAGAGCAACCAGCCATGCTGGATATTTTCTGGCAATTGTTCGACTTCAAATGGCAAATTCATAGTTAAAATGCATTTTAATTTTGTTGATCAGAATTTCAGTGATCAGCAGAGATGCTTTCCAATAAGTGTATCATCAGACAAATTGCTTTATATCCTAGTCTGTGATGACACTGACTGACCTATATTTTACATATCTCGCTGTGTGTCTGTGTGTGGGTTTGTGTGTGTGTGTCTGTCTGTCAATGCTACACAGGACAACATGTTGTTCTGCGACTCCTGTGACCGAGGCTTCCACATGGAGTGCTGCGATCCTCCTCTCACGCGGATGCCAAAAGGTAGATGAAAAGCACTGCTCCCCCCCTCTTGTTACCTATTTACAGCCCATGGATTTAACTGATACCCGTTATTCCTCTTAGTAGACAGAACTCATACACGACGACTTCCTTTGACATTCATGTCAACTTCAAACGCCTAACAAATGTTGTCCCAGAGGATGCGGGAATCTGCTTTCTTGTCTAATCAGTCCCAGTGTATCTGAACTTGTGGGGTTTTTATTTTTTCTCTTCCACTCCCAGGCATGTGGATTTGTCAAATCTGCCAACCCAGGAAAAAGGGAAAGAAGCTTTTACATGAAAAGGCAGCACAAATCAAACGGCGCTACAACGGCCCGCTGGGTCGGCCCAAGAACAGGTACATCGCCGTGCATCTGCTTCACCAGAGGGCGGCTGAGCTCGTGTCTTCAATGCCTGCTTTTTTATTTCTCTTCTGTGTTTATTTTGTTAATGATCTTGCTGTGCAGCACCAGTCAGATGCTGGAAACCATTGGAACCTTTGACTGATACTGTATGATAGCATGGTGTAGGGGTCAGTTGTGGTCCATTAGCAACGTGCTGCAGGCGGCCCTAAGGGCAAATTACAATATTTTCTGCGGGGTACAGTAGCTTCTGGTTGGAAAACATCCTCCATAAGGATCCGCTGTGGCATCGCTGAAAGGGAGCAGCCGAAAGACGAAGAAAAAGACTGGCGAGGCGTGAACGTAGTGTTTACAACGCCAAACAAAAAACAAACAAATCCAAACTAACCGGCCATTAAAACTCAACCTCTGAAAAAGAGAAGAAAAAAGACAACTAAGCCTAACTCCCTGACTAAACAAAAACAGGAGGAAACTGTAAAAACAAATGGCGGTTCACCCCTATGCTTAGTGTGCTGCAGACATGCACAGTGATCTCTGTCTAATCTAGAGAAATACACGGAAGGAATTAGCATAATGCTAACACACTAAGAATCATGATCGACACAGAACCAAACAAACGCTCGAGTTCACAGGAAGATAATACACTCACTAACTATAAAACCAGATTTCACTCCGAGGAGAAATACACCCGGTTGCTGCCAAAGTCGGATGTTGAAATGAGAGAGAGAGAGACTTGTTGGTTTGGCAGGGCTTTTATAGGCCAGCCCTTGGGCCAAACCCCTGGATTGTTGGCAGTCAGCCAATCCTCTTCTGAGCTGGTACCTTTCACCTCACACGGCGTCTACCGGGAAAAAAAAAATCAATCTCACATTAGTTTTCACATATCAGAAACACCGAAGCAAACATATAAAATATAACCGCAATAAACGGCTGCGTGTAACACCCTCACCTCAGCAGGGCCCTAGACACTCTGAGCTTCACTACCTCCTGACAAACTCTCCTCTCTCTTGGTCTGCAGGCCGGGGCGGCCCTTCAAAAAGCTCGGTGGGCGTGGCAGGCGGAAGCGCTCGGCCTCGGCCAACTCATCTTCTAGCTCATCCTGCGAGGGTTACCCAGGCGACGACCGGCTGCTCTTTTCACTGCGGGACGACGACGACCTGTCGCAGAGCAGCCTGCGCTTCAACAACAAGACCAAGGGCCTGATCGACGCTCTCACAAAGTTCTTCACGCCGTCGCCCGAGGGCCGCAAGGCCCGGCAGGAAGTGGTGGACTACTCCCAACAGTGTCGCATCCGAAAGAAATCCCATCGCAAAGAAGGAGACGACAGAGGGGGTAAAGGATATAAGCAGTTGGTTGATTCACAAAATTTACTGCCCATGTGTGTAAAACTTTTTATCCATAAATATATATTCTATTATTATATTACACAAAGATGAAAGGCAGCAGAATGTGGCTTTTCAAATAGCTTACAAATTGTGTGTATGTGTGTGTATATATATATGTGTATATGACACTAAGTCATGTCAGTGAAGGAGGCGTTCAGCTAATCTTCAACAGAACACCGACATCATCTCTAATGATGTCACTACAACAGCCTGAAAGAGAATCGATGAAGTTTAACATCTCCGACACGTCCACGTCATAAATGATCATTAGGTGCACTAAGTGAGTCATCAGAATCGGTGCAGTGAAAAACCAAACGGGTCTTCATTCATACATCTTTAAAATGCTTTGAGCAGACTGAATTAATGGTTGTCAGCTCTATGAATCTAAGAACCACACATCCAGTCGTTATTGTGACGCAGAGACGGCACGTCAACACAGGACAATTAGAATACGAGTCTATGTATGATGAAGTCAAGAAATGAGAAGCAGCACTATAATGTCCTTTTAGCATTTTTTTTTCGACTGTGTGTAAACTTATGGTTTGTGCTAACATTTGTTAGAAACCATATCTTAAAAGTTGTGTAGTTTGACCTTGCAACAGATATATATTACCTGTGAGTGTGAGAGAGAGAGACTTTCACCAGTCCTACTTGAAAGACTAGCCTATTACTCTTTATTTGGAACTAATGCCTGTTTCTCATCAAACAGAGTGTGATCCACCATATTTGAGACATAGAGACACACAAAATTGAAAAAAAGGCTTGAAACATGAACAAACAGTGTAGTTATTTGGGTTCCATGCACCCCAACAGGCCCACAAACTAAAGTATCCCACACAATGTGGTGAAGTCGACCTCGAACACAGGCTCAGCAGCCACTGGTGGCCCCAATCAACCCTGTAGATCGGTTCATAGTAGATGCCCGCTGTGTTGGGCCGGGATCATGCAGCAAGATCCCCGACAGTGCATAGGACCCCTACAGCGTCCAACAGAAGTCAGATAGTCCGGTCAGTTCCCCATAAGCTGCAAGAACACCCAGGACGCAGAGCCCACAGCACCACAGGTAAAACGGACAGGCCCGGGGCCCAGGATGTACCCTGATCAGCGCCACTGGAGCGCACATTCGCACCACCTGGGGAACCCCACCACCAGCCTCATGCCCTTGTAGGATTGAAAATGAACACTCCCCGCTCATGTGAGCACACAACTGCCTACTCCGCATCTTTTCACTGCTACTCCGCACCGAGATGAAGGCACTTATTACTTAAAGTAAAAGTAAAAGTATTACATGAATGAACTGCATTGCCTTACGTCACTATGGCTGAAATATAGTCATTAAAGGTGCACTTAATTTGTGGGTTAGCAAAAATTGCTTCCAGTCTGTTTAAGCGCTGGGAAACTACCCCCTGCCTACAGTAGCAATCAAACATTTTACTGAGTCTCTACATGTCGGTGTTCCACCACCGATTCCACTACTTTAGAAAGAAAGGACTGGCTTATTCTAAGATGTGATCAATGCCCCCCCCCTCTTTGGCAGCAGTATTAATCAGCGTCCAAAGCGTGTAGCAGGATTCTCTCTAGATTTGCATTAACGTGGCCTCTGATTTAATCCCCAGACAATCAGGAAGGCAGCGACTGGCGCGATGAAGACGAAAAACTGCCTGGCCACGAGAACCTGACGGAGAAAGACATTGAGCTCTTCAGACACATCCAGGAGTTGGCACTACAGGTAACATATTCTACTTCCTCAGGTTCTGTGTCACGGGGAGGAGGAGAGGATTTGAAGATGGGCCTGATTGCAGGGTAAAACTGCCGCTGTAAGGGAATCTGGGAGGAACTCGCAGACTGTGACCGAGGCTGGGAGTCATTGGATGTGATGTTGTGTGAACCCACAGTGTGCTCCAGGGAGGCTGGATTGAGAATGTGACGGGCATGTGGTCAGAAAGAGCCGAGTCGACGGCATCAGGTTGTTAAACGTGAATGTCTGGGATGAAGTCAGCGGGACGTTAACACATTCAGTGAACTGTGGGAAACCCTTCTTTATCAGCAAAGAACAAACCTAATTTACTGTTGTGGATCTGCCAGTTTCAACCTGTATATCCAAATCCTCCTCTACCATACCTGCGGGGCGGGTCGGTGAGTGTAGGATTTAGTTGAGATGAAAAATCTGGTTTTAAGCGACCAGGAAAACTCAAAACAACAGCTTCACTACTGAGAATTGATTTAGTTATTGTTAAATTGTGGAAATTTGCTTTATTTCTGTCATTTTCTGTTATTATTGGCAAACCCTAATCGATGTTTGGTAGAGCAGGACTGTCTGTTTCACTGCACCCAAGGGTGCCACACGCACTTTGCATGTGGCCTCAGTCACGGTTCAGCAAGGCACATAGGGAACATCCTTTGTTTTTTAAGCGATTTTTGAGCAGGGATGTTGTCCTGCATTGAGTTATACTAAAGATAAAACAGAAATTGTCACTCTAATCGATCAGCCAAAACTTAATAACCCTCCGCATTATTTTGTTTAAGTCTACCACATGACGCCAAAACAGCTCTGTGATTTGTTTTGTGTTCTGATGCTGTGTTCACACTGAAACTGATGCAGTGTTCCACATCGCTCTCCGTCAGAAGTGATTCTGAAATCTGAAAACCAAATGTAGTAGTTCACAGGTTCACAGCTCTGATTAACTTCCTTCACTTCTGAGTAAATGTCCTACTGGTAATGAGATGTGTGACGTTTGGAGAATCTCAAAACTGATGAGCACCGCGCGACTCGCTCAAGTAGAAAGTTTCCAACATAACTGAATGAGGAGAATAACGGCTGATGAATTATGGCTGATCAGTGTAAATGGTCCTGCTAATGCAGCAGAGTGAAGGATTGAGGATGAGGGGTTTGTTCAGCCAGCATCACGTGCATCATATAAATCACTGTCCGGTTACTGCCTGGAATGCTTCCACCGGGGTTTGAGTGTTTGGCGCCGTCAGAGTTAGCGATCTGTGAAACGGGTGGATGTGTGCCGCAGATAGGACACGATCGCCACGAGGAAAAATTTACAAGATGGTTCCATCTAAAGCGCTGCATCGCCACAGCTCCACTTTCAGCAGCAGGTCGCCGAGTCTCTGACAGTTTAGTAGAGGTAGTGTATGGAAGTACGACTCAGCAAATTCATCGGTGGATTGTTTTGGCTCTCGTGATATTCTTATTTCTATTCCAGAATTGTTTTTGTCTCCCCTCCCTGGTTGTTGCGACAAAATCTAGACCGGTAATCCCGCTGTGTAATCCGTTTGATCTGTTTATCTCTCCTGTAGTAAACATGCGATTGACGTCTCGATGTCTCTCCTTCCCTTCCCTCCTTGCCCTACAGAAAGTCGGGGTGACCGGTCCGCCGGACCCTCAGATGCGCTGTCCGTCAGTCATTGAGTTTGGAAAGTTTGAAATCCAGACGTGGTATTCGTCTCCATACCCGCAGGAGTACAGCAGGTAAGAAGAAACTCCACGATGAAGCGCACGAGCTTAATGTGCTTAAGCTGCCGCTCGTAGGCGTAGAAACCAGAACCAGCGTAATGCTGCTCAGTCGTACGGTTGTTTACAGCCCCGCCCACTTTGGCATCCGCCTCGAGCCAGGGCGCTAATTGGCTTTGGATTTCCTGAGGTTGTATTCCTTTCTCCCTTTCGTTTTAAACAGTTAAATAAACTCTGTCCTGCCAATCACTTGAACCGCATCTGCTTTCATATATATTACTATCATATAAAGAGAGCCTCAAATTCTAAACTTTATTAGCCTTTTGACTTCCTCATCAAGAAAAAAAAAAACACGGAGAAATGACTTCTTTGCATGTGGCATTTCTTTGGAGCATTTAGTCATTTCATATCTTAGACACTATAAATGTACCATTAAATGCCAAATTGTTTGGTCAAGCTATTTTTGTGAAAACACAAATGATACTTATAAAATCCCTCCATGATGAAATTATGTCTGTCAAGGTTACCTTTGGATAAAGCAGGTTGCTAAGCATGTTTTTCGTTTTGCATGTTTTTCTCGATCCAGTTGCATTCTTCTTTTTAGTAAGTCTTCACTAGCTTTAAAATGCCAAACCCCCGGTGGTCCCATTGACCCGTGGTGCCCCCCCCCAAGGCGCCGTCCTTGGCCCCTTACGCCTCAACATATACATGTTGTAACTGGGTCAGGTTTAGTAGCAAAAAAAAGTATCAAAAGTCATTAAATATGCCAAATATTCTGTATATATAACATACATTGGATTATAGATTCCTTTCCGATGACGTTGTGGAAACAAACATTCTTCCTTGTCCCTCCACTCCAGTAATCACGACAGGGATTGACAAAGTTTATAAGTTTAAAATTGAAATAAATAACAAAAAATAAATAAAAATTGTAAGATCGAAAATATGATTTCAAAACATAGCATCTATCTATCACAATCTATAAGGCATCACAATGCATCCATTTCCCTGCAAACTAAAGCAGATTAAATATTTAGCAACAATCCAAAATTTAGACGATATTCAACATTTTCTCACAATTAAAACTCTTCAACAATTAAAATTCTTTTCTCTGTTGTTTCCATGAATACGTCCACTCTCCTCCATCAGTCCGACATACTTGTTTCTGCCCCTCAAACTTACTACTAATACTTCTTTTAGTATGTTGTGATGTCATATCGGGTCCTACGCCCACGTCTGCTCGCCTCTCGTTTATCGCCGACCTAACTTTTCTTCTCATGAGATCTGACTTTCTCACGTGGGTCAGAACTTTTGTTGTCTCGGGGCACGCTATTGATCTCACTCGCCATCGTTCTCGTAGCGAAAGACTCGCCGTTTGCACACCTTTACCCACTGCAGCGGCGGCAGAAATCAACAAATCACGGCAACTCAAGGGGAAATGTGACGTCGTTGGAAGGGGTCTATATCTTAAGCGCCAGCTGTGACTTTTCTGTTTCTGACCGTACCGTCCTTCCTCTTCACTTTCCAGGCTACCAAAGCTCTACTTGTGCGAGTTCTGCTTACGCTACATGAAGAGTCGCAGCATCCTCTACCAACACATGAGGAAGTGCAACTGGTTCCACCCCCCTGCTAATGAGATCTACAGGAAGGATGACGTCTCGGTGTTTGAGGTGAGGAGCTGCTCTGGCGTATCTTTCACATCAGCAACCACTGCTACGCCAGTGTCAATTGGTCCCAGCAGCGGGTCCTGAGCCAGTGTTTGTGGCCAACATCACCACCCTGTGTTGGTTCTTAGGACTCTCCAGGTTCTGGGCTGGCTGGGGTTGCACAGAACCTAAACCAACACACTATCGAACCCTCTCTGGTGAGGATAGGTGTTGGTTTCAAATAAAACGTAATAGACGAGTCTTTCATTCATTTATGTTCAAGAATGTTTGGTACCTGTCTAGAATCATAAATATACAGTTCACCTATATGGATAAAAGAAAATAAATACATTAATAAAAAAAATGCAGACTTGTCAAACCACAGCACACTTTTCCACTTTCCATCATGCTTGGTGTGCCTGTACGCCGCTGTACGTGTAACCGGCCTCCAGTGAGGCTGCATGGCCAAATGCCTATTTCTAGTTTTGCCAATTTTTAGTGTTCATCCCTGCCTTTTGTGTGCACAGATGTCTCCAGATTCTCTCATTCTGGTTATGATGTTATCGGCTGCATATGGTGAAATCCTCAATCCTGTGTCACTCACACTGATTTTCACAAGGTGGTGAATCGCCCCCCCATTCTTGCTTGTGGATGTCTGAACCATTTGAGGATGCATCTGTTCCCGCTCCAGTCCCATCGTTTGAGACGTGTTGCTGACATAAAAATTCGGAATTAGCTTATAATTTTTAAAAATATCAGTGAAATTGATGTGATGTGACATTAGATTTATTGTTTTGATCTGTTTGGTAATTGAATTAACGTCGAAGCGGATTTGTAAAGTATCACATTCTGTTGTATTGTTTGTGGGAAATGATTCCTGCAAAATAAATCCCAAGCGTTTACGCGAGTTTATTTCTGCGGAGTTTATTAAGAAGTCAAATTTGTAATGGTGATTAATTGACAGTCCTGATTTGCTCTTGCCATCAGGGAAAAAGTAATATTAGTGGATTGTTTTCTGCAGGCCCTGGCAGCTGGAGCTCTAGTTTCGCTCCTCTGCAGTTTATTGCTGCTCAGAGGAGAGGAGAGGAAAGTGGCGAGCTGCCAACTTGAAAATCCCTCCCTCCTCTTTTCTCAGCAGCTCTTTGTTTCACTCCTCTATCCTGGATCTGTCGGGGTCTCCAGAGATACGGCTCGCATCATGGCCTGACAATAACTTCCACTTCTTTCTTCAAGATGAACAGCTGTACCGTTATGTTTCGCTGCGTTTCACCGATGTCTTCTCTCAAATCTTTCAACAGGTCGATGGAAATGTAAGCACAATCTACTGTCAGAACTTGTGTCTGCTGGCCAAGCTGTTTTTGGACCATAAGACCCTCTATTATGACGTGGAGCCCTTCCTCTTCTACGTCCTCACGCAGAACGACCACAAAGGTTGCCACCTCGTTGGCTACTTCTCCAAGGTATGGCTGCAATCCTCCCAGCCTCAGTATTCTGTCTCCCGTGTCCACCATCACCTTTAGTTGAAATAAGAAACACACCTCTGCAAACTGTAACCATCCCACAAAAGGCCTAAAACAACAACTGGATGAACCGACCTGGAGAGAAAAATATATTTGAAGTAAATGGTCGGCAAACAAACCTCCAGATGCAAATGCTGGATCCCAGATGAACACTGGGTAATCTGAGCCCCGCTGGCCCTCTGTGGAGTTTGCAGTCACAGGTGTTCCCATTAACATTCCACACAGCTGCCAAAACATAGTGGCTAGTTAGCACGAGCATCATCATCAACACCCTGCTGCACACCCACACAGGTCTGCTCTGTGACTCTGTTTCCATGATTTGTGTTCTAACGCTGGAATTTGCCGCTGTATTTTTTTTTTCCCCCTCTCATTTCCAGGAGAAACACTGTCAACAGAAATACAACGTATCATGCATCATGATTCTTCCACAGTACCAACGCAAGGGCTATGGGCGCTTTCTCATCGACTTCAGTAAGGACCTTGAGCATAGACAAAACAGACAGTAACAGGAAAATGTTCAAATAGGCTGATATTCGTTTTGAACAACAACATTTCCAAATTCTGAAACAGAAAATAAATTGGAGCTGACATCGTTGGTGGCTCAAAGTGTGCGTGTCCTTGGTTTGTCCCTCTGCTCTGCAGGCTATTTGTTGTCCAAACGCGAGGGTCAGCCAGGTTCTCCCGAGAAGCCTCTGTCAGACCTGGGCCGGCTGTCCTACATGGCCTACTGGCGCAGCGTGGTGCTGGAGTGTCTCCATGAGGTCCGCGACCGACAGATCACCATCCGACAACTCAGCAAGCTGACTGGGATCTGTCCGCAGGACATCACCACCACCCTGCACAGCCTCAACATGCTGGAGCAGCGCGGAGACAGGTCAGAGATGGAACCGGCTCACACTCCACACTGTTGAGTGTCCTATTAAATGGGTCAAGGATGCTTACTGTAGATCCAATATAAAGACATTTATATTATAAAGACATTTTATATTGTGTGTATATATATGTATATCATTTATTTATAGCTCTGACTAATGCAGGGAAACCAGACGAGAACATCTTTTCAGGCTATATTTTTATATCATTATTATTATATTTTTTTATTGATGCTTTTATCTGCTTTTAACTCGAAGCACTTTGAGATTTGATCCAATTGTAAAGTGCGTTATAAATTAAATGTATTATTATTTATTATTATTATTATATATATGTGTATGTGTAGGTATAGTTTACGGAACAATGCGCATCGGGACCCTTTATGAACAGCACACATTTCTCTTTTCACTAAACCTGCTATAGTATAATAATATTAGTCTTAACTTGTTAAAATATGTTACCACAATCTTATATATTGCTACTTAAGACGGTTGTCTTATTTCTTACTCGTATTGTTTCTGCCATCGTAACATTTTAAAGGAGAATCTGTAGGAAACTAATCTCCCCTCGGGGATCAATGGAGGATTTCTGATTCTGATCACTATAGAGCAGTGAGATATGAATGATCATCTTTTTTCTCGGATTCTCCATCCCAAAGTTTGAACGCTTCTCATGAAGCTTAACCCAAACGAAAGCAGAAAATGCCAAGTGTCCAGGTTCCACATTGCATGTAAATAAAAACACCTTTTAAAATGGATGTTAACAGTTACTTATAACAATCGATATTAGGTTAGGTTTCCTGCCACTGACTCAATTAATGGCAGTTTGAAAAAAGCAAAAATAATAATTTATTAAGCATAATGAAGCTAAGTGTTTGAAATAACAATATTTATTATGACTTCAAGTCCTAACTGCTCAGCACATGATTATCTGCATCCACATCTGCTAAACGAACAATTAACATGAGCTTTGCAAGACGGCATCGGAACAAAGCCGTGATTTCACACTTACGTTTTTGTCTAACTTGTTCCATACTTGGAGGTTTAAAAGAAATCGTACGTGAGTTATTTGGGTCATGGTTCTGTGTGCTGTGGTTTTGTCAGGCTGGTACTAGTGCGAAGAGAGAAGCTGGTAGTGAGTCACATGACTCGCCTCAAGGCCCGGCCGCGGCAGCTAGAGGTTGACCCCGAGTGTCTCCGCTGGACTCCTGTCATTGTAACCAACACCGTGGTCTCCGACGCCGATGGAGATGATAACGATGAGGAGGAGGAGGAGGAGGAACCAGAGGAAGAGGACCGCAAGGAGGTAAATAGAGTGTGGATGTTTTTATGTGGAATTAAAACTTCTTGAAGGGACAATTTTGTTCTCCCAGGTCCCGTACGTTCAATCAGATTTATTGTTGATTTTATTTCATCCATAAATAGATCAAGCCGAGTCACAAGGTCCCACCAATGTCCTGGCATATGCGCCAAGCAAAGAAGACGGATGAAGAGGAGGAGGAGGAGGAAGAAGAAGACGAAGAGGAAGAGGAGAGAAAGGACTTTCTGGGGTTTCCCATTAGTCATAGCTCTCCAGCTTCCACTCCCGTTCACTGTCCGCCTCCTGTCCAAGAGCAAACACGACCTCCTCCTCCAACAAATGGTGAACGGAGACCACGGGGACGCCCACCCAAAAACTGGCCCTGGGGCAAGGTGAAAGACAACACTCGGGTGGGACGGCCGCCTAAGATCCGCCCAGCAGAGGATGAGGACGATGACGATGAGGAGCGAATAGAGGGCGGAAAAACCACTGGCTCCGCCACCAGCCCGCCCTCCCTTTTTTCCCTCGAGAGACAAGCAGAGTCGACGGCCTTTCACTCGCTGGACATGGCCAGGCACCCTTCCATAACCCCCAATAGGAGAGGGCGCCCCCCCAGGAAAAAGCGAGGGCCTAAGCCCCGACTAATAGAAGGGTCTGGAGAGGGCATGACTCAGTTTCCTGTGGTCTCCAGGTTAAGTGATTCACCTGTGAGGAAGAGCTGCTTTAGTGAAAGCAGTGAAGAGGAAGAGGACGACGAAGATGACGATGAAGATGAAGATGATGACGATGAGGAGAGGAGGGCGTGCTCCCCGCCAATCCTCACAAAGCCGGCCATGGGTCTCAAATGCAAGGTTAGAAACATTTAAAGTAAATTCATTTTACGTTAAAATCTCAACAATCAGATTAATATACTGACAACAGACAAACAATTCCGTCGTAACTGTTTATGTCATGAACATGATTATAATCCTCTCGAGCTGCTTGAGTTCAAATGCACTTTGTATTTCAAAGCCCACCTGACTCCCTCTGTTGTCTCTGCTCAGAAGCCACTGAGGAAACGTCGTTTTCGCCAGCGCAGCCACCCTCACAGCAGCGTGGTGACGGAGACTATTTCCGAAACCACGGAGGTGTTGGATGAGCCCTTTGTAGATTCAGACTCCGAGAGGCCGATGCCCAGGCTGGAGGAGGAGACACCCCTGGGACACCCACTGCACCGCTATCCCCCAGGCCGCTCTGCTCTGAGGTTGTCCGATCCAGCACCCAAAAGGGGACGTCCGTCCAACCTCTCTGATTCAGAGGAAGACGGTGAGCAGAGACCATTTGATGCCAAAATTGGCAGCACTAAAGTAACTATTGTTTTTATTACAGGCTCTGACTTTTCTTCTTTCCTCCTCGCAGAGTTAACACCTGTGCTGAAGCCTGTGGCTGGTCTTCCATCAACGCCATCAGAGACTCTAGCGTCCAACGCTGAGATCCCAGTCAAGAAGAAAAAGGGCTGGCCAAAGGGCAAAAGCCGCAAACCGCTGCACTGGAAGAAACGTGGACCCGGAAAACCTCCTAACAGTGGACCAGACCAGCAAACAGCTGTAGATGGCCTGGCCCAAAGTGGGGATCCTCTGCCCCCCAAAATCAAGATGAAGCCGGGCCGCAAGCCCCGGAGCTGGTATCTACAGCGGGCCCAGGAGGAAGCAGAGAGGCAAGAGCAGGAAAGCCAAAGGCTTTTGGAGCATCAACTGAACCAAGATCCACAGCTGCTCCAGACGGATGACCGCAAGCGAATCTGCAGAACTATATCCGACAGCAAGCAGAGAGACTCGGACGAGGACGACGACTATCTACCTAAGCCAGTTGAGCAGAAGCTACCGAAGAGGCGAGGCAGGCCGCCCAAGAACCGCACCCTCTGCCAGCCACCACAGCCTGTCCCAAAACCACCTCCCACCTCTGAGCCAGAGGAGGAAGAGGACGACGAAGAAGAAGAAGAGACTGAAAGAACGTGGGAGGAAGAAAAACCCAACCGTCCACCGTCACGTCCCCTGCTGTCCTCTTCTTCCAGTTCATCCACCTCAGGGCTCCGGGCCCAACAGTCCCGGCCTCAGGACACAGACATGGCTGATGATGATGAGGAGGAGAGGGAGGAAGAGGAAAGTGGCAGCATGGGTAGTGGAGGCAGTATCAACAGGCGGGCAACAGTCACGCCAGGCTCTGGCTGCAGGCGCAGTGAAGACCACGATGCAGATGATGAAGGTGACGGACACTTGGAGAACAAGAGCAACAGCAGCAACAACGGCAGTAATAAGAGGAAAAATCAGGAGTATGAAGATGATGATGATGACGAAGAGGAGGAAGAGGAGGAGGAGGAGCCAGCTTCCCGTGCTTGCTCTCCTCCAGTCAAGGAAGAACCCCAAGGTGTAGAGGCTTTTTTAGAAATGGAAAACAATGTGGCCTGCGACTTTGTCAGCAAGCAGGAGGAGGAAGAAGAGGAGGAGGAGGAGGAGGAGGAGGCTGAGGAGGAGGTGCAGGAGGCAAAGTCTCGGCCCGCCTCAGCCGACCCACAGCAGGAGGAGAGGAAGCGCAGAGAGCAGGAGGAGTCTGCTGCAGCTGCTGCGGCGGTGGAAACGGTTACAGCCATGTCCGTCCCCTCTGAGCCCATCGACCTCCAGACTCTGCACCCGGAAAACAAGGAGGGTACACTGTTGATGGAGCCCCAACACCCCCACCCCCACCCCCACCCTCACCAGCACTCTGACTTCAAAGACGAGCTCGACCACCATCACCCACACCACCCCCATCACCACTCCAATGAGCTGGACCTGGAGACCATGCAGGCCGTCCAGTCCCTGACACAGGGGGAAGCTCAGGACGAAGAGACGGAACCCCAGCCACACCACGGGGCCTACCAGGATTGCGAGGAGACCCTAGCGGCCTGCCGGACCTTGCAGAGCTACAGCCACACAGGGGAGACCGAGGAGGAGGCCCTGGCGTTGGTAGAGGAGTGTGGGGCCTCCCAACACAGCAGCCCCCTCCCTAATACCCCCGTGCCGCCCCTGCCCAATCAATCTGTGCGCTCAGTGACCAGTCCTGGGTTGCCATCCAGCATCATGGACACGGCGCCGTCAGGCCAGAGGGGAGGGACCCCTGGCCCGACTGGAGCAGGGGGCAATAGTGGAAGTGCTGGAGGGGGCTACACCCAGATCACGCCAGAGCATCCAAGTTCCCTGTCCGCCCCCTCCCAGCAGAACATGGAGACATCACCGATGATGGATGTACCGTCGGTGTC
The DNA here is from genome assembly GCA_037951165.1 of Lophius americanus. NCBI lineage: Eukaryota > Metazoa > Chordata > Actinopteri > Lophiiformes > Lophiidae > Lophius > Lophius americanus. The sequence continues at coordinate 348,677 of JBBDHG010000174.1, forward strand.
GGACCACTCCCAGCAGGTGGTGGACAGCGGCTTCAGCGACCTCGGTAGCATCGAGAGCACCACAGAGAACTACGACAACCCCAGCAGCTACGACTCCACCATGGGCGGAGGGGGCAACGGGACAGGAAACGGTGGGAACGGAGGGGGAATGTCAGCCTCTGTTGTTCCAGGAGCTTCCGCGGCTTCATCGTCATCCGCCTCGTCATCTTCGAACTCGGCAACTCAATCCTCCTCCTCCCAATCTAACAGCTGCTCCTTCGTGCCCGCCTCCAGCCTCACATCTTCCACAGGAACAGGAGCACCACAACTAACAATGGGTAGCTGCCTCATTCAGCAAACGGGACCCGGGCCCAACGGCGGACCAGGTGCCACTAATGTAGGAAGTGCCGTGCCCCAGCCCCCACCTCCCCCACCGCCCTCCAACACACCCGGCTGTGGCATCAAGTCTCCTCAAAGCTGTGGTGTTATTGAGAGGCCGCCCAGCACCAACCAGCAGCAACAGCAGCAACAGCAGCAGTCCCAAAAAAAGGTTCCACAGCAGCAGCAACAAGCCCCCAACCCCCAGCCTCCCCCATCAGCCCCACCTCAATCGCAACAGCAGCAGCAACAGCAGCAGCAGCAACAGCAACAGCAAGCCCTGTCCCAGTGCAGCATGGGCAATGGCTTTGCCTCCACACCTATGATCATGGAGATCCCAGAGAGTGGAGGAGGGGGCCGCACCCTATACGAGCGCATGGGTCAGGACTTTGGTACAGGGGGCTACCCTCAACCCTCAGCCACCTTCAGCCTGGCCAAACTTCAGCAACTCACAAACACCATCATGGACCCTCACGCCATGCCCTACTCCCATTCCGCCTCTGTAACCTCCTACGCCACCAGTGTTTCTCTGTCCAACCCTGGGCTGGCTCCATCACCCCACACTTCCCTCCCACAGGGCCAGCCCACTATGACCCCCCCTCCTAACCTTGGCTCCGGCTCCATGAACCTGGGCTCCTTGCAGTTGCAGTGCAACATGCCCACCACCAACATCAGTCTGGGACCACCGCCACACACGCAGAGGCTACAGGGCCAGATGGCTACAGTCAAGGGCCACATTTCTATCCGGTCCAAAGCCACCCAGCAGCTGGCCCCCGCCCCCCACCAGCAGCAGCTGTATGGCCGCAGCTCAGGGGCTGTGACCATGCAGGGCACGCCGCGCACCCTGGCGGTTCAGCGCGGCATGATGCCAAACCTCATGCCTACGCCGGCACCATACAACTCCATGAACATGACACCCCTGAACGCCATGTCCGCCGGCTACCGGATGCCCCAACCCATGATGAACAGTGGTTACCATGGCAACCCCCCCTATATGAATCAGCCAGCCCAGTACCCCATGCAGATGCAAATGGGCATGATGGGAGGGCAGGGTTACCCACAGCAGCCTATGCAGCCCAATCACCACGGTAACATGATGTACACTGGCCCGTCCCATCACAGCTACGCCGGCGTTCCGAAACAGTCACCGTACATGAGCAGATGAGCGGCTGAGAACTGAACATGGAGACGTGGGGCCAGAGCTGATGCTCGCTGTACTCTAATGTCCACCGCTCCTGTCCGCCACGGCAGGCACAAGCGGCTGTAGGTGACGGGAGACAGAGAGGGTGTTTGGATTTCCCGCTTTTTCTATGTTGTCTTTTTGTCCCTTTTTATTTGGGCTTGTTTTTCCTCCCCCCTCCAGCTGGCTGTGTTGAGTGTGATTCTGGTCCGGGGGTGTGAACACGGACCTCCGCGAACGCACCGTGCTGCTTCATGCCACACAGTCCTCTGCAACGTGGGTTTCTCACAGGTCCAGGAGCCCCCTTCTCTTCCCGACGTGAAGGAGGGGGAGCAGGGGAGGACGGGGATGACGAGGGAGATGCACAGAGAAAGACAATAAAGGAGTTTGTCCTCCTGACTAACTGCAAACAAAAAAACAAACAATGGTTACCTGAATATATTCAACCATGCAAACAATCTTTGAACTGACTATGGGAAGCCTTACCTGATAAAAGACAATGAAATCTGTAGGCGGTCTCTTGTTTTGTTAAAAAAATGTTGAAACTATTTTTGTTGTTGTTTTTGTTGATTGTTTCGTTGTTGTTTTTTTTGGGGGGGGGTTGTCTTTTTTTTTTTTTTTTCTTTTTTTTTTTTTATAATCGTGTGCAGTCCGACCTCTTATATGCTTTGGTCTTTATATATGTGGCACTCTGAAATCATTATTACACCTTCTTGCTCTCAGAAACACCCAATCAAGTCTGGGGTCACAGGCTCAGACTGACTTTTACTTCCAGAAAAGCAGGGGGGCGGGGCCTATGCCGTTTGGGGCGTTGGTCTGTCTCTTTCCTCCAGGCGGTCGGTTTTCTGAAAACCCGGAACGCATTACTGTCGGATATGACCGGAAACTAAACAAGTAGCATTATTTTACAGTTTGCCGCCACTCTAAGACGTCAAGATGTAAATATTCTGGTACTTCCCATTATCCCACTCTCACACACACACACACACACACACACACACACACACAAACATGAAGACACACTAGCTAGCTGTCGTCAGTCGGTGACTAGCTCAGGAAAGATCAACATTCAGCTGTTCTCGTCCACACTCCACTGACAGACAGCGCACTATGTCAGCCTTCTTTTCTTTTTTTTTTTTAGCTGTTTAGGGAACGCAGAACAAATAGTGGGATTATCATGTAACTGCTTTAAGGAAAAGTCGGTCGACTGGAGCCGACCTCCCTCTTAAGTGTTAGTGACCCAAATAGGTCAAGGAATCTGCTCATGAATGGTATTTTGTTCCGTATCTGTTATTGTATTTTATTTTATTTTATTTTTTCTTCTCTGCAAAATTCTGCACTCCCATTGGCTAGAAACACGGCGTCGGACGGTTGGCCTTTCTGAAAGGTTACGGCTTCGACGCCTCATCTAGCGCATGGATCGGTCCTCGCGTTCGAGGCACACTCGCGTGAAAGCAGGGTCGGAGGCGAGGAAGCGTCCGGGGTCCTGTTTTGGACGACCTTGTTGCTCCATGTCCCAGTATTGAAAGTCAAAAACCGAGGAGTGGCGGTTTTTCTCACAGACCTGACATTGCATACTTGATTTGTGCGTACGGTTCTGTTCTGTACTTCTGTTTCATTTTGTGTTTTCTTTTTCTGAATTTTATCAGACCGGGCAGCTTTCTTTTATGACACAAGCTGACTCTTTTTGACTTTAGAAAAAACCTATTGTAGAGAAAAAAATGTTTTTCTATAATATAAAAAGGAAACTCTGACATTGATATTGGTACTGTCATTTTTTTTCCACTTTTGTTTCAGGAGGGAAAAAAAAAACAATACATATTTTTTAGCTCGCCTCTTATTACTAAGAAATTCAAAATGAAAAAAAAAAAATGAAAAAAAAAAATACCACTCACATTTAGTGACTTCAAGATGCCTTTAACCTCTCCATTCCATCTCATCTCTAGAGTTTTCTATCTTTGTGTAGTATATTAATGCTATTTTAAACAAAAGGACTACAAATATCTAAAGGTCACTCGGCATTCTTTTCTTTTCTTTTTTTATTTTTACCTGTGTGTATAGGATGACTTCCTTACATTTGAGAGGCATGTAAAAAGGAGCTCAGTATATTTCTGTCTGTTTATATCGCTTCCCTTTTTGTATCCTTTGTAATTGTACATGTCGCGTTGTATGCTAAGAGAGAGCGCAAACTAAAGAGAGGAGTGACGGCTGTGCGGTGAAGATTGGTTCGCGCTCAGCGGCGTCAACTCTCTACTCTGTCCCTGTATGTATTTCCATTTATTCTGTTTTTGTTTTTTTTTGTTTTGTTTTTTTCTTTCTTTCTTAGCAAGTACTTTCAAAGAACTCTGTACATTTTAACATAAAATGAAAATAAATTATGTTGAGCCATTCATGGTTTCCTCTAGATTTCTATCCTGAAATAAAGATCATCCGGGAGATTTAGTCCGTCCAACCCTCATCTTGAACAGAACATGGCCCTCAAACTATCCTACATACTCGCAATCGTATTAACAAGGACAGTAGTATTGTGCGTGTGTCAGATACTGAGAGGGGGGGGGTCACTATTATAACTCTAAAAGCAGGACGTGTTGCAGGATTTAGGGAATAATGGCTAGCAGTAACGGTCAGAGTCAAAAAAGTGAATTATTTTTTACCAAATATCTCGATATTGTGACGATATTAAGGGCAGGGGGAACAATCTGTGTGTGTGTGTGAGCAGGAGACACAAAGAAGGGTAATGTCTTCTGGCATAAACAGTCTCTCACCATTCCCTATGTTGCCGTAAAATATTTCAAAATTGCACCTTCAAACAACTCCTATATCTAAGTATGATTCTACATGTTACAAGATTGTATTTGAACACATCTTGATGACTTTGCAGTTTCTGCTTCGCCCGAATCTGGTTTTTACTGACATTGAACGCATCTCAATGCAAAAGTGCTGCTGAAAGCTGCGTCAGGGAACTCCTCTGCAGACGTCATCAGTAAACATTTGTTTGGTTTGATTTTGTTGTTCACCAGTCCATTTAAGGAATAAGTAACAACGTAAAAGGCGGCAGTCAAAGACAACCATTCACGCTCCTACGGGAAAAGTTAGAGTCACCTTTTGACCTTTACTGTATGTTTTTTTTTGACTGCGAGGAAATTGGATCCCCAATGAAATTACCATCATCATCTCACTCCTTCCAGATGTTGTCAGAAATGCTTCTGTACAAGCACACACATTTTTTTTTAAAATCAAAAATGGAATAAATCAACTTTAGAATTTTTCTCTTACCTTTATCGAATCAAAAAAACCTGAAATGAAATAATTCATTCATTTTCGAGCTACTTATGAACGGTCCCTGTGGGGTTGGAGTCTATCCCAGCTGACACTGGATGACAGCTGCAGTATTTATAAACAGTATTACAAAAATAGATACATACAATTAATAAGCAAATTTGCTAATGGAGATCATTCATAAACAGTCATCGACTTCAGAGATGGACTAGGGATTATAAACATTTAATTTATTAGACATAAATTAGACAGATGATCCTGAATCAAATTTTCTCCTCAAGAGGAGATTAAAAGCTTCCGGTGAGACCAGTTCTTTCAGATTCAGGTGCAACTGATTCCTAATTTTATATATTATTTTGTATTATTTCTGTTATCACTTTTCATGTTTTAATACAAGGATAACATCTGATTCTGGACTCAAAATCCTAAAACTACTAACCAAAACCAGACCATGTGTGGAGATTTCAACGATTGACAACATGAGAAAGCCTCGTTGCTGTGACCACTTCTGTCCACTAGGTGTCTCTGCAGTACATGAGTCATGAGACAAGTGTGGGATGGATGGATGGATGGATGGATGGATGGATGATGGATGGATGGATGGATGGATGGATGGATGATGGATGGATAGATGGATGATGGATGGATAGATGGATTATTAATTGTTGTTACAGTAAGTCCTACAAACAAACATTTAAAAGATTGCAAGACATGAGACATACTATATAATAAGGAATATTAAAGACATGTGTAGAGTAATTCACTCATTATAATAAATACAATAGTAATAATAATATATGTATATAACTATGATGAAAGAGAGAGAAGAAAGAAATGCAATTAAAAATAGAAAATACACACGTGTACTAAATATGGGCATACAGTGCATAAATGTAAAGACAGGAAAGAGTTTGATCTACAAGGACATAGAGAAAAGTTGGTTAAATTGAAAGTTAGTGTGTAATTGGGTCTATCAGAGGAGGGGTCGGCTGAGTGTGACCTCAATTATTTTATTACTCCTGGAAGCAGCAGGTTACTTTTCCCCTCATCCATCATAAATAACCTTATTTCTATATTTACGGAAAACGTTACCGTTACTGACTTTACAAGCAAACAGCAGGGAGCGCTATCACCGACACAAACAGATAATCCTTTAAATCAAGGTCCTTGAAATAAATCCTCCTCCCACAAGCTGTGGCTGCATTCAGATGATGGAGATATGACAAGTTTGGGTTTTGGTGATCTAAAGAAAGAAGGTCACGCACCACCGCCTGATAACAGCAAACAACACCAGTTACTTTCAGAGAGAGAATTATATCTATTTCTTTAGGTAAATAAACTATTTTAAACTGTTTTCACAGTTGGCTGGGCGTCGTAGCTGAAAGTGCTTTATAGGAAAAAAATAGTACTTGAAATTTGAAACATTAAGAAAAAAAAAGTCGACATTAAAATGCGTAAAACCACAACATTAATTCAAATTTTATTAAAAATTAAAAGTTAACTAGTAAAAAGGCACTCGAAAAATCTACCTCTGAACTTATTTTTGAAGAGACATTGTTTTGTCACTTCCTGTTTCCTCTCCAGTATGGAACTTCAAAGGAACAAAGCACAACAGAACCCAAAGTCTAGGAAAACTTCCTTTCATGTCTGAGTTATTACCAGTCTATAAATCTACTTACAACTCCAACAAACGCTCTGAAGTATCCATCCCTGTAGAATCTTTATGACGCAGGTTGATCCGTTTCCTGTTCTTGTCCCAGCCGCCTCATCCGACGAACATCAGAGGAAGAAAGACATCAACAATAATGGACGCCACTACAAATAACAACGACGGTCACTACAGAAAATGGCTTATTTTATTATTTTTAAATATTGCCAAAGCACCTACCATCACCAAAATGTATTCACCTCTAGGATATGACAGAATCTACCTCTAGGAAGAATTTTGTACAAATCCGTCCATTAGTTTTCTCCGTAATCTCGCTGAAAAACCAACAGGAAGTGAAAAAATCACCTCATCCCTGGTGGAAGTAACAAAGAGGTTTTTTGGCTGCCGTGTAAAAATACTCACCCCGCATAACTCTCTCAGTCTTCAGTTCCATCATTTTTGAGCCAAGTTTAAAAACTAAGAGCTTTTTCATTTTCTTGCATGTATAATTTTGTGTATTTCAACGGCCCTCCACATTAATGCATTAGTGATATTAATCTAAAAACATAATACTGAGAGGGATCATTTTACTTGAAATGGAGTATTAGTACTTTTATCTAAGTAACGGCTCTGAATACTTTATCCACAACAGGCAGAAGGTCATAGTGTTTGTTTCAGCATCATCATCATCATCATCATCACGCTGTCTCGTCCCTATCATTGAACCAGCTCACAAATAATGTGGAACAGACTCAACTCTTTCTTTATCAACAACCTTTCTATCGTCAGAACTGTTGGACAAGACTTCTGGATTGACTGATATCTGACATATTATTCAGAATCCTGTACTCCCCTTTTACTGTCCAGATTAAAGTGATCAACATGTAGTCCTCTTTGCACCACGTGTCGAACGTTTATCTAGAGGGTGTGAGCTGCGTTTGGATAGCGGGCGGAGCTGCACAGCTGGAATTTTTCAGACAGTCTTGAGTTTTATTATATGTACACACAGAGTTCCCACTCCTGCGGGTTTGTGAACAACCTAAAATCCAGCTTGTGAATTATATAAGCTTAGACATGATGATGATGATGGTTATAATAGTGACAGTTGCCCGATAGTCAACATGCAGAAAAAAGAAAAAAAAATTCAATATTGTCTATATACGTAATTTTTAATTCACACTATTCACAAAAATCTAAGATTTTACTGAAGTGGCACAATTACAGAAAACAATAGAATATGTATTTTTCTCAAAAACAAGTGTTGCCACAATTATTGGCACTCTGCATTTAATACTTTGCTCCGCCCCCCTTTTGCCAAAACAATAACCCCGAGTCTCCTTCTCTAGTGTTGTAATGATGTTTGACAACACATGGAGAAGATCTGAGACGATTCATCCATAAACACCCATCTTTGATGATTTTACCAAAAAGCTCTACTTTGCTCTCATCTGACCTATGACCCCAGTGGTGTTTAGCAAACTTGAGGCACTTGAACTTTTGTGTGGATGACAGCAGAGGCCTTTTTTATTTTTTAAAGCTTCCTAAACAGCTTGTGTAGGTGTAAGCGCCATCTGATGGTGTTTAGGAAGACTACCTGACTTCAAGATTCTGTAATTACAGTCTGGGGGTCCGTTTGCATACATATCCTCTTCCCGTCTGATTTAATACATCTCCAGTCTCTTTAAACTTCTTAATTATCCATTCCAGATTTGTGCAGATCAACAACTTTCCTTCACACATCATTTCTCCAGTCTTTCCCGATGTCAACAATATCGAGGAGAATCAGGCCTGTGTCACATTCATACCCCTGTAAACAGGAAGTCCCTGTTCACCACTTAAGAGTTTCTACTCAAAAAGGGTGAACTTAAAATGAAAACAAGACTGCAAATATGCACCTGTCACCTTTAAACTACAGAATTTCCCAGATTGTGGCACACTCGGTTAAGAGAGCAATATTTGTTTTATGTTAAGAATGTGAGGATTTTTCTTTTCTTTGTTTTCTAATTCAATGTTAGATATTTGTGAATAATTATTTTACGTGTTGCCAATGATTCTGGGGGGCACCGTATATGCAGGTTGATGGTAAAAGGAATAGCGTTATTATGCTTCACAACACAATATATTTTCATATATAATTAAAGTACCGTAATTAGTCTCTTCGACTTAAACAATGGTTTGTAGAGTTTGCTGAAACTAGTTATTTTCAACATTGACATATAAGTAATATAACAGAGCCCCGGTATCTACTATCCATCCATCTCATATATGCAGTATATTTATTTGTTGTCTACTGTATATTAATTTCCTATTAAAAAAATTGCACCGATCCTATAACAAGTTTCTTAAATTACATATGCATAATGCTTGTATAATTGCTTGCAACTGTTATAAGATTATTTTTAGTGTGAATATATACAGTACAATCATTACATTAATTCATGCATCAATCAATCAATACATGCATGATTGTATCCATCCTCTTAGCTGGAAAGCAATCATAAGTGTGCACTAGCTTCAATGGAGAAGAAATCACAAGATGAAATCTGACACTTGAAACAAAATGTCAGACTATCTACATTTTTAGACCAATCAGCAGGCAGAATGTCTAATGTTTACTGTTGTTCTTGCTATTTTGACCAATTACAGGCAAGATAGTAGAACACATATCCGCATTATTAACCAAAGGTTGTTTTCAGTAGGCGGGATTTATGATGCGCCTAGATTCCAATTGGTTTGCTGCATCAATGGAGTAGGCGGGCTTTGTGGTTCTCCTAGATTCTGATTGGTTCACTGTACTCCTCTATACCTTCGCTCACATTAACGTTTTGTTCCAGCAAACGGGAAGCAACGACGGCTGCTTAATCTTTCACTTGGAAAGAGGCGAAAGGCGAGACGGAAACCTAAATAAATCGTTCCTCGGGTGTCTTCGGTAAGTCAGTATTATATAAAGGCTGGAATTGCATGTGTTTTTCAGTCAGAGGACCATCGTTAGTTAAATGTATCCCCCCGGTAGCGGGTGACGAGGCTTCTATCTGTCATGGGACTCGGTGAGACTGCAGGAGGGATGGAGCATCTTGTGAGAGATGGAGGCCCTTACAGCTCCGAGCCCGATTTCCTGGGTTAAATCAGTCATTACAGCAATCATTTACTGTTACCTAGTTTGTTCAGGGTCTCATGGAGTCATGTCCGGTCCAAACTCGATGGCTTTGTCGCATCTTTAATGAGTGTTAGGTGTCATGTTTCCCAGCCGCCATAAGTTGATGCTGGCGAAAGAGGAAATAAAAAAGTAGCTACAGATAGATCTGTCTTTTTTTTTGAGCAGAGTACAAAGCAAAAGTTATTTGTTTATGCAATAAAATAGAATTCGACGTGTTTTAATAGCGCGCTATATAAGTTTACAGAAATCATTCATTCAAATACTGTTGTGGAAAAGCTCACGAGTTATACTCATTGTCCTGTAACCTTAATAAAGTGAAAATGTATTTGGTTGATCTGGTTCTGTTTTAGAATCCTCACTGTCATCCATACCAGTCCCCTAATTATGCTTGAAAATTTCCTCCAGGATCCAACACACTACATCTCTAACCCCATTCCTTCCTTATCACGTGACACCTGATCTGTAGTCCCCACAATGTGCTAAAAGAATTACCTGTATAGGATATATAACCAGATATGTCAATTATTTTGTATTCAATGTACAACCACTCTAATGAAATGGTACTAAAACAGTACTTTAATACTTTTAGAATGTAAAATACATTTTTAGGGCAAGAGTTGCATTGTATATAATGCACAGTTATTTGAATTGGACCATTGAAACCATTGTAATTGAAAGCATCACTAAACCATTTTTTCCACCTGTACTACGATTTCTACCTGCCTGAGTCAAACCGCTCTTACTTAAGTTGGTCCACAAAGCGGCAGCAAGAATTTTCACTAGAATTAATCGTATTTCACATATCCAGGATCGATTTTCCGGTTCTCCTAATCATCAACAAGACTCTTTGTGGTTTAGTTCCCTCATACATTTCTGAGTTGCTGACCCCTCCATCCACCCTGTCTGATATTTTGGAACTTTTATTGTTAATATTTCTTTGTTTGTTGTTAGTATGTTCTGCCTTTTTATATTGTTTTCATGTCTCAGCCGCTGATTAAATATGGACTGGAGCGTGTTATTTTATTTTAAAGTCCCGTTCAAAGATTGTCAGAATTGAAATGACGATGCCATATAAATAGTTGCAGACATTAGAATTACCCGCAGCTATATCTGAATTACTGAATTATTACATTGTTCCATTTATTCGCACTCGTGTCGAGTAGAAATGCTCATGTTTCTTGTTTTTTGTGTCCCCTTTTGTGGTCAGCCTCCAGCCAAGATGATCCACAGCCTGTTCTTAGTCAACGCCTCGGGGGACATTTTCCTGGAGAAGCACTGGAAGAGCGTGGTCAGCCGCTCCGTGTGCGACTACTTCTTTGAGGCGCAGGAACGCGCCACTGAGCCAGAGAATGTCCCACCGGTGATCCCCACGCCACATCACTACCTCATCAGCGTGCTCAGGCATCGCATCTTCTTCGTTGCGGTAATTCAGAGCGAGGTGCCACCGCTGTTTGTCATCGAGTTTCTGCACAGAGTGGTCGATACATTCCAGGTACTGTCCCCCCCCCCCCATCATTGTGTATGTTGAATGAGAAAGCATCTGAGTGAAAATAAGTCTAACGGCGCCGATGTTCCTTCCCGTCAGGATTATTTTGGAGTGTGCACAGAGGCTGCTATTAAAGACAACGTTGTGGTGGTCTACGAACTACTGGAGGAGATGCTGGATAACGGGTTTCCACTGGCAACGGAGTCCAACATCCTGAAAGAGCTCATTAAGCCTCCCACCATCCTCCGCACGATGGTCAACACCATCACAGGTATCACCCATGAACACGTTAGTGGACCACTTAGAGGAGGTGTTGTTAGATAGAATGCGTTCCAGGGTTCAAGGGAGCTGCTGGATATGATGTTCAGTCTAATGGTTCTAATGTTCTGGCTGATTAGTGTAAGTCAAACAGTTAATAAATCAGTTTTTGCAGCTGTTTAACTACCACCACGTGTGCAAACAAACACCTGATGTCCCTCTTAATGTATGTTTACGCTGTCCTAGTTAAACTCTACACTGATCAGCCATAACATTAAAACCAAGTGGCTGATATTGCGTTGGTCAATCTTTTCCACCAAAAAAGTGATGCGACGGATTGTTTTCACTGCGATACATTTCTGTGGGAACAGGTATTACCTTTTTACCAATTTGTGCTGCAGTAGCTCTGATGTTGGAACAGAGAACACAGGCAAGCCTCCAATCCCCGGGCGCATCAGTTATCCATGGGCGCTCTTAATAATGTTCCCACAAAGACAAATATTATGGAAAACTTATTTATATGCCTATTTTATTTGGAGAATTTATTGATTTAATAAAATGACATCTTTTGGTCATGCATATTTTCAAGCAGTAAAAAAAAAAATCTGGCATAAAAAATGTATCTGATGGAAAGTAGTCGATTCTTAATTAACTTTCAATGTTGTTGGAAAGCTATTTGACCCTTATAAGACATTTTAGGTTGTATCAAGTTAAATAATTCTGTCATCACAAGCTTTAACATGTCAATCCAAACAAATTCCCTCCAGTTTTATTCAAAAACTGACACGCATTCAGATAAAATCTTAAACCGACATAAAAAAATACACCAAATGATTAAACTGGACAAAATCAGGATCACCCATTTCTGCCCAAACGTTCCGGATATTATTTAAAATGCGCTTCCTGTCTGTATTCCAGGGAGCACGAATGTCGGCGAGCAGCTCCCCACAGGCCAGCTGTCGGTGGTCCCGTGGCGACGCACCGGAGTGAAATACACCAACAATGAAGCCTATTTTGACGTGGTGGAGGAGATCGATGCCATCATCGATAAATCAGGTTCTCCTTTGAGTACCATTACATTCTCAGCTGGATCAGACTAACATACTATCATTAACATAGAACAGAACTACACACAGGTCGTTCTGGTTCTGGTTCTGGTGTTTGATACGGTCAAAGAATGGTTATGGTTGATAATATTAAATGAATAATGTTGCTTAATAAAACAACATTATTGATTTAATATTAATATCTGCCTTACATTCTATAGAGCACGTACTTTTTTTCCTTTTTTTCCCTTTTTTAGAATCAACGCTTGGACTTTGAAATACATTTTTTTCGATTTTCAACAATAACTAGATAGTTAAACAAAGTTATGAGACTTCCCCGACCTTACTTCAAATTATATAATAATAATAATAGTAATAATAATAATGATGAATAAAATAAATACATTGGAATAATAATAATATGTGACTTTCCACAAGATAAAGGGTTACAGTCAAAAGGATTTACATCAAATCTGGGTTGATCTGTTGCAGAGTGAGAGTTTCCATAGGAACATATCTTGACAACGTTTTTTGTATTTGTTTCTCAGAGTTTTTTATTTGTCTTCATATCAGACTTTATAGATATTTGACGTTACATGACTTTGAATCGTATAGTCTTATTTATTTATTTTTTCCCCCTGAAGTAATCGTTTTTGTAGTTGAGGAAAGAGTGGGAGTACTTTTGAAAAAAAAAGTTTAAAAAAGAAGAAAAAACTTGTTGAAAAAACTTGTACGGTAAAAGATTTAAAGTTAAGTAAAGTTATGACTACAACCTACAACTGTGTGCATATTATAATAAAACAGACTGGCAGGTTAGAATGAGATAGACGCAGAAACAGTTTTGAATACAAAAGTTATTGAGCTTGATGCAGGAGGAAACAGCCGTCAGTGGAATATAGTTTTTTTTAATTACTACAGAACTAATAAAGACACAGGACTCTGTGATTCTAAATGCTAGGGATAGATGTTCATACGATCATGTGACTACTGCTCTCTGGTTCTATAATGGAGAATCTGTCTTGTCTAACCGTATAATATATTAAATGAACAATTTATTTTCGGTACAAACGTGTCTTTTTTATATCTTTTTTTTTTCTTCTGTCTGTTACTTCAAGCAAATACTAAATCCACCCTTTGTGTTCAGGCTCCACCATCACAGCAGAAATCCAGGGAGTCATTGACGCCTGCGTCAAACTAACAGGCATGCCCGACCTCACACTCTCGTTCATGGTGAGTTTCCACAAATCCAACTAATGCGCTACTTCTTTTTCTTTATTCCGTGGATCCACACTCACTTTGTAAATATGTACGGAATAACAAGAAAGATCACAAGATAATTATTAGTAATGGTGCTGTACGATCTGTAGCCTCCACTTACCATCACGGCATAAAGATGCACATTTTCTTGTTCTCACCTCCGAACCATCCCGGCCCTCGACCTCCCAGAATCCTCGGCTGCTGGATGATGTCAGCTTCCACCCGTGTGTGCGGTTCAAGCGCTGGGAAGCCGAGCGGATCCTCTCTTTCATCCCGCCTGATGGAAACTTCCGGTTGCTCTCCTACCACGTCAGCTCTCAGAAGTCAGTGTTTTTGTGTCACCTACCCAGATCTCTGCTTTTATATGGATTTTCTCTTGAAAAGAGCAGAACTGAAAGTGTCCGTTTAAATGACTCCGACTCTGTTTCGTCCTTCAGCCTGGTGGCGATTCCAGTCTATGTCAAGCACAACATCACCTTCCGGGAGGGAAGCTCCCAGGGGCGTTTTGACCTGACCCTGGGACCCAAACAGACCATGGGCAAGGGCGTGGAGGCTGTTCTAGTCAGCAGTCAGCTGCCGAAGGGCGTCCTCAATGTCAACCTCAGCGCCTCCCAGGGAACATACGTCTTTGACTTAGTCACCAAGGTACCTAGTAACCTCTCTGATCTGCTATCACCCGAGCAGCCTCACTCGAGGAAGATCAGGTGACGGTTGCACGCATACGCCGTACACGCACACCAAGCATGGGCTGTTTTTTTACTGCGACACCCTTTTGTCAGTATCACTGTTTCAGGTAATTCTGATTTGTCTATAATATGGCCAAAGAATGTTTATGGTTAATATTATTACATTAAAACTGCAGCAGTTTTCTGCAGGATCCCAAAAAGCCTAAATTTGCATTATTTGGATACCAGGCCTTAAGAAGTCTAAAATATATCGGGGTGTTATTTATGAGGTCATAAAAATACTCAGATTGGTCTTTAAAATGTTGATGCTCATTTAAAGGCTTCTGTTGCAATTCAAAGTAAAGTTGTTGTAAACTTGTCTCAGTATTGAGAGAAATCGGTGATTGGCCAATAAAATTGCAATATTAATATTATGTTATATTTTATCCTTTATTGATCACATACAGTCATACACAGTACAACGTAGTGAAATTATGAGCCCGGGGAGCATATTGGTTTCAGGGCCTTGCTAAAGGGGCCTACGGTATACAGACCTGCCAAGGCTGGAACCAGCTACCTTCCTATCCCCCGATCGGTGCCCCTCTGGTCATTTTGTCATTTAATTCTGTTTAATGGAGGTCTCAAACCATGCGGGGGGACCGCAGATAAAAATTAACCTTAGGCTAACTCTGGAACAATGCAACTAATTTTAACATTTATGTTTCATATTGTACATAGCACTCCCCCAACAAAAAAAATAAATAAAAATGATATGAAGTAATCTCACTGGTGTTTTTTGTGGAACGGATCAGAATAAAGGCGCGTCAGGTCCGCTGTGTAAACGGGCCTAAAGTTGCCTCTGGTCGCCCCAGACAGACTTTTTTTTTCAAATTGGCAGTGATCTCATATTTCCTTCCCGCTGGTTTGTGTTTTGGCCAGATGTTGTCATGGGACGTCGGTAAGATCAATCCGCAGAAGCTTCCCAGCCTGAAGGGAACCATGAGTCTGCAGGCCGGGGCCTCCAAACCAGACGAAAACCCCACCATCAACATCCAGTTCAAGATCCAACAGATGGCCATATCAGGTGCTCACACACACACACACATACTCACTCACACACACACACAGACATACATACACGTCCATACATACACACACACATGTACACACACACACACAGAGTACTTTGAAGTCAATCCCAAACACAAGTGAAGCTTTCAGCAGCAGCCTGCTCAGCTGACAACCACCTGACTGGTCCCATGCTGTGAGTGCAGTTACACCAGAGGGCCACAAGATGGCGTCAAACGCAATAAATGCTCTTCCTCACCAGATGCATTTATACATATTCCTAATTAAATTATTTTTATTTGCCTTCAGTCCTCAGCTGTGGAGGGATGTTAGCATCAATATTTCCGCAATTTCTCCAAAAATAATTGTCCAGATTTCTTAGTAGTGAAAAAGTAATATAGAATTAATTTCATGCTCTGAGTGTTGTTGGGTTTATTTTTGAAGCTCAATGTGGTGGAACACAGATAATGATAATAGCTTGTTGTTACAATGTGCTTCAAAAAACCATTAAAGTAACGCACAATTTTGAAATAAAACAGAAGACATGAAATAGGTTTATGTCCAATAGTCTCATGTCCCGTCAGATTCCCAGCGACGTCATTCATTCATAGAAATCAGCTCTGCAGATTGAGGTATTTCTGTTATGTGTTCCAAGTAATGGGTGCGGCAACCCTAAAAGTTTTTTCCTCCAAATCTGTGCAAGAACTAGAGGAACAACCAGGTGCAAAATCAAGCCAGTATTTAAACTGTGTCGTGAGAAAAGAAATGAGGACCTACAGTTGGTCTTTGATAAAAGCCATGCGACCGTATTCTGTTCTAGCTGAAGCCGACCCACTGAGGATTGACAAAGGCTTGTAAACAAACCATTCCGGTAAAAACCTTCATGACACACACACACACACACACACACACACAAGCATGGACAAACCTTATTATTATTTTTGTTCTTATTGACAAAAAAAGAAATCATTCTCCGTACAGTGACAACAGATAAGGAACGTACCTTAGTATGTTCCTTATCTGTTGCAGACGTGGCCATAATAACATGTACAAAGATAACAGGTGGAAACATAGAAGGACAGAAAAGTAAGAGGTAGTAAGTAAGAGGTAGGAGGTATAGTAAGAGGTATAAACATCAACTAAAACAACATCGAGAAGATAAATGAAAGAATATTGTGAAGGGCGGCGATCAAGATCCGTTTGGATCGGGTGTGCTTGGTTAAATTATATAAATACTTTCTGTTCTTACATTCCTGCATTCCATTTTATACTTCTGTTCAGACGAATCAGACTTTCAATCTGTGTTTGAGCCAAATGTCTCATACAGCTTGTTTTACACACACACACACACACACACACACACACACACACACACACACACACACACACACACACACACACACACACACACACACACACACACACACACACAACATTTGGTACTTTCCTGGTGGGAGAGTCACTGCAGTTGTGTCAGCAGAGGTTATAATTATGTACTCTCACCTCCTCTCCGCTGCTCGGCGTCTGGTTCTTCACAGGGAAGGTCGGCTCAGGAATAAAACGTTCTTTCGACTAAACCGGCTCACATTCAGATGCACCGGCTCACATTCTGATGCACCGGCTCACATTCAGATGCACCGGCTCACATTCAGATGCACCGGCTCACATTCAGATGCACCGGCTCACATTCGGATGCTTGTTTGACCATGTTTTGGATTATATTTTGATTTTTTTTGGTTTGGTCATGTTGTCTTTGTATCAGACAGTTTGTGTCGATCCCTCCTCTGTGTCTCTTCCTGAGGTTTATTCCCTTTCCCCGCCGTTAAAAGGGTTTTTTGGGGAGTTGATACTGACCCGGACCGAAGGTCTAAGGACAGAGGATGTTGCATCATGTACAGATTGTAAAACCCATCGAGGCAAATTGCGATTTGTGATTTTGGGCCGTACAAATAAAATTGAAATGTTTCTCCTTCAACAGGGCTGAAGGTGAATCGACTGGACATGTACGGCGAGAAGTACAAACCTTTCAAAGGCATCAAGTACATGACGAAGGCGGGAAAGTTCCAGGTGCGGACATAAAGGCTGCTGCTGTTGGACTACCGGACCAAACCACCATGAGACTGAGGGGTGATCTGATTGATAGGGGGAAGGGGGAGTTGGTACATTCCCTGACTAAATGCATTTCAGGACTTACAGTAGAAATATTGGATGCAGGTTGCGGCAGTGAAGAAAGCACCACTGCTCTCAGAACCCTCCGTTGTAAAAGTATAAAATTCCAGTGAACTGGTTTTCCAGCTTTCAGTTGGTGTGATTGAAAAAGTTTCAAATTCTGTCCGAGCCGAACCCAACTGATCCCGAAGAGTATTTTCCCCTTATATATGCGATTAAAATCAGGCCAAAAATCAAACCCAAGCAGCTGGATTTGTCATCACAAGCTCCAAGCATCAAATCCGTCCAACATTTAACAATCACACGGGTCACGGGTCACGGGTCTGATTCTGTAGCTGATCGATATTTGTGGATCCTCCTCATTCCTCTCCGGGCCCGGTATTTCATCACAGGTTTACCCGGACAGTTCGTCCGCGGTTTTCAGCGCTCCAAATAAGAAATCAGCGAAACAGAACCTTCCGTTCATAGGCTGTGATAGCGCGAGCTGTAAAGCGTGACGATTGTTCAACATCGAACGGCCTTGGTGAAAGAAACGACTGTGTGTCTTTGAGAGTGGCGGGACATCAAGCCTCGACGAGAAACCGGTGGAGGTGGGAATCGCCAGGGGCCCTATGATAGACTTTTATCACAATACTAAATCATTATTCTATGTATTGTAACACCATAGAGTAAAGATTTATATAATTTTTTTCAATTTATCACCTTTTTTTTTTTCAATTGGAAATTGGCATTTTTGATAATTTTTTTTTTTAATTAGTTGGGGTTTTCCGGTCCTCAGTGAGATAATGAGCCGTTACTGTCATGTAATGGCGTCTTTGCGGCGTGATTTAATCCTTTCTGCTGTACTCAAACGTTACACTTCGAGTATGTTGAACTCCAGTACGGCGGAGTCCATGAAAAAGCGTTAAAAGCGTTGGATTCGGTGATTTGTGTAGATGAAAAAAAAGCCACCATTTTCCACCGTTGTTTTCACCCCATTATGTCTTCTTAATGTCTTTGCCTTTTAAAAAAAAAAAAATCCTTAATAGGTTTTGGCGTTTATTTAAACGCAGACGGTGCTGGCATGTTTACTTTGGTACGCTGACCATCATCTTTCCCGCCTTCACCTGGAACAATAGTGGTACCACTTTACAGTAACACCGACTTTTAAAAATGTAAAGGTTATAAAGTCCATTGTAAACATTAGTTGTCGTTTATAAACAGCTTATTACACAGCTCTCAATTTATCAGTGTGGGTCAGTATTTGGCATATGCGGTTACCAATACAGACGAGTGTGCTCACTATTTGGCAAGCAGCGCGTCTCTTATACGCTTTATTTCTAATGAGTTATAGCAGCTAATTAATGATTTGTAAACTTTTTACAACCCATTCGTAAATCCTTAATAAGGGGAGTCTTGTTGTAAAGGAATCCATGGCACCATCTAGTGGAAGGAAAAAGCTATTTATTTTGTCTTTCTTGTACCAAAAAGTTCACATAATATTTTCAACTTGTATAATAAAATATGGATTGTGGTATTGATACAAAGTTGCAATTTTATCCTGTATTGATTCTCCCCCCCCCCCCCCCCCCCTCAACCCTAGAAACTAGTGGCAGATTATGGGATGGATGTGCTCTCACGGTCACAAAATATTAAACTTGCTTTCGAGATTTTATGGTGGAACTTCTGATGTTACTTTTTATTCAGGCGGTTAGGAAGGAGTCCAAACTGAAACCCACTGAAACGACTGTATTTCCTCCTTCTTCCTCTCCTGTCCTGTATTTCCAGTTATAGTTCCAAGCATTCCTCTTGTTTGCTTCTCTGTTTTGTTCTCTTCTCGCGCACCACTTCTCTTGATTTGGTGTTTAAGTCGCTGCACTGGACTTCACCTGCTGACACGTGAGGACGCCACACTGGGGTCGCCTTCTGTTTTTTGTTTTTCTACACAAGTGAGATGTGCTACCGGAATTATTTCAGCTATTTATTAAATGTTTGTGTCCATCATTTTTTTTTTTTTTTTTTTTAATTTATTGAAGAATACAAAACTTCAATACGCGAAAGTGTCTTTGTCTACAGTCTTTCTCACCTCAAGCTTTTAAAAAAAAAAGCATCTGGAATCATGTTATGGACCGGACAGTATGAGCTAAAACTATTTGATGCATTTTATCCATTTTTTTGTCTCCTCCCCCTCATTTTTCTGGAATTACAACCCTCGCAGTCGGGGATAACGTAACGCAAGATCTCTTCAACATTTCAAAAATCCAAACGCTACGTGTGCTGGTGTGACGGCGAGTTACCTCAGAAGAAATGTTGAGGGACGGTTTGATTTTCACGTGTTTGTTTTAAAGCCTCCAATGGAGTGTTCCAATAAATAATGGATGTGTTATGACTGAGTGGTGGCACTGATTATTCCATTTATTTATGCACACGAAAAGAAAAGAACCCTAATCATCAGTTTCAAGTATTTTAATTACATATAAATCATTTTATGGCATGGCTCAATGTAAAGAGTCACTTATGATGCAGATCTTCTCTTTCATGTTGAGCAATTGTGAGTTAATAAAATATAACAGTGTAATGAATTACAAGACAGAAGAACTCATTTAAAATGCATTCATCTTAAAAGTAATACTTGAGTCATGTTAGTTAGCTCAACTTCATTTATAATAATTCAACATTTACAAAACGTGTATAAATTGACATGAGTTAAATGTAACCTGACTTCGTTCATTTATTTACATTGACCCGACATAAATTATACGTGACTCTTAACTCAAAAAAGTGTCACAACACTTTAAATGCTACGAAAAGCTCCTTTCACCACTTTTACTACTTCCTTGCCTTACTTAAGCCAAGTTTCAGCCAATTAAATAATTCTATTGTTATTTAAACATGCCTTTACTATATTTAACCTATTGATGATACAATTTGAATATATCGATGCAAAGCAAGTCAGGAAAATATCAGTATACTAAATATTATATATCCTTCTTGTTTTGTATGATACTATTTTAATGTATGGTATGGATTTTTTTATGAATTTAAGAAGAATCTATCCCTATAAAATTATAGATGTCTGACTTGAAATACAACATTTGACGCCCAAACAACCCTGAAACGGGTTAATTGTGGTTCTTCTGCTGTGCTTCATATTTCCTCATGTACGTAGAAATGGGTCATGATTTTTACAAGTTAAAATCGATACTATACAATACAAACGTCTGAAGTTAAAATTTCATTTTTTTGTGATAAAGTGGAGTTAAGTCTTAAGAAAATCATGGAAATATTACTCTGTCAATAAACCTCGTGTGTATATATTTAGATTTACAGCTTCATATTTGATGAATATACAAGAATCCATGTTCTGGCCATACTTTGAGACACAGACTAATAGATCCACGCCACATGCATAATGTACTTAAGAGGAGTTATTGTATATTTCCCATTCCTAAACTTCTGGTAGGTATAGTACAAGTTGAAATAAACATATTTTTTATTATTATTGTCTGAGCATCATCAGTAGAGAAAACAATGTTACACTGGCCACAGTCATTTTTCAACCTGTTCTAAATTACTATATATCACAATGTACAAGGACTTTTCATTATTTTATTACTTATTTATTACTAAACCACTCTTATGATCCACACCTGAGTAGGATTACGTGAATCTAAAATGAACCCTCACTTGCTGCTGATACCTGAATTCTGTCAGCTGGGGCCACTGCTGCCCTCCAGCTGGGAAGGGCCAGATCCTCCCAGGATTTCGGGGTGTCACAACATCTGATCGGAAACTCATCTGGAATCTCATTAAAAATCCACTCTCCGACAGTCATGACGTCAATTAAAAGTGTATCATATCATCGTGAAGGCATCCTTAAAACTTGCGTGACCTCAAAAATACCCCATCGCTGGTGATTGACGTCACCTTCCCCGCCTTACTCCAGCTGGCAGGAGTCCAGTCCATAATTTACTGATGACTTTAACCCTTCCAAAAAAGATAGACCTATAACCTCTCACTCTCTCTCCCCCTCGGTTTCACCTCCATCCACCAAGTCAGAGTTATGTCATCGTGCTTTAAGTTTTGCTCTCTACCCTCTCGTGCTGTGCCCGAGTACTTCTTAGAGTTGGAAAGATTTGTTTTGCCAGGATAGTTGTATCCCTTTCATTTATTTTAGTATGCTCTCTAAGGACTTTTATTCTACTTCATCTGATAACTTTTCTTCTTGCAAAGGCTGACCGGAGTCATTTAAAGAGCATTTCATCGCGTGTGGTATGTTTCCTCGTTCACAATTTTTTTATGATAGCTGTTATTCCTGTGCAGACTTGCATGCAATTTAAATGCAAATATTGATCAATGGCAAAAAATAGAAGTGAAGTTAAAAAACTCCACGGTTTTGGATGTTTGCTCGCAAAAACTAACAAAAGTTTTTTGTATTAATATTCAGTTTTGTGGCCTTTTACACATTTAGAAGTGGATTTAGAGGTATTATTATCTATAGATCCCATGATTGTCGTCTTTATTTACAGAGTAAGACTTTTATTTGTTGCCATGTGATAAAGAGGTTTTGCACATCTGCAGCAGAGTCACGTGGATATAAATAGGAAAAAAAGCAAGAGGTGCCATGAAAGCTGGACACTTGAATTTGTGTTTGCAAAAACTAAAAAAAAGTTTAATTTATTTATATTTTTTGCTGCCTCTAACGCGTTTAGAATATCATACATTACATCATCGACGTCGTTATTCGCATAATAACATTTTTAAATATGTTGCGGTGTGAAGATGACTGCAGGTTTTTTTTACAATTGCCGCAGTCACGTGGATGCAAATCAAAACGTGTATTCAGCTCAGGTGAAAGTGTTGCTTTTGTCACCTAGAGCAATCGTCCTTAATGTCCTCATGCTCGGATCTGTGAATAAGTGTTTATCCTACAGCAGATAATGAGTTCTATCTTAACAAACATCTAACGAGCCCTTTATGGTAGTATTTATCTGGTTGCTTTGATCGCAGTGGGTCAGCGCCCCACGGGGGACGTTTAGAAGCTCCCTGTCTGTGACCACGTGGAGCTACAGTAACGGTAACAGCAGGGGGGGGCGGAGGTCAGCCCCCACGGCAAGAAGTGGCGCGAGCGTCCCGCCACCAGAGCGCTTTTTGACCCGCGTGCTGAGTTTGCCGAGCGCAACTGTAGCTAATGGCTAATGTGGCTTTATCTAACGATAAAAAACATTATTAAGCAGATAATTTGATACCAAACCAAAATTAAATCAGCTGAGAAGTTATTTTATGTATTAATTATCTATAGCTGTAAGTTTACTGCAAACAAAGCATTCGTAGTTAGCTAGTAGGGTGTATCATTTACTTTTTACCTGATATTATTTCATCTTAAATCCTTGTAGCGGAATGCAGAGTTTTAATTATTGCATTCCACAACTTTTTTTGTCTTTTTTTCTTATAAATACTTCAAAAAGCTACAACATGGCTCCCCACGTGGTAAGATGTGTATCCCAAACTCAAGATGTGAAAATGTGGACCTTACGTTAGAATAATATTTAAGATGCTACCACGCTAAAACTTTTAATGGTTCATGCTGTGTTTGTGTAAAACTTATTTGGGTACTTCTAAAAAGTTTATTACAACACTGTTCATAAACTAAACCTCCTGAAAGATTATTATCCGCTACCTATTCTCTATAACTGTACGTTTGTGAAAGTGTAGAAATGATGCGGCACCAATCTTGTTTATTCTTCTTTAACTATTGAGGACTAAAAAGTTTTCAAAACCATCACATCGAACAACTTTACAAGTTTATTTTTTGTTTTAATTACTTACAAAAAGCTACTCCATGGCTCCCCATGTGGCAAAAATGCTTGTCCTGTAGCTCCAAGTTTCTGTTTATAAAAGTAGATGTTCTATGTTATGTTGTCGTATTCATAGGAAGCCGTTTTGACTCTATACTTAAAGTAAATCTCAGGAAAGGTTATTATCAAAAACCTATGCCGCAATCCTGTAACTAATGAATATCAGTACCGTTGCGGTTTTTCAGTTAGCCAACTTGGCTAGCGAGAATGTTGTTAACAATCATAGTTATTCTTAAATCTCCATTGAATTCTATAGTGTTTTAAGTAACTAATGCATTTGACAAGTTTAGGAAATGTTTCCTTAATTATTCTATTCTTATTTTAAATACTTAGAACAAGTTACACCATGGCTCTCTGTCTGGTAGGGTGTTTGTCCTGCACGGTGAATATTAAAAGTTCATTAGCTTGCTATAGACAAGTTATTTTTCATACTGTTACTGTAAAACTTTTTGAAAATTGTTCTGGTATTTATTTAGAAGCTATTTTTGGTACCATGCACAGACTGAACCTCATGAAAGGTTATTATCCACTACCTAATATATATAACTTTAAGTTTACATTAGCCAAGTAGTACAGGATATACGGGTCTCCCAATATATTTGTATTTGTTTTCCATTGAGGACTATTGGGTTTTACTTAACCAACTCATTGGATAACTTTTTATTTCGCTTTGTTTTTGTAAAAATACTTCCACCAAGCTAGGCCATGGCTCCCCATGTGGTAAGATTATGTAGACAGTGACTCTCGCTGCGAGCGAGCTAAGAAAGAATCTATCAACCTTAAAGTTAGGTTAGACTGTTACCAAAAAATAACAGTTTGATTGTATCTTACTGGAAAACTTTAAAATTTGGTGTATTTATAGACAGTATTACGACACTATGCTTAAAATGAACCTCCTGAAAGGTTATAATCCACTACTTATTGTGAATAGCTCTAACTTTACTGGATATAACTTGCAGTTTGCCAAGTCGGTTATAGGAAATACATGGTTTCCATTCGTATTCTTGAATTTCTATAGAAGAATGAAGTGTTTTAAATAACCAACACAAGTTTTGACACAAGGATGCTAAAGATGGAGCTGCCAGGCAGGAGAAAAAGGGGAAGACCAAAGAGGAGGTTTTTGACAGTGGGAAGAGAGGACTTGCAGTTGGTTGGTGTGACAGGGGAAGAAGCAGTGGACAGGGCAAGATTGAAACAAATTATCTGCTGTGGCAACCCCTAAAGTGAACCGACGAAAGGAGAAGAAGATGTAAACTATAGGAAGGAAAAGTTGAAGTCTAACTGAAATCAAATATGGCCGTCTTTTTATAGCCATAAATGATGTCACGTCTGTCTGTCTGGTTTGCAAACACAGCTGTCAGTGCTGTGGATCCAACTGGCACACAGCCACACAGGCCTACGTGAACAGTTTGAGAAGGTACCGTGTTTTAACAGCGAGGCCGCACAGTAATGGGGGGGCTTATGTCTCTGAATGAAAAGACGGGGGTTGATAAGTTGATGCCAGTGACAGTCCTCTTTGTCTTGTGGTCACATGCTCCAGTCAACCGTCAATGGACTGCATTGTGTTGATAAAATCCAATGTGTCTTTACTATTGACTGGTTTCACTGCCTGCACTGAGCATGGTTTTAGATGTTAACAGCAGTTCACTGGAGGATAAAAGCCAAATAATTTGATTTGGAAACATTTTGGCTCCTATAACTTATGTTTGCATGTGTAATTGGAAACCTAACATGAAATGTCAAAAATGGGCAACGGTTGCTAATGTGGTTTGTTTGCTTTTAGCAATCAGCTTAACACCGGCCACAACTTTCTCAATATAAGAATTATTTCACGATAACTACATATTGTTAAACATTCAGAGGAATTGCCTTGATTTTGGGAAGGATTTGAATTTTTCTGCAAAATTCTTTCAGCCATAAATTTTTAACCATTGATCTGATTTAGTTCAAATGTATTGCCTATGAATCGACTCAAGAAGATTTATCATAGTTTGTAATTTTTACTCCAATAGTTACTATTTTACCCACTAGGTTGTCTGTTTTTTTTTTTTTTTACAAAAGATATGATTTTTGGATATAACTTCACATTTAATTTGAGGAGTTGAATCAGGGGGATTGCTGGTAAAACACAGTTGATTTGGGGCTTTTCAAGGATATGCCCTTGCTGTCAGGGATGGGAGTATATGCCTAGTTATTTACAGAGAAGGTAAGTGCACCTCAGTGGTCCTGCTTAGATTTTATCTTCTTTGGTAACATTGTAAACCTCTCTGGTATAGAAAATTTCATTGTTTTTATTTAATTTACATTTTCACATTTACCTTGTTGGTTTTGCGCTCCCTTATTTTTGCTATCTCTACTTCCAGACTGTGTCCAGGCTGGGCAGACACTTCCATGACACCCCAGGCTTTTGCTACTCTCCCCAGACGGTGGTGGACCGCCAACCATCCCACTGGCTAGCTGGGAAAAATGGACTCCTTGAAATCTACCTCCCGGACACTGCATGGCCACCCGGCGTGACAAAGAAAAATAATCGAGTTATCCCTTGAGGGTTCAGGTTAGAAGACAAAATTAACATGGAGCTAACTTTTTTGGCGATAGCCCACGCAGTTAAGGAGACTGAGGCTTTTTCTGGGGATTTTTTTAATATCTAGATTGACAAAGTCAGCCACAAAGACCGATCCAAGACCAGTTGTGTGTGTACATTGGATATGTTTGCATACAATGTTGATTTTTTAGCTTTTAAACTTAAATGTTTACCCTTCCTTAATTAAGAGACAGAATAGTCATAAGGCAGAACAGTCAGCATGCCCCTGCCACGAGGAGGGCCTGGTCCACCACCTGAGGATGTTTATGAGTTCTCCATGGACATGGAAGAGGCTCAATCTCTCCTTTCTATGAGGAATTCCATAGAGAAGACCTCTCCTCTGAGCAAATATATTGAGGATGAACACCAGCAAGCAGGGCTCTTCTCTTTATCTCCCCTTGATGCCTCACCGGACGCCACTCTTGACCTCCAGAAAAAAAGGAGAAAGAAATGTGGTGCCTGCACTCCCTGCCTCCGCAAAGAGAACTGTGGTAGCTGCGCAAACTGTTTGAACCGCAAGACAGGCAAGCAGATCTGCAAGCTGCGCAAATGTGACCAGCTGAAGAGACAGAGACAGAATGAGTGGGAGGTGAGTGAGGTGCAGACATGTTTTTTATATCTGATAATCTTAAAAGAGAAATGTATTATTAATATATGTTTCCTGGTAGAGTTGAAAGAGAAATCATGCAAAGTCGGCACGAAAAAATTGCACCATGTTTGGGTCAGTTCATACATATTAGTAATCAAGGCTTTTGCAGACATATGGGCCCAAGCAGCACTAAACAATTAATTATTTTAGAATGATGTTGGTTAGTACTTACTGCTGAAAGATATTAAATAAAAATTTCCTCTCCTATCCTTGCTAAAGGATTTATAACCTTCCAACCATTTGCTTATCCATAGGCTGATCATGCGGACAGCATCATTACTCTTTTTATTTAGTTACACAGTTGCATCTCAAAAGATCATGTGAGGAAAGGTCAGCTTGGGCTCTGTGAAATTGCAAACAATCCCCACAAACAAAAAACCCCAAAAAACAACAAAAACAAACAAAGCAAAAATCGACCTGTTTGTCTTCGTCTTCTGACAAACGATGAATTGATTAATCCTGCAAATATTCATGTAGTTGCATCATCTAGTGAAGTTTGATCTCGACTGTCTATTAGTGCTATCACTGCTCGAAATCTATATTTATTCCAACTATGCTCCAGACTGTAAGGTTGTACTAAACTGAGTTGCAATTATATTATAAATCCGCAAAACAAATTACATATTTAAAATAAATTTAGGACGATTCACCCAGAGTAGAGTATAACAGTGTATTTGATGAGAGATGTAACGGCTGCTCATGGTTGTTCTGGATTCTATGACGTAAATGTTTCACATCTGTCTTGAGCCTGTTCCAACAGCCCTGTGAGTGGACACTGTGTGTGTTTGACTGGGTGAGTTGCTGCTTGAGCTACCAAACAGCAGCAGTGGAGAATTCCTTCAGTTGCCTGGGCTTTGTCCTTTGACCTCTTGGACCTTGAGTGAGTGTGGGGGTTAACCTTTGGCATTTTCTATTTGTGTGTGTGGCGGTGGGTGATAAAGAGAAAGAGAGAATGTTTTTAGAGTGTGCACTTGTGTGTTAATGGAAGTGCGTGGCCGAGTGTGGTTCTTTGTGTCTCTTCATGCATCAGCTTCGTGAACTGGGGGGATGGGCCGAAAAGTCAGGAGGATAGTAGGATGTAGCTAATGGTCTGCAACACTGGAGGAGAAGAAGGATAAAAAAAAAAGAAGCAAGGTATTTTAAAGTGTGACCATGCAATGGACACTTAGTGGCCCTCTAAGGGTAAGAAGACAGCAAAAGCAGGAACAGCACCACTGTTTCTGTTATTAACATTCACATAACCATCAACATTTCTCAACAAACAGTGTTTAATGATTCCTTGAGATGTTCTTCCTCTTTGTTAGTTTTTAGAGGCAAAGTAATTTCTTTAATTTCGTCTCTCTACCATTTTGACCTAAAATAAAAGGGAAAAGCCCTCTCCAGAGCTGGTGCTCAGTTCGTTCATTCTCTGCTCCTATAAAAACTTGGCAAGCTCCTTCTTTAGATATAAAGGTCTCATTTTAAGCTTATATAAAAGGTTCTTATTTTCAGAAAGAGCAGGTCTAGGCCAAACTCTTTATATAATTATCTACAGAGACCCAACAAATTCCTCCTTGAGCAAGAACTTGGCGACAATGGCGAGAAAAAACTGCCTTTTTAACAGGCAGAAACCTTGAGCAGATCCAAGACTCAGGGTGGACGACTTACTGCCATGAACGGTCGGGTTTAAAGAGACTGAGAGAGAGACAGAGAGAGAGACAGAGAGAAAGAGAGAGACAGACGGGGGGAAAAGCAGCAAAGATATCAGCTATAATCCACTTTCTTCAACCTCTCCAAGGTCGGGCCGCGGCAGCAGCAGAGATCCCAGGTTGATAATAACATTAATATTAATGTAACATTTAGCGATAGCTTATTGGGAAATACTATAGAACAATAATAATAATGATAACAACAAGAATCTTCACCAAGATTGGAAGTTGGTTCCACAGGAGAGGAGCCTGGTTATGACAAATGATTATCTCATATTATCATAGATGACGCAAACGCAAGTCAGAATCTAGGAGTCAGTCAGAGTAAAACCCCTACAGCAACGCCTTTTCCTCTCACCCTCTCTCGTATTTCCTGTGTAGGAGTAAACCTGTGTTATTTTCTACATTAAAAGCATCACAAATCCAGCGAAAACAGTCCAGATCACACGGTAGACGCCTAAAAACCCGTCATCTATTGGTCGGTGTTGTGCTTGTCACTTAGCAGTTGACAGGTCTTCCGACTGATATGTCAGGGCATGTTAACACCATTTCCGATCATGTAAACCAGTGGTCCCCAAACTGAGGCCCGCGGGCCGGATACGGCCCGCCCCCACATTTGGCCCGGCCCCCTGAACAATACCAGAGAAGCATTTTGATTTTTTTTTTTTTTTTTTTTTTTCTCTTATCAAGATTGACAGATGAACATCTGAATCAGTGTTTGAAACTGGCTGTGACTAGAATGGAACCTGACATTCAATGTTAATGTTCCATGGACTTTTTTCTGTGAAGAACCCAGAGAAGGTTATTTGATTATTATTGATTTCAGAAATAGTGTTATTTATATCCAGGAACCCAGAGAGGGTTATTTGGTTATGTGTGGCTTTGTGGAAAACAATACATTTTTACGTTAAGGCACCCCTGCGATCGTCACACTTTTTCTGTTACAAACTGAACCCGGCCCCCCATCAGAGAAGGGAAAAGTTATGTGGCCCTCACAGGAAAAAGTTTGGGGACCCCTGATGTAAACAGTCACAGGAATTACATGGACCCACAGGAGAAAAGTGTCCATGAAAACTCACCCGCTGTCTCGGAATCTTAAGCTTGCTTATTCTCCAGCTTCGACTTCATATCAAAATATTCATCTTCTGCCTAATACATCCAACTTACTGACAGGTGACTTTGTAAAGAGGTGATAAATTATGTTATTATTCTCCTTTTAATGGTTATAATGTTATGGCTCATCAGTTTAGGTAGGTCAAGACTGTCAGTGGCAAAACAAGGACCGTTGTAACTGAGAAAAAAATGATTCACAATAGATTATTATATTTCTATAAGTTAAGTCTTGTGACAAGTCTGATGCTGGAATGGGCGTACTCAAAAAAGGGTTAAATCAAAAAAATATAGGAGTAATATATTTAGAAGAACAATAAATAACATTCAAGTAACAGAGTTTATTATCAAACACTTTATTACATGAATTTCTTATGCGTAATTACAATGTTGTAAACAGTGGGGGGACTAAAGAATGTTTTTCTAGCATCATTATTAAATAAGAATAGATCTAGTATATTATTATTAAATATTAATGCATTTGTCATGTTTGTACCCAAGTTCTTTTCCCCAATAATGTTGATTTGCTACTTTTTACTGTTGTCTGCATAATCTGCACATTATAATGTAATTTGGATTCAAGGCTATGAAATAAAATTTTATAATGGAAATTAGGGAACAGGGAGTTATTTGAAAAAAATAAATAGATGTAATGTTTAGTTAGCGCATGGCTGATACATAGCATGAAAGATGCATACCAACAAAATAAATTTAAGATAATTGATCCTGATACACTGTGGCTCTGATCTCAGACCATAGCCTCTTTAACACACACTCACACACTCACCACAATGACACCTTTTCTCCAGCAGTTAGGGAAACAAGAGTCGAGACTTTCCTTTGCCTTGAAAAGCTTCAGTAGTTATCTGACACACTAGTTCCTACAGTATAGTCTAAATTCCCCACAATATTGACAGCTGTCTGCTAACTTTTTCCTCTGATCTGCTCACATACACCATCCCTATTTCTGACGCATGCTGCAAAAACACGCACACACACACTACACACTTTTGTAGTCATTTAAGGAGCCATGGTATTATTATGACAAACGTTTCCAGCAATTGACATCCGTTGCACACTTCACCCATGATTGTGGTTTAATTTTCCAATTCGCAGAACTTTGTCAGCCCTGTGATGAACTGGCGACTCATCCTGGGTGTACTCGCTTGATGTCTGCCGGGACAGGCTCCAGCCCCCGTGACCCTGAACAGGATGAATATTTGCAGGGGAAAATGCACTCTTTATTATGCAGCCTTTATTATTTTGAAGTGAACATAACCCTCTTCAGAAAGTTTTGGATCATGTCTTGTGAATTATACAGAGGAGTAAAGAACAACTTCCTTATTGTTTTCACGAGCTCTCATGTTGTTTAGGGTTAATTAAAGTTTACTGCATCAATATTTTTAAAACCGCTGACCTCAAAGGGAAATCCTTGCTATTCAGCCAAACCATTTCTGGGCATTGTTCTTGCTGCTTTTTCTCATAAACAGGATCAAAGGAAGCAGGGATATTTGTTAGTGACATTTCAAGCGAGCCTGCCTCTGTTGATATTTAGGGAAAAGCCACCCAAGCTCAGTTTTGCTTTGCAGATCAAGCTTTACAATAATAAGTATACATCATACATGAAAGTATTTCTCGAAGTGGTTGTCTACTGATTAGTCTTCTGATATATCTTGATAACTGTCAGATGCATTGTCTCGAAATTTTGTATTAATTTTCATGGAGGATGTACTCCGCAAACATCTGCAGGGATGTTTTCAGTCAACATCTACTTGATAGTCATGGGAATAAATGCCACTAACCTTGATCATAGTTATTTGTACCTTTGATTCAAATGTGAAAATTAAAAAATATTTAGTATACCACTGTTTATTGCCACTCCTCAATTTCGTTTAAACAATACAGTTTTAATTTCATAAGACATAAAACACTTTATTTTGTCATTGTTGTCACTACATCAAAAATGAGTATGGTCATCCTCCAACGGCAAAGGAGCTCTAACAGAACTAATTAATAAATACTACAGTAATAAATAAAAGAGGTATCAAATAAACAATAAACATTGAAAAGAGGTTGTAATTTTAATGTACTGCAGACAAGTAGTGTCAGTGCAAACAAAGATGAGATATCTATACTATGATTATACATATTAAATTATCAATGGTGGCTGGGACATAGCTGTTTTACGCCTACAATCATGTGATCCAGTGATGGCGAAGAATACCTAAGTGCCAACAGTCGACTGCTTATTCCACACTTATTTGTTTATTTTCTAGTAACAGTATAAATAAGTTAGTCTGTAGGAGTCAATGCATCACTATGTGATTAAGAGTACAGAAACTTTACAATGCACAGTTGCATGCTTAAATAAGACCAATAAAATAAACGCTTATCTGCTGTTGTATTGTTCACAAGTTGCTCCGTGGGTCATACAACTATGTACCTAATGGGATTTCAGTCTCTGTCAGTAGCATTCTCTTGATCTGGTTAGTTCTGCAGCCTTATTGATCTGTAATCCCGATAATCTATAATGGTATGCAGAAAAGCACTAAGTCACATTTGAAGATATTCAGTACATAAAAGACTACAGTTCTTCAAAGGTCTTCACTGGTCCCCTGCTTTTGTTCTTTTTCTCAGTCGTGAGGGTCATGAGTTATCAGATGTAGCTTTCCTCCATAACCAGCTCTTGACAAAGTGTCAATCCGCCCTCCATTAATCAGCATCCCTCCCCCATCTCTGCCCTCTGACCTCCGTATGGATTTAGCAGCTGAGTCTCTGATTGCCTGGCAACCACATCCTCCATCATCTCCTGCACTGCAGCTCTCTGATGTACAATGAGGATAAAAGCAGGGGCTTTAGCCAAGGTCTCTTTAGAATACAATCTAAGAAAGGTTGAGTTCCCCGGATTAAATATTGTGCATGAAATTTGTGTTTTACTTAGGAGTCTTTGGATTTTCTTTCTTCTTTCTTATAGTAGTCTCCGCACTGGTGTGGCTGACAGTTTTCGCCAATTATACTTATGGGACACGTGATTGTTATTGTTTATGTGTGTGAGATAGAGGACTAAGATTAACAGAAGGAGCTCATTTGTTGGTATAAATAGTACAACACACAAAATTGATTAATACCGGTAATTGGAATAATAATTCTAATTGCAGAGTAACGATTACAGCACCCCCGTCTTTCTTTATCCATCTGATTGGACATTTTTGGAACATGTTACCAGAGCGCTGAAATGAGCCTACCCTGTGTCTGTTTGTAACGTGTTTGAAATTGAAGGCGGAGAGTTGGACGAGATTTTCTTACTCATCTGGGAAGATCTTTCATAAGAAGTGAGCAGACAGGATGTTATGAATGGATTGAGGTTGGATTAAGACTTAGAGTTGATAAGATTTGGATAAATAGGGTGATTAAACTCGGGAAGAGATGGGAAGGTTGGATCAATGAGAGACAACGTGACAGATAACGTTTCTTCCACCTGACTCTGCGATACTTGTTTTCATGAAGATGCTGTAGATGGCATTTAAAACATTGGATTGAAAATAATTTCCCCTCCACTTCATTTTGTCATAATGACTCTTTTTGCCATCATTTTTGCTCAAACTACTCAGTCTACCACTTTTTCCATCACGACCATAGCTACTCTGCGTTTTCTATTATAATTATAATGCGACTACCGCTGGAAGTACTGCGTCGACTCCGGCTACCTGTTACGAACTGCTCTGAAACAGAGCGGCCGCTCTTGAGTAAGCGTCCAGCTTACCCAAAACACGGCTGTCCTCACACACTCTCACACACACACGTGGCCCGTGTGACGTCAGCATAGGGGATTTCCCGTGCCATATGAGAGCGTCAGACAGACACTATATATATGCTGTGTCACTGTGTGGCTGCCTCGCCTAACCACGTCACACTAAGCTGCTTCGCTCTCCTTTTTCGAATCCTCCTCCACTTCTGTTTCTCTGTCTGCCTCTTCTGGCTGTCTGGCGGTTTCATCCCGACCCAAGTGTGTCTTCGCCTGGCTGCCTGAACTTACGCTAAAATTGCCCTTTCGTCCGCCGGTCATTCATTCAGCAGCCCTTTTCAGTCTATTGCCGTTTTTCATATCTGAGCATCCTTTTGCCACCACTCTTGCTTTTGTTAGAATGCTTTTTACACTGAAGCCGAATAAAGATTGTTTTGTTTTTTTAAGATTTTTTATTTTTTTAAAGATTTTGCATGCATTGAGGCAACCTTTCCAGTTCCTGATTTGGACATAACCATTTCCCCTTTCCTTCTGTGGTTATGTTCAGATGGGAACGTGGGCTGAAGTCTGGTTTTTAAATGTCCACGTCTGTGCTGATCTTTCAAACTCAGGATGTAAACATTGTGAACACTGGCTTCCAAAATATGCTCGGTATGTCATTCTCAACAAGGATGGTGGGGAAAGAAATCAAAGGCATCTTTCCAGATCGCTTATTTGTATATATTTAACATGTTAAATATCCTTGACCCCTGTTGATGATTAGCAGTCTCGTGAGAAACTGACAAATTTATTTATGACACTTGAGTCGTGTTAATATGAGCTTTGTTGGTTGAATGCTGCTTATTTCCGTGTATTCACTTGCTTTGAGTCAGCATGTTGGACTTTGCTGTGTAATTGTGCATTTCGTCTGTCGGGGGTGGGGTGGTAGTGGGAGGGTTGTATGGCTGCTTGAAAGGGTCTGCTGGGTGTGAATGAGTGTTTGTGTGGGCGCGTGCACTGGGCAGTCCAGTCCAGTTATTGCAGGCAGCCCTGACACAGATGGTGCTCAGCAATACCACATACCAGAGGCATTGTTTAGGGAAGGCGAGTTCGAGGAGATAATTGACAGGCATAGAGAGGACCCATCCCCCTTCCTCCAGCACACACGAACCTCCCGTCCACCTTCACTCCGTCTCTTTATTTCATCCTGTCTTTTATAGTGCTGCACGCACGCACACACAAAGACCCTCTCCCTTTTTAGTTAAGCTCCTCATTTGTCTACCTCCAATTTTTCTCCTTTTCCCTCTATCCCCGCCCTCATATGCTCTCCTTCAATTTCACCCTAGCAGCAGAGCAAAGAACAGCTTCTGATTGGTGGACAGACTGCTTTTGTGCACTATCTCCATCGTGACGTTTCTCTGGCGAGCTGTGTGTGTGTCTGTGTGTGTGTGTACATTTGTTGTGTATATGTTTGAAGAGAGAGAGAAAGAGAGGGAGGGAGACCAGGGGGTTGGTGAGCGAGCATTCACATCATGTATGATGAAGGAGAAAAAAAACAACTGAATGAGGTTGAGAAAAGCCTGATAGTGATCATAGTGTGTGCATGTGTGTGTGTGTATGAGCGTATGTGCGGCAGACCGATGGCATACTAGCAGGAGAGATCGAGCGAGAGAGCGGGGGTAGAGAAAGAGAGCAAGAGACTGAGAGAGAGAGAGCGTGCATACAAGGTCTCATGTAAAACCAGATTAAAAACACAAGATGGCTTCCTGAATGGGCAGCAGAGACGAGAGAAAAAAAGAGTGTATAGGCAGTGAGAGAGAAAGACAGCAAGAAAGAAGAAAGAGATAGGGGGACAGAAGTGAGGACGAGTGGGAGCCTGATCCTTCTGATGGGGATTTGGCCGGCAGACGGAGGAACACAAACCAAAGCAGCGCAGAGGCTTGGAGGGTAAATATTCATCACTCCAGACTATTTTAGGATTGATAGGTGTGTGGGTAGGGGGTTGGGTGAGGATGGCGGGACTTGGGAACAGCTCAAGATAAAACACTTAATTTAACATTGAGACGGCCGGGGCTGTTAAGACAAGGGGGGGCAGCTGGGGTATAAATGAGAACCTGCTATTGTTTTAAATAATCATCCTTGTTTTGATAAAAACATTTCCATTAATTGCACCTTAGCCTTAACTCAGCTCTTTACATGCACACTCACAGTGAGTGGGTTATCCACCGATGTCTAATTCATGCACCAGGTCGGGATGCAGATATTACATAATTCTATAATAGAAATGGAATCCCACTTTGCCGTCCCTGATTCTGTGTCCCAGCAGTAGAGGGAAGTGCCGGCTCACTGTTTGAGGACAAATTAAAGAGATTTGTCAGCGCGGCTGCTTTTTTTTGATGATGGGTCATGGTGACAAGAACATAAGGCGATTGTATGTGAATTGGCATGTGTAACGTACCTGGTTGTGCTGTTATCTTTAATGACAAGTCTTTTGGAGAAGGCCCTTGTCGCATTATTGTATTGATTGTTGTTCTCTTCCCCTCCCATCCCTCTCTGTCTCCCTTCCACTCCCCTCTGTTGTTTTGTCAAATATCTGTAAAGGTGGAACGTTTTGAAGACAGCGGTCGAGGCTGCCAGGCAGAGCCTCAACTGGAAGCTAAGGTAAGGTGTTCCTGTGCTGTCATCTCTGTCCATGTTGGTTTGATTGTCAGCTGGTGGTTCATCAGTGCTGTATGGCTCCTGTGAGGTATCTAGTTAACACCACAATCAGTTAATGAACAGTTCCTCCACTCTTTCTATACATCTGACCGCATGTTTATTTCTCTAAATGTGACCTAGATATAAGCATATGCGATCGTATATGAACACTGATGTCAATGAACACAGTGCTGTGCTGCTTGGATGACATTTAACTATAGTCTCCTTTCTCTAGTTGGCACATGAGCTCATTATATCAGCCCCGATATCACAACAGAGTGATAGGAAGGTGCATTGGACACCTTTAGAAGTATGTCCCCACGCAAAAGTCGCCCCGATCGGGTAGAGTCTATATTGAATAAGATAATTCAGCTTTACCTCTGAGCCATGTTGAACTGAGCGCCTCAATGATAAAGTGGCGCCGTCCTCAGTTTAAAGCGTCCCACGCTGCTCGCTGATTGGTGCCAGAACTAGGCATGTGTAGATACAAGAGACCAGAAAGGGGGGGTGGGCCTTACGCGCCGGCTCAGGAGCAAGGATGGCCGTCCTCCCTTGCCTTGGTAGTGGAGTCAAATGAGGTAAAGGGAGTAAAAGTTAGTGTGTCACGCATGCGCGCATGTTCGTTTGGCGGGTTTAGTAACCTGTGGCTGCTGCGAGCTGCTTGTCTGCCGTTTGCCGAGTCGGGCCAATCTTGTGTTTTTGTGTGTAAGAGAAGTTTGAGCGGTGAGGCTTCATGAAGTAAGGATTTATTGAGCGCAAGACAAGCTGTTGTCTTGATTATGAGAATGTTCTTATGTTCTTTTGAGCAGAACGAAGAAGGCTTTGGTTTGAATGGGATCGGATGCAATCTGAAAGACTTTCAGTGTTGTAAACATAGATATAAAGGAAGGTGCCGGCAGAGCTTTGTCACTATGGTGATATGAAATACAGGTTAGTCAGTTTTAGATATCATGAATGGGTTTTAAGCTGAGGACGTGCTCCAGTTTACCTCTAAGCCTGCTCTAATCCATGCCCACGTGTAGACAATCTCTTTCTTTATAAGGTATATACGACCATCTGGATCACAGGGGGAAGAAATAAGAGATCTAGCCACTGTAGCCTGTGTTGGGCAGGTTTGTGTTTTCTGCATTAGTGGCTTCACCAAGCTCCTGTTTGTCGACTCTCATGGTTACTGTGTGTGTTCCCTCTGGAGTGTTTATCTTTTGAAGATCTGTTTACTTGTCAAAAATGTCCTTGGTCACACAATCCACATCCAGCAAGCCGAGGGCACCATTTAACAACAGCAATAATGAGTAGAACATTACAATTAAGTATTATTAGGATCCACGCAACAGCTCCAGGATAGAAGCAACATGATGCTTCTGTGTTGGGTATTTGGTACACAACATGGCTAAAATACAAGTCAAGGTAATAGTTTTCTTTGCTGCTCAAGAAGCAGAAAGGAATATAAGGTTTACTTCACGCACAACGAGTCAGACAGATTGCTGTGCGTGATTCATTCACAGGATTTCCTCTTTATACATGAGATAAACTTCACACTGCGCTGTGTTGGAGAAAAAAAAGCCAAGTAGAATCACTCAAAGCACTGGGAGCGTGACTACAGACAGAACATTCGTTAATAGCATGTGGAATTCCCAGCCGCGTTCGCAAAGGGTTAACACTGACCTAGTTTCCGTGGCAACACTGAATGTATGATGACATCATCGCTTTAATTTTAGCTCGAGTCCGGCATCCAAGGTTGGTCACATGACAGTGTAGCCAGCACCACATGCCTGTGTATTTGTGGAGAAAGTGGTTTGGTGTATAGTAGAGACTCAGGAAGTTGAGGGTGTGACATCACCTCCTGCTACCCATGTCTCCTCACTTGTTAGAAAGCGCTCTACATAATAATATATCATAATCTATTTCAAGCACATCTTTTAAAAGCATTATTTTTGTACAAGAAAATTCTTCTTGGTTACAGATGGTTTATGGTTTTGTCATGGTGTTATGTCAACATTCTTGGCACCAAAACTATAAACAGTAATTAATAGTTGCCAAGGAAAGCTTTAATTAATTCAGTGTGACTCTATTTTTATCTTTATATAACCTTCGTTCAGCCTGATAGCACTACTGCTATGAATTCAGCTGACCAATGATTAACCATTTCCTTTCAGTTAAATGGTGACTGACCACATTTAACGTCTACTAAACTAAAAACTCAGCGTTATCAGTGACTCCTAAGAAACTCCTGACTCCCTCATGTTAATGAATCATTCATAATTGCCACTTGTTTAATCTCTAATTAGTGACTATTAGCAAAAGTTTGTCTGTCATGCAGTGAAGATGATTGGACTTTGCCTATACTGAGTCTCACGACCGATCGATACCGTGCAAGGCATGAGGAGTTGTGGTTAGTGGCTTGTTGGCATTCTTGGTGCTATATTTGTGTTTGATGTTGGAAGGAGGTTGTCAGTCGTCTGGTGCCGCAGCTAATAAAAAATGAATGGAGAGAAAAGGGGGAGGAGCTCTCAGCTGTTGCTCTAGATCTTTAACTCTCACCTCGCTGGTGGCTGCTCTGTAGCTGCTCCCATCGGCCAATGCACTTCATACAAAACTGAATCCCACTGCTGCCCTGGTGCTGCCAGGTTTTATTTAATCCAGCGCCACAATTGCTGAAGTCCCCATCCCACACTTTTGGAACATGAGCATGAATATTATAAATTAAATGTATTATTATAATTATTATTATATGGATTTCTGAAGTGGTAGCAGATCAATTGAATTCAGTCAGGCTCATTTCTGCAGAGATGTTTGAGGACGGTACTAATAAAAGAATGTACAGTGTATA
This sequence comes from Lophius americanus, assembly GCA_037951165.1. NCBI lineage: Eukaryota > Metazoa > Chordata > Actinopteri > Lophiiformes > Lophiidae > Lophius > Lophius americanus. The sequence continues at coordinate 387,366 of JBBDHG010000174.1, forward strand.
ATTAGTAGTAGTGCAGAAATCATTCTCAAACACCTCACATATAAAGAACCAAACAATTTGAAGCCATTGTCTTTTTGGACTCTGACTGTCATGTAAAATATTACAAAAACATTTTGATCTTGATTGTAAATCTGATTGATTTAGTGGCTTCATTGCACACAATCCAGTGCTGGCCCTTTAAGCCTGGCTACGCCTGACTTGAACATATGGGAAGCTAATCTTAGCCTAAATCCTGAGAGAGACAAGGCTGGCACCAAGCCACTGTGCAGAGGGGAGGAAGGTTTCATTGGTTTTCTCTGTCAAATGTGTAGTTGGGGATTTACCTTTAAATAGTCTCCCCCAATACTCCTCAGAATATCATTCAGGCAGGAAAGCTCAAGTGTTCTGTTAATGATCTGTGAGATCTGACTGCTGTGATCTGACTGCTGTGCATGGCACACATTATCCTGGCAGGTAGTTATAACTAATGTTCTTTTATTTTTTTAAAAAACCATTTTAACTCACTTATTTATCATCCATTCCTCCTTCTGTCAGTTATCTTCTTACTTTTCCTTAGACCCCATTTTTCATGAACATATCTTGTGTGTTGGTTCCTGTCCTTTTAATGTCCTAAACCTCAAACACAAAGAGATGCCTCTTAAAAACAGCGCCTGCCTCCTCCTCCTCATTATTTTTTAGCAGCTCCACCCTGCCCAACAGCCCTCCACCCCTCACCACCTTTCCATTTTTTTCTCTCTAGTTCCTCCCAAACAACTCCTCCCCTTCTCTTTGTGAGGAGTAGTGGTGGAGTGGTGGAGTAGGGGGGTAGGCCTTCCCCAGCTGGGCTATTCGTGCGGACTTGCACGTGCCAAAAGTCAGGAGGTACGAGTCAGACTGGATACCCTACACTCAGTACTATGATCTACAACCAAACGCACCCTGAACATAACACCATTCTCCCTGGGAGCTAGTCGCGGATGAGGGCAGATAAACATAAAGAGAGAATAAATTGATGGAAGAATGAAACAAGAGTTGGTTTCTTAAATTTAAACAATATGTTAACAGTCTTTTAGTCATTATAGATGCAATGATACAATTTATAAGTACAGAATATATATATATATATATATATATATATATATATATAGACCTTTTCCATATAAAAGACATTTTACAGTAAGCTATTAATATTGTTTCTTTAACCAGATGGAAACATGTTTTGCTGCTTGTGCTGTGTTGAATATGAGCTCAGTGCTGTTCTGCAGTCTGTTGTCCAGCCCACCAATAAACCCAGTGACCCTGAGAGAACAATCCAATACTGTATGCACACTAGCATGTATATGTGTGCAGGGGAAGAAAAAAAAAATCACGTGTCCCCCTGCATTTGTTTCCAGCGTACCTTTACTGTTGTTGCCTTGGTGTAATGTGAAACAGGCATGTGTGTTCAAGAAGAAGAAAAGGGAAGGACAGCCGAAGATAAAGAGACAGAGCAAAAAGAGAGGGAGAGGGGGAGGAGAGAGTCGCAGTGTGTCAGATCAGATGACCTTGATGCTATTAGACTGCAGGGCAGTGAGAATTGGGGGTGTATGGAGGTAGAACGGAATCAGCTGACTGGAAAGATGGGAGGAGGGGAAAAGACCACTATGTCATGGTTGTGATGGTCATATGAACATTTCCTTTACCCTAAATGTCACAAATAGTTCCATTGAATAGAGGCGATGAAGGTGTAGAAATAGTGATGAAGTTTGTAAACGCTTATCTCCAACAGAAAATTAGAAACAGAACAAATTGTTCTTTGTTTGCCTTGATGTGTTCAGACCTCCCACTACTGATGTGGTGGTAAAATTGTAAGAAATAGTGTGACGTGCTTCTTTTTATTTTGAGAAGATGTCAAAAATGAGTCAGGTTTAGTCATGGAAGCCAACCCAACACAAACTGCTGGTAATAGACTTTTGTTTTCAGTCATCCCTCCTACAACCGAGAGATTTCCTCCACACTGCTGAGAAACAGTGAGCAAGCAACAGAGACCTGAGATAGAGAGAGATGGAGAGAGAGAGAGAGAGAGAGAGAGAGAGAGAGAGAGAGAGAGAGAGATGATGGCATGAAACTACTCATATGTTCGGTATTTTGACTCGTAGCTCTCAGATGAAGTGATCAATGTGTGAATTGGAGTCTCTTCTGTCTCAATGCCGGGTTACAGCAGGTTTACAGTAAGTGTTCAAAACACTGTTTTTCATTTATTGGTCAGTAAGAGTTGAGATTCTTACATTGTTGTTTTTTAAGGTCTGGATATTATGGAAATGACACAGTTAAACTGGCACATGGCCGTATGCCGTCTGGTTAAAATGTAATCTGTACTGTTGAGCTCACCAAGCATATGAGGTTATTTCAGGACGCTTCTCCTGGGCAAACCTGACTTGTAACATTATGATCTTATCACTACAGTCAATAATATTCTCAGAGTTTATGTCATTGTCGCTTATCTTAATTCTAGTATCATTTTTAAAAAGACCCAAACATCTTCGAGGTAAGCACCAGTGTTTGAGGAATATATCTTATAATTGAGACGATGTTTCCATTGTGCTGCCGATTTTGAGTCATCAATGACCACGTGTTGGGATCAGTAGCAGTTACAGTATTTCAATTGTATCTTAACCAAATTCTGTAGTTTTTCCAGTGTTAAAACATCATGACTTTCTTTCATGATGAGGTTGTGTGTGTAAAGACTGAAGAGATCATTCCGTTACAGTTCAGTTCGCATGAGTTAATGTTTTCTGGTCGACCAAGAGTCTCTTGGGGGGGCGTGGGCGTGCGCATGTTCAGTCTTTGTTTCTATTAGATTTTCTTCTCATGCTAAGGGTTATTCATTTAGATGATATTATTTATCTCACGTGATGCCATTTAGCTGTAAGGACCAAAGGTCTGCTGTCCTAGAGTCTAACAAATACTTTTAAACTAATTTTATTGTTTTATCCGTTGCATAAAACACTCGAAGTGATAACATGAAACGTGAAACATTTAAGATAACATCACCAGGTTAAAGGGTAGATAAAGTCTGTTTTGTTCACCGTATCTTTAAATGGAGGAGCAGACTCTGTGATAAGTATTCCGCTAGTTATGTGGTGTCATTGCAGCCGGGGCAGTGAGCGAGCACAATAACTCATGTTAATGAAATAGAATATTTTCAAGTGTTTGTGGGTGTTGGCAAATGTGCAATCTGCCCATTAGATGGTGGAGGAAAGCGTCCTGGACAGAGACACTAATTATTGTGATGATGACACATCTACGTCAACGCTACATGTGTATCCGGACTTCTCTCGCTCATTGCTCTCCCTCTCGCTCATTGGAGCTGGGCTCGTCATGTGACCCAATGCTCTACTCCTCCTGTTCCCAGAGACAGCTTAGGCTGCGCTGTTTTTCCTCTTTTGGATTGACGCTCATCTGTGTGTGTATATACGAATATATGTGGCAACTGAGAGACAGACGGTGTACAATTTGCAGTGCCAGAGAGCGGGCGCATCAGAAAGTGTTGGAACCTTGATACAATAAGCTATGCTAAAGGAGGAAAGGAAACCAAACAGAGGGACAAATCGAGAGAGGGAGGCAGTGGCAGTAGAAAAAGCCAGAGAACATGAGAGAGCCAGAGAGACGAAGAGTAGCAGGGAAAGGCGACTTTAGTGGATCCACCCATAGCACAGCGTAGCCAGCACATTCTCATTGAAATAAGACAAAAATGCTACACAGGAGCTGAGAATGATCTGCCTTGCTGCGATGGCCATGTTTCCTCCTCCACCTCCTATTCCTGATTAAGTCTGCTCCAAAACTCCATCAATGATGGAGAGAACAGTGGAAAGACCACAGGGCAAGTCAACCATCAAGTGGTCGAGAGGAAAAATCCAGCAATTATGAAGATCTTCATCATGATAATGGCAAAGCAGCGCGATGGTGGGGAGAGGACGTTTCATATCGTGGACAGAAGAGGACAGCATCTGCTGCAAACCATAATGGGTCGATTGATTAAAGTTGCCATCTCCATTCGACTACAACTTGCAGATCTTTTTTCTGTTTATACTCTCCTTCTTCCTTCCGAGTCCAGAATCAGTCCCTTGAAGAATTGACTTCCCTCTAGCGTCGCCATCCTGTTACTCTTGTTTGCTGATGTCAGAAGTGTAATTCACTGCTGCCTATTCTTTGCAAAACATAGTTATCTGGCGCTTGGACCTTGGTTTCAATTGTATCGGCATCGTTGCTTCTTTTTTCCTCCTTTCATCCCTTTTTGTCGGTGAGTTTTTGAACATTATGGAGTGTCGATGAACGACTGCGTACCAAGTCATCCGCAGTTTACGAGAGAAGACAATCACCTTGTCTGCAGTCTTTTCAATGTTGGAGGAAGGACCAGCAATTCCAGTGAATCGTCTCCTGCTTCATCTTCAGACCTTTCTCTACGTTTCTCGTACAGTTCCCCTAGAGGACCAGCCTCAAGTTTCGGAATTAAGCTTTTTTGCGAATTGGCTACTGTCGATTACTAGTGACTATAATCTAGATGCACAAATATGGAGTATAATGTCGGCAAGGAACATCGGGAGACATTTGCAGAACGCGATATCAAGCAATGTGATGTTGCTTGGCTTTGCTTCGTTTTCTTTTTCCTTTTGACGCCGCTGTAAATCGACGTTATGTATTCACTCATCAGCCGGCAGTTCACCTCTGCAGCAAAAGCAGAGAAGCCAATAGGAGGTTCTGTGGATAAACAAATATACATCATAGCCTTATATGTAATCTCATCTAATGCAATAGAACAATAAGTGATGAAGGATGGTGAGGAGAGGGTTCTCCATTGGCAAGAGCGCTGATGCACTGTGCTGTTTCCTAGGCTGTCACTACTAGCGACCATCCCCTGCAGCTCTCTCTGTTTCTGTTCACTCCTCCATTCCATCGTACGTGCCCAATGTGGCTCAGATAATGGCTTCTCACTCTACACACACGGAAGAGAGAGAGGAGAGGAGATTGAGGGAGAGGCTGCGCGAGAGGGAGGGGAATGGAGGGAGGGAGAGAGAGAGAAGGGGGAAGGTGGGGGCTGCGAAGAGACGCCGACTGCTGCATGTGCAGCCGAGAGAAAGAAAGAGGATATTGAAAAAGGGAAGGGAGGAGCAGACAGAGATAATGAGAAAGGAAAAAGGAGAGAACAGAAAGCGTCAGACAGAAGAAGAAGGAAGAGAATGAGAAACCTGTTTGCTGGGGGGAGGCGTGTGGTGTTTGTGTGTCTAGGGTGTACGTGTGTGAACGCATGCATGTGTATTTCGGTTCTCAGTCTGTCTGTGCGCTGCACGGACCGGAAGGAATAAAAAGGAATACAGCCCGTCAAGGTTGGATTGCTTGTAGGCTGCTGTGCCGGCAAGCAAGTCCCATGCTCCTCTCTATTTCAGCTTCTGCTTTCTGCTCTCTGACTGGCTGCTTCGTTTGGACGTCCAGGACCACGTAAGTATGTGTCGATGGTCCTCGGACTCTCAGCCGGCTTCATATTGTCAGGGTCTCTGTTTCATATTCCTGCTCTGCACGGCAGCAAAGGAAGGGGTGGGGGAAGGAGGAGGAGGAGGACAAGAGGCAGGATGGGGAGGGTTTTGTGTATATGGGATTTAGGTTCAGCTGTCTAATCACAAGCTGAACTTAAACCCCCTCACAACCAACACCGCCTGTGTTTTTACACGTGTTGTATTCTCCGTTAGTTCTTTGTCAAATGCAGTGTCTTTGCTTCACGCTCTAGTTAAAAGAGCTAGTCTACCAGGTTCTACAACATCTGATCCGGTTTGTTGTTGATAGTCTTATGTGTCAAACAGAGGCAGAGTCATAGTGTAGGCTCTGTCATGGTGTAAATATTTGTTGAAGCACGTGGTCGGTGCACTCAAAGACACTAGGGGAGATGTTAAGTTCTGAAGATGTGAGGGCAGCAGTTCCATCCTAGACTAAATTATGGTCTCACATGAAAGGCAGTCAACGTTAATCAAAGCTCGGATCACGTGAGGATCCAGAGAACTACAGTTTTGTCTGTGGAGTGGTATTGTTTTCTTCACTGTACACATCGAGGTGCATTAACCCCATGTGAAATTTTTTTCTGGCTGTATTTTGTAACTGAGAAAAAGAGGAAAAGAGACCAATATGACTGATTGTGAGTGATTATGGGATGTTGCGCATGGTTGCAGTCAGTCTGTTTCAACATACTGCAGTTCTCATAACAGTCGCACACTGATTAACCTCCCCCCCTTCCTCTTTCCCCGTCTGATGCCACTGATAGTGCAGACACGGGGCCTCTCATGTATTGCATGCCGGCTGTTCACTGCCACCCCAAACTGAACCCTACCTCCAGCTTCACACCACCTCTCACCAATACCCATATCATCCCCTGGGACACTCCAACAGACACCCAGCACAGAAGGATGAATTCAAAAGACCTGAGCATACTGCCTGTCCAATAATTACCTACTTCAAAGGCTCATTTCAATAATATTCAAATGATGGGGAAGGTGGCCATCAGGCGCTCCTCTAATGTCAAACACTGATGGATCTACAAACACAAGCCAATTTCGGACTCTTTTTTCCTACCTCCTTTGAAGCAGTCAACATTTATGCTTTGGATGTGTTTCTCTCCATTTCTCTCAGTACAGTTTTTGTCTGTGTTTTATGTCTGGGAAGGATAGTACTTATAAACAGACTTTGGATCCATTGACGATTTAAGGTAACTATAGTGACATGCAACGAGTAGGTGGGTGTAAGGGGTTTTGTTAGTCTATAACAAGAATAAGCTGAAGACTAAAGCACTACAAACTCATAATACAGTGTGTCAGCTTCAGTCCATGAGGCTAGCACTGACATAATACCTTTGTTTTCTTCCTGTAAGTGCTGTTAGATGTTGTACTACACTCTACAACCACAGTACGAACTACATCAATAATTTATAAACCTGGCTTTGGATATCTTTGTTTTCCCTTCATCACTCATTTTGACTGAATACTTTGCAAGTTTGCAAGTAATATTCTAAGATGAATAAGAGTAGAATGAATGAAGTGAATTGGAGCACCATATCAAAAAATAGAGTCTCTTTCACAAATGTAACACTTACTAACCTGTCTTCACTTGTTTTTAAACTATTGCGGTCAAACTACAAAGACTATCTTGATAATGCAGTTGGACACGTTCAGGAAGTTCCGGTGATGTGTTTGCAGTTTTCAGTGCAACCACTAATAGGGTAGCTGTCCCAATTTCAACTAAGAGAGGAAGTGTGATACGTGGCTGCAGAGATCAGGCCCTGATTATTATTAACAACTGTTTGAGTTCTTTAAACTCACTGATATGACAGAGCCCATTATTAGTTGGCATGAGACCAAGAAAAAGGTATTGTGGTTAGGACAATTGTTAAAATATTTTACAGTTGAAAAAGTATGTAGATAGTTAATGTTCAATTTTAAGGTAGTTATATTTTGTCTCATATCCTGTTTATTACCTTATTAAAGATCTTATTTCGGATGAAAATTCAACCCATTAATACTTTTGCAGCTCAAATCATTTCTCTGCACTCAATCGAATGCTTTTGCTCAAGATAACATCAATAAGCTCATAGGGAACCTTTTCAATAGAAGGTCCTTTTCAAAGTTAAATAAGTAGCAACCACCGAATTTATTTGACACAGGCCATATTTATGTATTCAAAATATCTGGATTTGCCGATGAAAGCAATTTGTACTGTATTTTAAGCTGATGTTGTAATACGATATATTATCTACTCTATTACTGTAGAACGAGTTTTATGGGTTTTGTTCAATAAGTAAAAATTAAACAACTCTTTGAAAATTTTCCACACTTTAAAGAACCACAAAGTCTGCCCACATCATGTGTAACAGGTTAAAATCCAACGGCTGGTTTTGCATAGCCAAACTGATCTAGGGCAAAGTATGCATTTATAAACAACAGCGAAACTATGTCACAAGACCTGTGACTTGCCTGGCTAAACACTTGGCTGTTGTGAAATCACTCCACTGAGGCAATAGACAAATCAGTTTTCCTTAGCTTTCCTGCAGCACTGTGTATTCTATATTGGTGAGAGGAGGGAGTTTGAGAAGGGGAATGGAGTCCACTTATAGTTGTAATATTGAATTTTAAATAATTTCATATCATTGTATTACAGAGATGATCAAACACATGATTATTCATTTGACTCCTTTTATTTTGCATATTGGTACTCAATTCAATTATTGTAATGACATAAACCTGCTGCACGTTTTTCTCTTTTTCAGACTGTTTGCAAAGTTGCTCCAGTGGATGGCCCGAGAAGTGGAGGCCAGATGGAAATTGGGTCACATGACCGCCTTCAGGAAGGCGCGCTGAGCCTAGAACTGGCCAATGGAGTGAATCGCTATCCTAATGATAATGAGACATCAATGGAAACAGATCAACAGCAGGCAGGGAGCATGCCACCAAGGCAGTGGGTGTCAGGACATTGCAGGACCAGTGACACTCAAGAGCAACAACCATGTTGGAATACCATCAGGGGAACAAACTTGGTCCACCACGCTGACATGGAGGATGCCCAAAATCTAGTGGCTTTTTCTAATATTGCTGGCTCCTTGCCTCATTCCTCCTCCCCGTCATGCCCAGTGCAGCCGAACACATCTCAGCTTTATGAGAAATTCACTCAGGAGATGGGCTCCGAGCGGCCTCAGTCCAGACTCTCAACAGGGACTCCTGAGGCCAGCTTCCAACCTCCAGAAGACCTGAACACTCTACAGACAGCACTGAGCCAAGCCAAGCATGGCCATAAGCCCCCTAACTGCAATTGTGATGGTCCTGACTGTCCAGACTACCTTGAGTGGCTGGAAAAGAAGATTAAGTTGGCAACCAGCGAGGATAAAGTTACTTGCAGGATCACTGATACTCCCCAACATTTACAACCGCGCCTGCAGCAACCTAATTTGCAACATCACACTCAGCACTTCCCCAAGGTTAATGGTGATCACTGTCTGTCTACTTCATACCCCCAGCAGCAACATGGATCTCACAGAGACCAGGTGCCCTGCTCCAAACCCCCAATTCCCTGCTCTCCCCAGGTGCTTTCCATAGCCAAGGAAAAGAACATCAGTCTTCAGACTGCCATTGCCATAGAAGCCCTGACCCAGTTATCTACCACTGGTCGCCAAGGTACTAGCTCTCCAAGTCAAACCCACTACAACAGTAACCTCCATTACCACCAACATATTCAAAATTTCCCATCTCATCCCCCTAATGGCTCTAACCTGAGTCTATCCTCTCCTAGCACTCACTCATCTTCCTCACGGTCTCAATCCGTCCCTCCAGGACTACACAACAGCCAGCAGGCCCCAGTGTCCTTTGAGCAACATAGGCCCCAGTCACAGGGCCAGCCACCCAATGCTACTCCTCTTCTATCCTCTACCTCCCCATTCCCAGGTCAGGGAAAACATTCAGGCTTCAGCGCTAGTCCGCAGCAGTGGCAAAAGGGCCCAGGAAAAAACTCTGAACAGAAGAACCCTTGGATGTGTTTGAAATCTGAGCCTCAACCTCACTATGCCGCTACACCTCACAGTAGCTCAGACCCCATGTCAGAGCTCAAGCAGCTGCTTGGTGACACCAGTGGCAAGTTCAGCAATGCTCCTTTCAGGCTTCCAGTCACACAGCAGCTCAAATCGGGTCAGAATGGATGTATCAAGGCCCAGGAGGGCCCATCAATGGCCAGGATAAAGCAAGAGCCAGACTCTGGTGAGCACTGCCATCACACAACCTCTGTCGGGCATTATAGCATGGGCAATGTTCAGCAACATGGCCAGCAATACCCTGGCACCCCCTTAACTCCTGGCCAAGCAGCCATCAGTCACTCCACTCAGGCAGCTCTGCAGCAGCACCTTCACTACAAGAGGAACCTCTTCTCCAACCACACTGCTGGTTTCGGAGCACTGGGTCCTCGTGCACCTCTTGCTTGCCAAAACTTGAAAAAATGGTGGCCACAGATGGAAGCAGAAGGTTTGCCACATCTATCCATCAAACAGGAACCTAAGGAACCCAAGAGGAGAAAGAGTAGCCAAGCATCTCCTGTAATGAAAGCTATGAGTGGGATGCTTCCAGTCACTCCCCTGCCTAAACCCAAACAGATCATCATCAAAAAAACCAAGCAGAGAGCATCCATGCCAACCTTCCTGCCTCAGTCTCAGATCACAGTACAAAAAACACCAGTTCTCTTGATGGACAGAGTCCCGGGCCTTACCAACCTGCAACCAGGCTCTCTACCCTCCCATCCCCTCCACAACAACTCCACTCAGGCTGCTGCTGCAGGCCTCACTGCCCAAGCCCAATCTCAGGTATCCATTCCCGAATCCCCGATGACTCCCTCCTCCATTGTTTCTGCTTTGTCAGAGAGCACTCCAGCCCTGATAGGTTCAGTGGCCCCACCTGTAACCACGGAATCCCATACTAAGTCAGAGGCCCGGGGCAACCTGACCTCCAGTTACAACAGCACCACCACGCTTCCAACCTCCGCAGCTCCATCTAGCACGTCACAGTTATCAACTCTTCTGAACATCGACCCAAAATATGAAGAACTGATCCGCCAGTTTGAGGCTGAATTTGGAGACACCGACATACCTGTTAGTCAGACAATGGAGGGAACTTCGACAACCCCTCGGCCAGGGAATCTGTCTCAGACCAGTCCACTGGAGTTTAGTGCCACATCATCATCAAAATCGCAGTCAGCCCCCTTAATTCTCACTACCACTCAAGCCAACTCTACGCCTCATCAAAACAATCAGGAGATGGAAGTCAACAAACATGAGGCAAGGACTGCAAATGAAGCAACCTTGAACCCGGAAACCCAAGGAAAGCCTATGGAGGGACGGGATGACGCCAACTTCCACCACTCTGTGCACCAGGACGCCATTCTGGACAAACAGCAACAGCCCAGTATATTAGAGAATACATTCAGTATTCCAGGCTCACCGTTACCCAAACGCATGAAGATTGAAACTTCAGGTGATATAGCTGTAATTTCCACCACTTGCTACTCTGAGGAGGACACGCCCACAAAGGACAGTCTGCCTTGCTCTCCTTCGCTCAGGGGCTTCCTAGAGTCTCCTCTGCGCTACCTTGACACCCCCACCAAAACCTTGCTGGATACTCCTTCCAAGGACCTACAGGCAGAGTTCCCCACCTGCACCTGTGTCGGTAAGTGAGTGGCCTTGGTGTCAGTCTGTGTTTCAGGGCATGAAGTTGCTGTCAGCCTGCTGGACTACTATTTCTCAAAAAAGTATTCGATCAATTTATAATGTAATAATAGCCTTCATGTGACCATTATTATTCTGTAATATGCTCTTGCTGATGTAGCCCTGCAATTTCCCCGTTGTGGAACTAATAAAGGTTTATCTTATTTTATCTTATCTTATATCGGAGTGGATCCTAAGCCAAGAATTACAGAAAATCTGCTCAGTGTTGGATGATAATGAGCTTTTTTCTCTCTTATATCAGAAAGTGTATTTAGCTGAAAAGACTCCTTCTAAATATGATGATGTTAATGTGTTGCTCTACTTATTGAGCTAAACATTATTGAGCCCATTACACACCCTACTACACAGATCCAGTGTAAGGTTTTCTATCCCGCTCTGCTTCAGCTCCTCTGTCTTCATGCTTGTTGTTGAATGGGTCTTAGAAAGTGCACGTTACCAGGATGTGTGACTGCAACAGTCCAAACTGAAACAATGTGAGTCTCCAAAGGCCGCAAGCAGGAACAATAGTAGTGGCGGCAGAAGGTGCCTTTGTGTGAGTCTGGGTCAAGCAGCAAGCAGAACAGAGCCTCTGTTTGACAGAAAAGGGTTTAATCAGAGTAGGTGGTCCTACAGTCTTTGTTGAACATATTGTACATTTCCTATTGAAAATCAGTAAGAAAGAAAATAAATTAGCTTAAATTAGTTAAGGTCTACCATTTGAAGCACCCACATTTTCATAAAAGAGTTGAATCTTTATTAAGACACAGCCTGTCTGTCCATAAAGTTAGCAATTATGGATTTATAGCTGGGCCTACTGTGAAAAATTGTTTCCTTTGACTTAGTGCATTAATTAAATAACAAATACTTTATTATTACCAACATTTGCTTCCAGTAACTGAGTCTTTGCAGGGCTGATTACCAGAGGTTTGCCTTCTTTAACCAGTAGGGATAGTGTGCAGCAGGAGAGCAGCTGCCGAGAAACAACCTCCTTTAGCTGTTTACTGTTAGTGAGAGTAAAGATCAGCAGATAACATGAATTCATTGGAAAGCAACTCCCTGCCGAATGAGACTGTTATGAATGCGATAACACACACAATATAGAGCTGAAATGTACACACACTTAACAAATGTCCACACAGGAATTTAGTATGACTTCTCCACTTCCTGCTCTGAGCCACGCCCTGGTGCTTCCTAGTACCAGCAGGCAAATGGGAACTCATATGACCTCTGATCAGATAAATACACAGCATTGAGTATATGTCTCACGTAGAACCACAGAGAGGTGTTAGAAAATTCATTCTCACACATAAACACACATTCATGCACAACATAAACAGATGTACCCATCCTTACTTAATACAATGAGTCACTCATTGCTGCTTTAAAAGATGTCCACCACACCCTACAGTCAAAGGAGTCAGGAGAGTGAGTTTGTTCATGTGTGCCAATGAGGCTGCAATCAGTTACACTTTCTTACTTTTCATAGATGACTTGGCTTCAGCTTCAAAAAGTTTGTCTGTGAGTGTGGCCAAAAATATTAAAAAGACTGAGATATAATTATATGCAAAGGCATAGCTTCATTATTTACTGGAGGAGAATCATGTCAAATATTATCAACATGAGTGAGGCATTAACTCAAGCCGATGAGGTCAAAACCCTTTAGCTTAAAACAGGACTCTCTTCATGCAGTAATAAGTCAACACCTGAGGCAGAGAGGATTTAATCAATGGAAAGACTCAAAAATATAACAATTCAAAATTATGACAATCATTTTTATTATTATTATTGTTACTGCTATTACTAATAATAACAATGATAATAATAATAACAATACATAGTAACTACAGTAAATCTATGTTTACTTACGTGTCCATTACATTGTGGTTATCACATGCAATCCAACCTTAGTAAGGGAATAATCGTCACAAATAGTCATTTGTACCTTTCAGTATGGAATTTGCACATTTTTTGCTTTTTATGTCCAGTTGTCTGCTGTTTATCAAACCCTCTAATGTATTTTTTTACAGAACAAATCATGGAGAAAGATGAAGGGCCCTATTACAATCACCTGGGATCTGGACCCACTGTAGCCTCCATACGAGACTTGATGGAGACGAGGTGAACATCTCCCACTGCTCTTACTCACAGTCTCTGCTCGGTTACTCTCCCTCCTACATGCTTTCTCTTGCCTCTCCCTCCTCCTCTCTCTCTCTCCGCCTTTCCTCCTCCTCAAAATTTGTCCTCAGGGAATACGTGACCCAGAATCCAGTAGGAGAAACAGGAAGTATCAGCGTCAGCATATCAGAGGCACAGCAAGAAACACAGGAGTAGCAGCAGATGATGGCTGAGAATGAGAGGAATGAGGGAGGAAGAAGGATATACATCAGACCACAGGGAGAGATGGCAGGAGAGGCAGGAGGATAAGCCAAAAGAAAGTAAAATTTAATAGGAAGAATGATACTTTTTGTATGAAAATATTCATTTAAAGTAATTACAATTATTTAGCTGTTCTTTTTACTATTAGTATTTGAAAGGTCAAAATGAAATGATCAAGCTGAAGTAACTAACATCAGATGACATTTCACATAAGCCATCAGGACTCCAACCCATTCAACTAAATTACACAGCACTAATTTGATAGTTAGATTTTGTACATTTGTTAAAAAAAGAAAAGAAATGAAAGGCAAAACATACAGCTTTATTGCAGCGTTTTGAGCTCCAAAGGATTAGAGTATTATATTTCAGAAAGAGCACCAGAAAGCACCCAGTTGATAATTTTAATTACCAAAGTGCAGCCACAGACTCCATTTGGAATTATAGAGAGCCATGTTATGGAAACATGACAGATGAAAGGTATTGATCTTCTGTTAAAAAGGACAGTTCCCAATAAAGTCAGAATCAAACATATTTATTTCTTGTACCTGTAGTGTTTTTTATCTTTGCTTTAGGCTCAAAGTGTCAAACTATAGATGTGACAAACTCTACAGTCATTATTCTTCCAGAAATACTACGCAAGATAATCCACTGACCATATTGTGTCCAGTCTATTTCAGTGCTACTGCATTTCCTAATGGCTGCACAAATAAAGTGTAATCTGCTCATGCATGAGAGGCTAGTTAACTAAATCATCTGAGTTAGCATAAACTAGCATAACAGATCTGATGAAGGAGGTGCCATTGATGTTTACCTCCAATACAACCCTCTCCTCAATGAGTAGAGGCTAATTTCCTATCTAGTGAAATGAAAATATCATTCTATCAGAACCATTATATACTTTTTAAGCAATTTGTGCTACAGAAGGTCTCTGTGATTAATTAGTATATTAATAACGCAGAATATATTGACAATTGTGTTGGGGGAGTCTTTCGCTCTCTAAGTTCTTACCAATAACCAATCTATGAATGTCATTCACCGAAGATCAAAAATATGCATTTTCATTTAATCCCACTTCAACTGTCGGTTGTTATAATGTAATGGCAGATCAGTTTAAGTCCTTGGCCATGAAAACCTGCCCCTGGAATTTTGCAATACATTTGTGGAGTCTCTCCAGCTTTGTAGCTTTTGAAAATCTTCAAATGTTGACTCCTTAAAGGAATCAGCCCAGTTTTAGCAACAAAATGATCTTTTCAGATTAGTAGAACTATTAATATTTCTTATCTCACTGTAGTGACTTTCAGTGAGCTCTATAAATATTTATATTCTAGGTCACCAGATCTGGAATATTACTTGGATACTAATTAAATTTTGTAGATATTTTGTGGATGTGCTTCACCAAGCATTTCTGACCACGCATTGTTGGGATTATCCATGAAGTCTGAAGTTAGAGGAAGAAAGTTAGTAATAGTCCCTCTCCTGTAATGATATAGAATCTTTCTGGATTGAACCAGGGGCCCAATCTTACTTACCAGTATAGGCAGGCCTGCAGGCACTTCATTTCCTAATGGCTGTAGAATAAAGTGTAATCTGCTCATGGATGAGAGGCTAGTTTACTAAATCATCTGAGCTAGCATAAGGTAGCATAACAGATCTGTTGAAGGAGGTGCTATCGATGTTTACCTCCAATACAACCCTCTCCTCAATGAGGAGAGGCTAATTCCCCCCTCATGACAAAGTGGAATGAAAATAGCATTGCAGATTAAATTCAAATGCATATTTTTGATCTTGGGTGAATGACATTCATAGATTGGTTATGGGTAAGACTCCCCCAACACCATTGTCAATATATCCTGCGTTATTAATTTATTAATTAATCACAGAGACCTTCTGAAGCACAAATTGCTGAAAAGTATAGAATGGTTCTGATAGAAAGTCATCAGAACGCACAGTGTTATTAAGCAGATAATGTTAATGTTATGGCTGACCAGGCTGTATACATTTTAACCTTAAGTCCAAATACAACACTAGCATTCGCAATCGTTTTTGTAGTCAGTGGTGTGGCGTTATCAACAAAAATGTTTTCATAATTAATATTTAGATGTAACTTAATAAAATCAATTTCAAAGGCCATTTGTTTTTGATAACTCAGCTACATAAACAAGTTGCATCATCATATCTCTACCCCACTCTAAAAGTGAATTTTAAGCACTAAATCATAATGCACATAGTTTTTGAACAGTTGTCCATTACTGGATAATTTTATTTCGATTCGTATTTATTTTCTTTATTTGGGTTGTTTTTTGTTATTTTGATATTGCAAAATGTTCCACAAGGCCCTAACTCTTAATGTTGAAGAGTTTATCATTTCAAGTAGAAGTCTGATCCTTGTCTTTCTAAAATGTAATCAACTCTTTGTTGCCTAAGTTCCAGCCCTACACCCCCCAACAATTTTATCAAAATTCATTGACAACTTTGAAGATATCTCCCTGACAAAATGTGGGGGATCGCTCCAACTCTCCTTTTCAGGGGTATAACCACCTTTCATACTGTGTGTACAACCAGAATCCTCAGTTTTATTGCTTCTTGTAAAAAATAACTCGTGCACACATTTGGCTGCTATTCAGTGGATTCAATAGGAGCAGGAAGACATTAGTCCCGCGAGAAATTCAGTTAGTTGAGAGGGGATGTTAAGCCAGAGACCTCCTTTTGTTGTTTGAGAGATGACATAAGAGTTAAGACCCAATGTCCATAGTCTGACCCTTGAACCATCCCTGACCTCAGTGGGTCAGTCCTGTGGTGATAGAGCCTACATCCCTCCCACTCTCTCAGCCACCCCAGGGTGGTTCCCATTCAGCAGAAGCTCCAGTGCACAGTGTCACATCAAATCTGCTAAGGGCTGTTGTTTTCACAATGGCCAATATCACGCAGTCAGGAGATTTGATATGAGACTTGAGAAGACATTTGACAGGTTTGAATGACTTATCCCCAGCTCAACGCAACCTCTGACCTCTCCCTTCTTTTATGCAGCTCTTTACTCTACCAGCAGACCTGGGCAAATACACTCAAGCGTCATTAAGACAGCATTAGGCGAGCGTTCATAAACACAAACACACTAAACTCAGACAGCACAAAGCTCTGTAATGCAGACCACACTGTAAAATGTAATAAATTGACTTTACTTAAAAAGGTCCGTAAAACCAATCCCTCAAAATTTTCCAGTGATCTTGATCATTAATTCTAAGTAGTTAATGCAAAAAATAGAATTGATCTTTAACAGTTAAAAAAAATAATCTGAAATTTTGAGGCAATTTACAGTGCAGTTTCCTTTTTAACTAACTGCAAAAAAACTGAAACAATGAAAAGCAATGATCTGATGAAGTGAGATCCTCGTAATATAATCGGCCATAAAATAAAAACCCACCTGCCTAACATTTTTTATGTCCCCAAAGCAACTCTTTGATGCACCGTGTGTTCGGAAACCTGTCTATCAGAACCAGCATAAACTTTTTCAGCAAATTTAGCTTAAATATCCTTTCTGTGGGATTGGGCAATATGGGCTATCCTTCACTCCCAGTCAGTCCTGGGCACCCTGTCCCAGTTGACCGATCACCAATTTTCCTTCCTTAGACCACTTTGGTATGTACTAACGACTACAGACCACTAAAACGATGCTCTGACCCAGTCTCCTAGCCATTGCAATTTAGCCCTTGTAAAAGTAGTTGAGATCGTCATTCTGACCCTTTTTTTCCGGTTTCCAACACCCTAACTTCATCAACGAGTACAAAATATATTATATCCCACCATCTACTGTTATTTTTACTTCACCTGTCAGTGGTTATAATGTAATGGCAGATGGGTTTAACTCCTTGGCCATGGAAACCTTCCCTAGGAATTTTGCAACACATTTGTGGAGGATCTCCAACTTTGTACCTTCTGAAAATCTCAAAATGTTGACTTCTAAAGGAATTAGCACATTTTCGGCAACAAAATGATCTTTTCAGATTAGTAGAACTATTATTATTTCTTATCTCGCTGTGGTGACTTTCAGTGAGCTCTATAAATATTTATATTCTAGGTCACCAGATCTGGAATATTACTTGGATACTGATTATATTTTATACATGTTTTGTGGATGTGCTTCACCAAGCATTTCTGACCACGCATTGTTGGGATTATCCATGAAGTCTGAAGTTAGAGGAAGAAAGTTAGTAATTGTCTCTTTCCTGTAATGATATATAATCATTCTGGATTGAACCACGGGCCAAATCTTACTTACCAGTATAGACATGCCTGCAGGTGCAGTCACCTTTACTGGCAGAGTGTCGGGGCTATCGGGTTAAAGTTTATTCTGCCATGCTCATGTGAATCTCAGCAGAGGCTTGTGAACCAGCCAGTCCTAGTTCTGCTTATCTGTCTCTGTCGTAGTTGGCATGAGACATTTTTCTCACAATGAACTCTGAACAATGTCAAGGGAATCCAGTCTAGATATTGTCCACGGTTGCCCCTTCACAGTTGTAGCACACAACAAGGGAGGAGTGATAGATGCATTGTTACCTCATGAAAAAACCTGAGGAAACATCTGTAAGGATGACCAACACAGGCAAGCTGGAGCTGCCAGTTTGAAGTCTAGCTAATCTGCGGTTCAACTGATTAGGAATTATTGGGCTCTCACAATTAAATTGGTAGGCAGCTAGGTAATGTCCGGAAAAGTCCAGGGTTCTTTTGTATGAATATGACAACATAAGGTTATCCCCAAAGACTCCAGATTCAGAGTAACCCAGGCAAAAATAATAAAATTCTTGATTAGGTCAGTCAGGACAAAAATAAATCATTAACTTCTGGCTTGACCCAAACCAGCACTCAGCAGCTGCCAAGATTTTGTTGGTTGATATAGTTTATATTGGGTGGTTGTGTGTCACTGCAACTTTTTGCAAGGAAGCAAAAATGGTACTGGTTGACCTTTAGCATGTGTAATCTGAGCTGTCAGTTTGTATAGCTCAGTAGTAGCAAACTGGTTCCCAGCAAGAAAATGTATGTCATTTGTTTCCAATCTTTAAATGTCACTAGGTTATATAATTGGAGTGCACATCCATATCAGCACTCAAGTTGTTGTCAGTTACACTCTCACAGAATTATGATTCTAAATTTGACAGAACACATGAGACTGCAATAAACTATGCAAAGATTCTGACCGGTCATCTTTTTTTGGTGCCACTTTATTGAGGTTGGCTCGTTGGGCCATAGGACGCGTATACGCATCCATTATTGTAGCACATCTTCAGTTTGGGCCAGCTGAGGGTCACTTAAAAACCTGAGGGATTTTAAGTGACCTAAATTTAGACATCAGAGCTTTTGGATCTTCTGAGATGAAATTGACTTTGCATCCTTGGGTCGTTCTGTTTAAACATTAACATACAGGTTAAAGAGACAATCACACATGAGACATTGCCCATAATCATACACACACATCAGACAATCATGAACAACCACACATGTGGGTTAAGATCTCAGTCATCAAAACACTGGTCAGGGTTCATTGACAAAAATAGTTCATCAGCCGAGCGTGTTTACGTAGAGAGACTCTAAATCGCTTCATAGAGGGCAGAAGTCGGTACTCTCCATTCAAAACGGAGGAGATACTGTTAGCAGGTCTGAGCATACTCTTATTTTGAGTTAATTGGATGGATTGTAAATAATGAAAATAACTCACTTGTTTCTCCTCTTGTATAGGTATGGAGAGAAAGGGGAAGCCATACGAATTGAGAAGGTTATGTACACAGGCAGAGAGGGCAAGAGCTCACGGGGATGTCCCATTGCTAAGTGGGTAAGTTGCATGACATCATTTCACATGTGCTTGAAGAGCCCGAATCCTAACCTTTAAGTTGAAGGACTGGGAAAGGAGAAGAAGTCTTGGGAGAGTTTATATATTCTTGAGCCTTCCTTTTCCTCCAGTTTTAACAGAATGACTCATGAGCTTCAAAAATAAAATATTTGTCAGTCTCTCAACACAAAATGAAAGAGGAGGAAAGAGGGGTGGTGGTATTTCTAGACGCATGTCCCACCTGACAGTATAAACAACAGATTTATGTTATAATTAGGGGTCCTGGGGAGACACCTAGCCGGGTTTATCGCCACAGTGAGGAAATCGGTATGGGGTCTCATTTTGTGACAAGGGACCTTCCTCCCCCCAAGTGTCAGTCCTCACACACCCTGCTAATGACCATACAAATTCAAAACAACCCTCCCACTGAGAAAGGGTGAGTGCGCGCGTGTGTCAGTGTAGAAAATAAAAGTGAAAATAGATTAGGCATGCGAAGTTATGTAAGGTGAAGCATATATTTCCTTTTTTGTCAGTAAAACCATAATGTGCATAGAAAATAATGTGCTTTCTTTATAATAATTAATTATAATATAATTTTGTGGCCAAAATTATATACATTCTGGCAGTCTGTCCCAGATACTTTCTCTAAAATATTTTAAGAGCCAGTTTATCCGTCCTCTTTCATTGCTCTCTTCGGGGCTGCACCACAGGCCGTGCATCTTCACCGCTGTAAGGGCATTATTCTGGCTTTTTGGGCTTTGTTTGGCCAGGCGACTTACACTGTTCAGGTTGGAAAGACCCCCTCCCCCCAACATATTCTCATTGGGTCAAAGAGGTTATGCAATATCTCAAGCTTGAGAAAAAAAAGATTCTGTCTTCGGGGCACTACCGCAAGGTTTTATGTAATCCGGCTGTCGTTTTTGACATTTGTGAAAAACAGTGAGCCAGACGGGGGTTACCCCATGACACCTAGTGGCATTTACCTCGTCATTTCGTTTCCAGTTTCAGTTTTGCATGATTTAAATGCTTCTCCTTTCTAGCAAATTTGCGACAAGGCTATTTGATTTAGTTGTATTTATTTCTGTAGATAAGTCAGAACTTAATGGATTGAGGACTGTGAGCTGGTTCAGGCAGACAACTCGACTTACTCTGCTGCATTCACACATACACTGATCACACACTCATTCTCCTCATTCAATTCCTTTCCCCATCTTTCCTCAATATCTTCAAAAATATTTAAGCTAAGATATCTGTGGACATTGATTAGGGTTGGCTCAAGTTTATTGCTGCTGAAGAGACACAATAGGTGGGTTTACATGGATGACCTCATTACGAATAGATTCAGAAAAGAAGCCTAATCAGAAACAAAATGGTACATGTAAACACCCATTTACTAAATATTAGGCCCTTTCCGAATAAAATTGAATTCCCCTGCAGGGGCGTAGTCTAAATCAATTAGGAAACAAGTTTGGAAAGGCAGCCGCATTTAAAGGTTGTTTCAGAAAAATCCCTGGTGAGCATGTGCCTTGCGGCGCTAATTATGTACCCGATGCCGGCATTAATGACCTAGACAACAGCAGAGAGTTTGGTATTAATAAAAACCCTCAAAAATGATTTGGGAAAGTAAGATATAATTATCTGTACAAAGCCGTCCAAGAAAAAACATCAGGAGCCGTGACAAAAACGACACAATGAACTAATTAAAAAGTGTCGGAAAACTTTGAAGAAGCCGATATTAAGTATAAATCCCAAAACAACAAAGTGGATAAACCCAACGACTTCACGTTTTATTGAGCATAAATGAAGTAGAAAAGCAGCTGGGATAGGCTCCAGCCCCTGCAACAATGAGCAGGATAAGTGGTTACAGAAAACGTATGAATCAAAGACCTCTGTCAATGACGTGGATCTTTGTTTTCAGAATAAAAGCGCAGGATGAGGAGTTGCTTTTTTATACGTAATGATGATATTGATATTAACATATATGTAGACTAACTTCACCTTTAATGCAACAATGAATGGAGTAATTTAAGAGGAGGTAGACCTCTATGAAACTCTGACCATCAGTGCATCTGGATTTTCTGAATAAAAGCGTGCGATGAGAAGTTCCTGCTTTTAAAGTTACATCAGATGATGCTGTTATGATGATGATGCT
Organism: Lophius americanus; assembly: GCA_037951165.1. NCBI lineage: Eukaryota > Metazoa > Chordata > Actinopteri > Lophiiformes > Lophiidae > Lophius > Lophius americanus. The sequence continues at coordinate 408,951 of JBBDHG010000174.1, forward strand.
GTTATGATGATGCTGTTGTTATTGAATATTTAACTTCATAATGATGTCAGTAAGAGTAAAACCATTCACAGGTACAAATAAAGCCTTGATGTCCCCTTTCCCCCTCTCCCTCCCGCGTGATCCTGTAGGCCATAGGAGTAAACCTAAGTTATTATAAAGTTCATTCTTCATTTAAAGCACCACAGTAACAGAGAAAACAACCCAGATCACACGATAAAGGCCCACCTTCTGATAAAACTCGTTATCTATTGGTCGCTCTTGCGCTCATCACACAGCTCCTCATAGCCTTTCTTATTGTTGTGTCAACACATTTAAACAGCATTTCCAATAAGGCACCGCTCATGTAAAGGGCCAAACAGGAATATTCTTTTGGGATGATCTCATTCTAGAAGAAGAAAAGTATCAATGTAAACCCCGCTAGTGTTTACCTATCCTCACCTGGAAGAGTAAAAGCTCTAATACCTATCCCATCTGTTTCCTGTCAGGTGATCCGTCGTGGCAGCGAAACAGAGAAGCTATTATGTCTGGTCCGTCATCGTGCTGGCCACCATTGCGCCAACGCCGTCATCATTATTCTCATTATGGCTTGGGAAGGAGTGCCGAGGGCCATGGCCGATAAGCTCTACCATGAGCTCTCTGGTTGCATCACCAACTACGGCAACCCAACCAGCCGACGCTGTGGCCTCAATGATGAGTGAGTAGCTGATGGGCACACCGTGATGCAAGTTTTCTAACGTGAACATTTGGGAATATGGGACTGGGTGAAGATAGAGTCTCTGTGTGTTGGCATTTTGCTATTGTTGCATCTGTTTAACCTGCACCTTTATTAGGAAAATTAGTTCTTTATGAATCACGTGCTGTTTTATCTCTCTCATCTTTAAGTTTGACGATAACCAATGAATCAATGCTAAAAATCAGGTTGTACAGTGAAAACAACCTTGACAAACCCTTGCATGATCTGGTTTTAACACAACCACCATAAAATGCTCAGGTTTAAAAGGGCTCTATCCTGAGACAATAGACTGCATTAACTTTTAGTTAACTGTCCTGAGTAACTTATAGACTGCATTAACTTTACCTGTCTGATTTAGACATTCTTTAAGGTTAAATAGATCTGTTGTGTGAAGCGGTTACAGGAAGCTAAATAAATGTACTCCAAACCAATACTCCAATTATTGCTATCATTTCCTCATGGATATTTCTCTTCCAGCTTGTTTTTTCATACTCAGCCCAGACATAGTATAGTTTACACAAATATAGTTAATACTCATCAGATGGTGTGCTCTCTGTCTCCCTCTGCAGTCGTACCTGTGCATGTCAAGGCAAGGACCCTGAAACCTGTGGAGCTTCCTTCTCCTTTGGCTGCTCATGGAGTATGTACTTTAATGGTTGTAAGTACGCCCGAAGCAAAATACCCCGCAAGTTCCGGCTACAGGGAGACCGCCCTGAAGAGGTAGTCATCATATAAATTATTAAATGAAGTTACTTTTTTTCAAGAACTACTCGTGTCATCTTCTAATTGTCAACTGTCATTTCATAACTCTATGACTCTGTGTTCAGTTCTGACCCATGTTTTTTCTTGTCAGGAAGACAAACTCAGGGATAGATTCCAGAATCTGGCAACAGAAGTGGCTCCTTTGTACAAGCAGTTAGCTCCACAGGCCTACAGTAACCAGGTTTGTTTCACACACAAATTGCAATCGAAATTTTAGCCGTCATTTAATAAATTACTGCTTCTTCACTGGTATTCTGAGAATCAGAAAATATCCATTGACATGCATTAATTCAACTAAGGCTATGATCCACTGCAACAGCTCATATTTGACTAAAAAGGCCAAAACCAACTGTGTGTGTCTCTGGTCGCGGTGAATGTAAGATATCAAGTTATCTCTGTTCTTCAGTGTCAGACAGAGTCAAAAGCTCCCGACTGCAGGCTGGGTTTGAAGGAAGGCCGTCCATTCTCAGGAGTCACTGCTTGCATGGACTTCTGTGCCCATGCTCATAAAGACCAGCACAATCTGTACAATGGTTGCACAGTGGTAAGATCATCCACCACACTCCTTAATTTGCTTTTTGGAGATATATTTAGATGATGTCTTACTTATTGTCCTCTTCTCCCTGTCCATTAGGTGTGTACTCTAACGAAAGAGGACAACCGTGAAGTGAAAAGGATCCCAGAGGATGAGCAGCTCCACGTTTTGCCTCTTTATAAGGTCTCCCCGACTGATGAGTTTGGCAGTGAGGAGGGCCAGCGCTTGAAGATGCAGACAGGTGCCATCCAGGTACTTCAGGCTTTCCGGCGTGAGGTGCGCAAATTGCCCGAACCTGCAAAATCCTGCCGACAGCGTAGACTGGAGGCTAAGAAGGCCTCGTCTGAGAAGAAGAAAAATAAACTCATCCAGCAGGCAGGGGAGATGCCAGAGAAAACTTTGGTCAAGGCAGAGGTGTGCGTCACAGGTTCCCCTCAACCTCAAGGCAATAAAGGTAAGTTATGCGCAGTGTTTCTTTTAAAGCTACTCGTAGCCTGGTTTGATTGTGTGTGACACATGTTCAGACTGGAAGTTAAATTATTCTCAGTTGACATGGTAGATAACAAGGCCCATTGCAAAATAATTAAAAAACAAAAATATATTTAAGCTTCATCGTGTAATTCATCTTTCCTTTGTATTCAAATGTGTAGCAATTGTGAAGCAAGAGGTGAAGCCCAACATCAAACAGGAGCACTTCAACGGATCACCTGACGGATATCCTGTGCAGGCACCGGACGTGTTCAACAACATCTACCAACACCCTGTCTACTATGCAAAGGGAGGCCTTCAGCAAACTGGCCAACCCTCTGCACCAGACCCAATAAATGGTTACCATCACAATCTGCCGGGAATGCACAATGGTTACTACGTCTACCCCCCCAATGCACTTTTCCCCCGTAAGCTGAGGACCTACGAGGGTAGAAACAGCTCTTTGACCAAAGCAGGCAGTAAAGCTGACCAGGGAGACAAGAAGCCTGATATTCCCAGCCATCAGGCCAGAGTGGCCCAGTCCTACTCCAACTACCCAGAGCACGCCAACCAACAAAACCGCAGCCACTACGGCCTGGCTGCTGACTACAACCTGTCCCGTCCTTCATCCGTCTCCTCTGAGCACTCCAACAGAGGCACTCCAGTCATCAAACAGGAACCTATGGATTTGCCTGTCTATGAGGGCACAATGCCGAACCAGGCTGGACCCATCACACCGAGCACCACACCCCAGCCTGCTGGATGGCCAGGGCACAAGCTTAATGGAAACATAGTCCCTACTAACTGGGACAGCCACCTGAACCTCAAACAAAATCATGAAGCTTCATTTTTGAACACAGACAAGCTGCCATTTAACCAGCATCCCCAGCAGCAGCAGCCCTCTTCATACCATCCACGGTGGACAGGCTACTCTGGCTCTAATGCCCTGATGGTTTCCCCTGCCGCATCACCATCACCCCAGTTAGCTCCCTCTCCATCCCAGTCCCCTCACCTAGGCCCAGCGCTCCCAGGTAACATACATCAAGGCTCTTCACGCCCCGTAACCCCACGCCCAAGCACCCCTCACCCAGTTACCCCACAGCCTGGTAGCTCTCAGTCAGGCTCAGTAACACCACAGCCAGGCACGCTAGGCTCAGGAAACCCCAGACACTGGGTCAGCCCTGCTCCTAGTCCTCAGCCGAATCCATGGGCCATGGGGCCGGCGTCGTATAACCCTGCTTTGAATCACAGCAATCCTGCAGGAGCCTACCCAGACAAGATTTGGTCCAAGACTGGGGAAAGTCGGTGTTCCACTCCTCTTGGTCTCCAAGAGAAAGCCTGGAAATCTTGTGGAGGTTCGATGGCAGGCAGCACCCCTTCCTCTGCCCCTGAAGGTCGCCTTTTCCCTGATGCCCTGCAGCAGTCAGATCAGGCCTGCTGGAACCCCAGCCAAGCCGATAGTGACGTTGAGAGCACTAAGGGCCGTGAAGACGAAGTGGAAGAGGTGTGGTCTGACAGTGAGCACAACTTCCTAGATCCCAACATTGGTGGTGTAGCGGTAGCACCAGCTCATGGCTCTATCCTGATTGAATGTGCTCGACGGGAATTACATGCTACCACTCCGCTCAAAAAGCCAGATCGCACCCACCCCACCCGTATCTCCCTGGTCTTCTACCAGCACAAGAACCTCAACCAGCCCATGCACGGCCTGGCTCTGTGGGAGGCTAAAATGAAACTGCTGGCGGAGCGAGCGCTGCAGAGGCAGCAGGAAGCAGCTCTTCTGGGCCTGTCCCAAGAGGACATCAAGGCCCTCGGAAAGAAACGCAAGTGGGGGGCAGCAGCGGCAGGTGCTAGTCCAGGACCTGGACAATCTAAAGACAGGAGGGAGGGGCCGGTGACGCGGTTAGCCCCCACTTTCCACACCACCTCTATGGTTACTGTGTCTCCCTATGCCTTCACCCGCCTCACTGGGCCATACAGCCACTTTGTCTGAGGTTAGACAAACAGCCTGAAAGCGACAGAGTGGGACATTAGAGGGCTGGAGAGAGCAACGTCTAGGATGAATGTCTCTCAGCCGTCCCACATTCTGGCATCTCTCCATCCTGCCCTCTCTGAAGGAGGGGACATGTTCATTGTTTTTTACCTCATGTCAGGCAGTGGTTTGGGTTCAGACACACTGCCTGTGGTGCTCTTCCTCTTTGTACCCTGGAGAGGAACTCCATTGCTTCTTCTTGTTTATAGAATTTTAATGATTCTAATTATTGCTAATTATCAATATTATTATGATTGATATTGTTACTGTTAATGTTGTTATTACAGGTATTATTATAATGAAGACGTGTTTATTTTTTATGATTGCTGTTTTCATTAATGTTATTTTTAATGATGTGATTGTTTTGGGTTATATATATATGTTTTCTAATCAATCAGTCTGGGTTAAACGGACTCAGACAGTTTCTTTTCCCCATGTTTTGAAAACCGTATTTCCTGTTTGACCATGTTTGTTCCTTTCAATCTTCCAACGGCACTTAGAGGAGGAGCCATCATCAGTCTGACAACGACAGCAAATCAATATTACAGTAATCATGTAATATTTTTAAAAAAAGTTTTCAATCAGGCTTCCCTTAGATATCTAATTATTTAAAACAAATTTCTGGTTAGTATTGATCTGGGCCACTATTTCCTAGTTCTGTTGATTTAAAGTTTTGTGGCTGAAACTGAGGCAGTTTACCTTCAGCCTCCCATCTCAAAATACAAAGCAAACACTTACTTGTCTACACATCTGGTGGACAATGGGCTGGAGCCAATCCCAGCAAGAGGTGTGGAGATTTACGACTTTGTGAAATATAATCACATAAAGGAAATCACCGCTTTGGCTGGAGAACAAATGAAACTGTTGGTCAGTAAAGACAGTTTGTTGGCAAGTAAATGTGCACAGCAGCCACATATTTTTGAGTCTGGGTGGGGCATAGCATGGTTTCAGCAGTTATCCTTGCTGTGGCTGTTTTGTGTGAGAGCAGAACAACTATGACACTCAAGCTAAACCTAAGTATTGAACCAAACAATCATCATGATTCAGAATTAGGGACATAATCCCAGGTTAAACATAATTGTACTAACCGAACCACATTAGGCAAAGATGTCGCTGATCCTCTTGTTATAAGGTGATGCACTCCTCCTCTTTTTCTGCATGCCTCCAGCATTTCAACCGGTGCTCAACTTCTAGCTTTGACTGATTCCCATTTCCTTACTAGTCATGTCACTCGATTCTGTGCTTCGGTGCCCCATCTCAAATCTGCCTCAGCTGGCATTGGCAAGTAATAATTTCTGTTTTTACTGATGTGGAACCGCAGAACGATGAGCTTTACAGAGGTGCAAAACATTTGTCACGCAAAGAAATTAATAATGAATTATCCTACCATTATCTTACTGATGCTTTCTATTGCTTGTCATGTTTTCCTGTAAACTACATGTAAGGCGCTCCACAGAGGAAAAAAAGTCATATTATTTGTAAATGTCATTTGACCCAGGTGGGTAGTTAGACCACATCAAGGTGGAACAGATGACACACTTTATCTTCCTGTGATGTTTAAGTATGGATGGGCACTTCCCAGTTTAACCTCTAGAGGGCAGCAATGGGTGCTACATGTGCTGGAGATCCACTTGTTGCTTTAAACATCCATGACCAGCAGAGAGTGCTCTCACATCCTGTTTGCTGACCATGAGTGGGTCTCTACATAACCACTCAAGGCAAAGCTGAACTGGTGGCTCAAATGTGAATGAGATCTGGAGACATTTTTGGGGAAACTTAGATCATAGGGGAAACAGCGTTGAGACAGCAGTGCTTCTGGTGCTCCTACACAAACCTGGTGCTCTCCTATTACACTTGATTCACTAAAAGGGCCCACACCTTCCTCTGCATGGTGCTGCCATCCTCGAGCAGAGCAAGGTAGTGTTTCCTGCAGGCACCTTGTCACCACAGTGCCAATCAATCAAAGTATCCGCCCCGCAGTTGCACCGTTGTCATCGGGAGTTTTTACAATTTCCTGTGGCAATGTCCAGGACATTAGATAGCCGTGAGTTGAAGTGAGACCTTAGTTAATTGTCAATGCAAATGCAAGGTGTGTGTGTGTGTGTGTGCGCGTGTGAGAGAGCGAGTGAGAGAGAGAGAGAGACAGAGAAGAGCCAAAGAGAGAGACTAGCCTGGACAGTGATCCTGTAGTGGGTGATTCACCCAAACAGGTGACTTGTTTCATCTGTTGCCTCTCCCTTAAGTCTCCAGCTCTCTGACTCACGCTGTGGAGACTGCCCACAATCACATGTCACTTACTGAGGGAAGAGAGTCATGCATATGTCCCTTTATCGCTCCAGATCTCTGCTCATTTTAACCAGCTTTTTTTTTTCTTTTTTTTTTTCTTTTTTAAACTTATTTATTACTACATGGTGATGATGATGATGATGATGATGATGATTGTCTTTGATGTTATTGCTTTTTCATCTTTTTTTATATAGCTAATACAAATTGTACATAGAGAAGAAAAGATTTATAAAAGCACTTTTAATCTTGATTTTAATGACAAAAACAAAAAGAGCCGATTATTGACAACTTGAAGCTAAGTTTTTTTTTTTTTTTTTTAATTTTCTCAAGAGAGAGAGATAAAAAAAATGTAAATATTAAAATATTTAGGTAAGATTATTTAACTGGTGAGGATAGAAACTAAACCATGAATGACAAGGAGGTATTTTGAAGTCTCTGACAGCCCTCAACAAAAGTGAAGCAACACTTGGTCCCAACGTATTGTGTGTAGACGTGTGCTTAGTAACACTGCTGTTTTGTTTTTGTAAGTACTGTAAAACGCAAATACACTCACTCGTTTAGGTGAAATGAATTTACTAGACTCGTTCAGTGATGACAGTCAAATAACCTGAGGATCCCCCGTGTTGCAGCTGTCTGAACAACGCCAACCCCACGTCTGGAAATAGCATGAAATTCAGTTTAAGAAAAAGTCATGTGTGAATTTGGCTTCTTAAAACCCAAGACAAAGCTGGTAAAATTTCGAAAGCAAATTTAATTTACATTAGCAAAATTTGATCTGGTGCTCAACAATGCTTATTCTTAAAAAAATGTAAGGGTAGCCAAATAATTGGGCTGATGATGATTGTTGTTAAAGATCAGACATTTGTGAAACACCTCTGTGCCGAGTGTTCGTCTCTATGCTACTAATGCAGTTTGGGCTAGCAGCTAATTAGCTTTGCTTAGCATAAAGTCTTGATAGAAAGGGAAGCAGCTAGCCTGGATCAACCTACCAGCACCTCTTAAACTCCCTGACACAATATTTATAGTTTGTTTTATCAAACATAACAAATCTGAACACATTATTGTTTGGTTTCGTGGAAATTGGACAACCAGCAGAGACTACAGGAAGTCATTACATCTAGTTCCTGGTCTTTATGTCAAGCTCAGCAGGATTTAACATGCAGGAATGAGGGTAGCAAGAGAATCTTATCTCATTCTTATTAGGTCGGACTGTTGCTTTAATGTGATTTGTGTTGCTGTACTGACAATTATTTGCAAACCGGGTGATGTTTAGGAACAAATAGGTTGTTTCTGAGCCTGAGTTGAATCACTGGGCAATGTTTTAGGGATGTTTTTCGGGAGGCGGAGCCCGGGAAACTTCAGGGTTTGACTATCAGGTCAGAGACTCCGCCCTTGAACCAGAGTCACATGACCAACAGATGCAAGGGCTGGGAGCGCTGCAGCTTTTAACACACGAATGGCTCACAGAACACACACACACTTGAATCTAACCATGGGTGCTGAGGATTCTTGACTTTGTAAACTCCGAAACGTCTCACAAGTTTGGTGGGATGTTCTGCGTTCCACTGCCCATACTGAGATGAGAGGGTCTGTCAGCTGGTGCTATCATGCTACACCTTTAAATTCACTGTGTTAAAAGACAAAAAAAAAAAGAAGAAGAAAGAAACGTGAGGGATAAATGATTGCCACACATTTTTCTGAGCTCTTTCGAATGTCCAGAGAAGCTCAACTCTAGCAGTTTACTGGCATTGGAAGCTGCCCCTGGTGCTGACTTTTCTGAAAGTCTTTTGTTACATCAGAGGAAATTTACATCTCTGTTTGAGGGGAGCACTCAAAAAAAAAAAAAATCTACAGTTAATTACATTCTCTATTAACCTTCATTCCATATTGTACTTGATTACATCCCGACTATGATGAGATATAGAGTCATATTATACGAAGACTGTTATCCGGGGCTCACAGTTTGGTACCACGCAAGTACCAAAGGATTTTAAAATGATATTTGGAGTATGTTGTACATGTTGATGGTAACTGAATGCTAAAATATTTGATCAATACGAGAATGGCAAATGTGTACTGCCTCCCCCTCCCCCTTCCTCCCCCTCATGCACTTCCTTATCCACTCTTTCTCTCAACACCTTGTATATTTTGTCTTTATCACACAAACATAGATATGCATCTCACCGTGGATGACAACTTATTTAATACACACCCTTTAGATTTGGAACCGACTCAGACCCTTGCCGTACAGAAAAAAAAAAATGAATAGAAATGAACCTACACAACAGGCAGCTACATTCCTTTTTGAGTTTTAGGATTGTTCTTGGTTCATAATTTTGTTGTCAAGGATGCAGTATGTAAAAAAAAAGTGTTTTTGTTGAGTCTCTTTCTCTTTGTAGCTGTATGGTGTAATATGTGAATACATAGTGTATGTGGTAAAAAATAAAGTCCACAATATTGTTTTATGTTGCGCGATAAATAAAAACATTGAAGTGAAGACCTTCTGTTTGTGATTTTTACTTTTACTCTGATTCTGATTCACTAATTTAGTTGTAAGAACATTTCTCCTTAAAAGGAACATTATGGGAGACATAAAATAAACCATATGGATAAAAATTTGAAAATCATTTTCTACATGCTGGTACTTTCCACACTTGAAAAATAACATCTTCATGGGCGAATTGACTTATGGAGTGTGCGGCTTTTGCTGATGCAAAACCGATGCAATTCATTGCGTCTAATTAACAGAGCAGTGGCAAACGCTGATTAGTGTTTGCACTGGTGAGGGAGGAGAGAGATCTTATATTCATTCCTGGTGGAGATGGGAAGCCAATAAAGGGAATGAAGATCTGGGGTGATGTGCTCGTGTTTACAAACTCTCATCAGGATTCTTGCAGCACTGTTTTGAATATACTGAAGTCTTTGAAGTCTTTTATCAGGGATCCCGATGAGAAGTGAGTTACAGTAATCCAGTCGGGAGGAGACGAACGCGTGAACCAGCTTTTCAGCATCAATCAAGGTGAGTGAAAAACGGAGTTTGGAAATATTTCTGAGATGGTGAAAGGAGATCTTGCAGATGTGTTTGATGGGGGATTCAAAAGTGAGTTGAAGGTTGAATCTTACACCGAGGTTTGTGACTGATGAAGAGAGGGGAATGTCGTGACCAGAGGAGGTAATACTGGTTATGGAGGAAGACTGGGTCTGATGTGGGGTCCCAATTAAAATAGCTTTGGTTTTGGAGCTGTTCAACTGGAAAAAAATTGTTTTTCATCCACACCTTTATCTCCTCCAGACAAGCGCGGAGAGTTGACAGGGGAGATGATGATGACGAAGAGGATGAAGAAGCTGCGGAGGAACATGTGTCAGTTGTTATGTAGATTTGCGTGTCATCAGCGTAGCAATGGAATGAGAGTCCATATCGACTGATGACACGGCCAAGGGGGAGCACGTATAGTATGAAGAGAATGGGGCCAAGGACTGATCCCTGGGGGACCCCACAGGTGACGGTGTGTGTCCGGGACTTTGAACTTCCTAGGGAAACATATTCTGTTCTGTTGGTGAAGTAGGATTGAAACCAGTTTAGGGCGGTGGCAGTGAGTCCAGTGGTTGGATGTAGGCGGTGTAGGAGTATTCCATGGTCAACTGTGTCGAAGGCAGCAGACAAATCAAGGAGAATCAGGAGGGAAGGTGAACCAGCATCTGCTGCCATCCGTAGGTCATTTGTGACTCTAAGCAGAGCTGTTTCTGTGCTGTGGGCGGAGCGGAAACCAGACTGAAAGCTTTCAAAGAGGTTGTTGTATTTGAGGTCGTCCTGGAGGTGGGCAGCAACTACTTTTTCCAGAACTTTGGAGAGGAATGGCAGTTTGGAAACGGGCCTGTATAATGCAAAAACATCTAGGTAAAGATGTCAAGTGGTCTGATTATGGCGGCTTTTAGGGCAGATGGAATAAAGCCAGCCCGGAAGGATTGGTTTATAACAACGGTGATCAGGTGACTGAGATGTTGGGCTGTAGGAAAGGGGTTGAGGGCACAGGTGGAGGGTTTCATCGTCCTGATGATATCCTCAACCTCTTTGTGTGAGATTTCTGGGAAACAATTTAGAGGCTGGGAGACCTCAAACTGTGAGTAAGCAGACTGGATAGGTAGAGTGGAACCAGTTTGGTGGGATGTTCTGTGTTCCACTGCCCATACTGAGATGAGAGGGTCTGTCAGCTGGTGCTATCATGCTACACCTTTAAATTCAATGTGTTTAAAGACAAAAAAAAAAAAGAAGAAAGAAACGTGAGGGATAAATGATACCCACACATTTTTCTGAGCTCTTTCGAATGTCCAGAGAAGCTCAACTCTAGCAGTTTACTGGCATTGGAAGCTGCCCCTGGTGCTGACTTTTCTGAAAAGTCTTTTGTTACATCAGAGGAAATTTACATCTCTGTTTGAGGGGAGCACTCAAAAAAAAAAAATCTACAGTTAATTACATTCTCTATTAACCTTCATTCCATATTGTACTTGATTACATCCCGACTATGATGAGATATAGAGTCATATTATATGAAGACTGTTATCCCGGGCTCACAGTTTGGTACCACGCAAGTACCAAAGGATTTTAAAATGATATTTGGAGTATGTTGTACATGTTGATGGTAACTGAATGCTAAAATATTTGATCAATACGAGAATGGCAAATGTGTGAACCAGAAAGGACAGAACGGATTGAGTCAATTTTTCTTTTGAAGAAAGCCATGAGATTATTACAGGGCTTTTCTATAATTTCTGTAAGTTGGGGAGAGATGGTGGTTTTAAAAGATGATTGATAGAGGAAAACTGCTGCTTAGAATATCCAGGACTGGTTTTGATGATGTTTGAGTAGAACAAACTCCCTTTATTTTGGAAGTTGAAAAGCACAACATCATCAATGACAACACAGATCCCTTTTATGAGGACAAGAGTAGAAATGAAAGAGATGGCGTTTGGTTGCAGGAGTTCCTGGATATATACAAGGACATCGTGTAATTATCTACTATTAAAAAGTGAGACGTGATTTTGCCCAACCAAAATATACTGACAACAGCAAAGAGCCATTCGGTAGCTTTCGATCTTCAAAGCCGGTTTAAAACGACAAAGCAGCAAAAACAGAGCATGCACGCGCAAACGCTGGCGGTGGATGTACGCGAGGTCTATATTTTACTAGAACTGACATTATCCGCCCAGATATCACGCGGAGGCTCTTTCCCTTGGGTCCGAGGCGCAGCACGGTTACCCAATCTCCTGTGTGTCCCGTTTCTGTTCCAGAGCGCGAGCGCCCACCGCTGTGTTAAGGGCAGGGCCGCCCCTAGCCAAATTGGTGCCCTAAGCGGAATATATTTATGGTACCCCCCCCCCCCCCCCCCCCCCCTCTATAAATAATTTGACAAAAAGTTATGATATGTCTCAGATCAACAAATAAAACATTTAAATAAAGAAATATGAAATAAATACTTGTGAGTCCCAAAAAATAAACAAACTTCAACCTGAAATTAAATGAATGGATAAATAAATAGCATAATAACAATAATACTAATAGACAGTGCTTCAACATAAGTAAAGTACTTGAATTTAAGTTACCTTCAATTCTCAAATGAATGTATCGTGGTCAAAGACGGCAATTAAATAACATAATCAGAAATCCTACATTTAACCTATAAATTATATAGATATAAAATATATTTAATGCAGTTGTTTTTCTTTTGTGAAGCGATTAGGTGACAACGGTGACGTAATGGCGTGGCTCTGATTTGGCTACTTGCCAATGGAATAGCAAAAAGGTTCTGAGGAGTTGCTTGAGTTGAACTAACTAAGCACTGACACTAGCAACAGCAACAAACTGCCCCCCCCCCCAGGTCTGTGAAGGTATTATTATCATAATAATAATACCTTCACAGACCTGTAAGAGACACACCTCTGAGTCAATCCCCTCCTACAAGCCAATGACCTGTTGACTCTGGAGAGTTTGTTGAGCAAGTTCCTCCATGAAGGTTCAATTCTGTTCCTGGGTTGGAATGATACTTTTTTGTTGTTGTTCTGCGGTTCGGATCGGGCCATGTCCTGCTGCAGACTTAAGGTGTTTCATTCTCCATTCGGCCATTGTCCCGCTGCTGTGTTGTAGGGGCAAAGGCAACATTTATTGCCACAATGGGAATTGCAATCATACACAAATCCGGGGCAAACTGCACTCAGGTGCAACAAGTTGTGGCCGTGTTTTCGGTAGCGTCATCCATGCTGCAATTTCTTTGAGAGTAGGTCCTAAAGACGGTTTGAATAGCCGTTTCATACGATACGCAGAAACACACAAACCCCTCCCCTTTTTTCAAATCTTTTTTTTGTTTGCATTCCACAGCATCTGGCGCTCTGGACCAGATTTTCAGTCATATTTGCTCCATTCACCCTTCGCTCAACTCTCACCAGTCCCTATTGTTCACAAACACCCCCACAGCCCGATGCTGCCCCCACCATGCTTCACCGTTGGTCTGGTATTGGGCAGGTGATGAGCGATATCTGATTTTCTCCATGATGCTTCGAAATTAGGCCAAACTGTAAAATGTTGGTCTCATCAGCCCGGAGAATCTTGTTTCACACAATAACTCATAATTCATCACACCTCATTGCTAGAGCTGCATACATTATATTTAGGTGTTTTGCATTTTTGCACCATGGATGGAGGGAAATGTCATTTCAGTTTCTGCATATGTCTGGCACAAGTGAGAAAATGACAATAAAGTTGAAAAATATGTTTTTATTATTGTTGATCTGCTCTGTGCTCTAGTGCCCGTCTGTCCATCCTGGAAGAGGGATCCCTCCTCTGTGTCTCCTCCTGAGGTTTCTTCCCTTCTTTCCCCTGTTAAAAGGGTTTCATATGAAGCTGTTCCTGACCCGGACCGAGGGTCTGAGGTCAGAAGATGTTGCATCACGTACAGATTGTATAAAAGCCCATCGAGGTAAATTGTGATTTGAGATTTTTGGTTATACAAATAAAGTTGACCTGACTTGACTTCAGTCTGGCCTCTCTGCCGTGAAGCCCAGATCGGTGGAGAGTTGCAGTGATGGTCGACCTTCTGCTGGCTCCTCCTATCTCCACACAGGAGCTCTGGAGCTCAGTCAGTGACCATCAGATTCCTGGTCACCTTTATTACCGAACCCCTTCTCCCCTGATTGCTCAAGTTCGGCTGGAAGACCAGCTCTAGAAACAGTCCTGGTTGTTCCCAAGTTCTTCCATTTTAGAAATCATGGAGGCCACTGAGCTCTTGGGAACCTTCAACGCAGCAGACATTCTTTTGTAGCGTTGTACTCACAGGGATTATTCCTTTGTTCCACCCCATGGCTTGGTTTTTTGCTCTGATATGGATAAATCAGCTTTGAGACCTTATAGACTAGGTGTGTTTCTTTCCAAATCAGGTGGAGTGAGTTGAATTCACCACAGGTGGATCAACCAAGTTGTAGAAACCACTCAGAGATGAGCCGGAGGAACGGACGGGAAGCCTCATAGAAAAGGATCTGAATACTTCTGTGAATGTGATATTTCCGTTTTTGTTTTTGAATAGATTTACAAATAGTTCGAAATTTCTTTTTTTTTTTTGGTTTTGACATTATGGGATACAGAGTGACAAACGGCCTTCTGGATGCATTGCAATTCGCCCATTAGAATTGTTGACTGGATAGAAAGGATAAGGACAAACAAACAAGCAGAAGTGCTGCACATCATGTCTTAAGAAGTGGATAAATGGCATTCAAATGATGTGTGTCACTCTGGCCTCTTCAGGAGTCAAAGCGGGGAGGTGACCGCCGACCTTCGCCTGAGTCACTAATTTGATCCATCAAAGACTAACTCCAGTACATTTCACTGATTGGTGCTTTCATTTTGATGAATGACCTCTGTGCGGCCTCTTCTGGAGGACTTCACTGGAGGCAGGGATTGAAAAGAAGGGTGCAGTGAAAAGGAAAATGCTGGACTGTTAATCAGAATCAAGAGGGTAAGGGGAGTCTGCTTCTTCCAGGCCAGATAACAAATAAAACTGATTTTTATGAACAGAAAAAGTTCATATTCTTGCTTCGTTTGTGATTGTGATTAGTTTGAGTTGAATTCTTGGGTCTGCTCATGTGAAGGAGGAGATTTTGGAGAGTTGATGATTTGATTGAGGTAAGTTGATCCATTATGAGCTTCACTCAGTTCTGCGGGACACTTCCTGGCCCCTAAGTGTTTAACCTCTCACGGAAAGAGTCATTTGCGCCATAAAAACTTTTGTTGCTCTTGTTGAATGAAGATATGGTCACTAACAGATAGTTTACGCTGGAAATAAAAACCCCTTCAAAAATAAATTAGGTGCTTTTTAATCTTCGAATGAATAAAAAAGACTTTATCTTACTCATATTAGAACGTTTTGAGTGTCAGAATAATTGAAAGTTGTATAAAATGAACATTATGTTCTCGAAATAATTTTAGAAAATGATGTGTCAGCATTTTTACGCTAAAAGTTGTCCTCCAGTTTTCAAGATTCTGGGATTTAACAAGGTTTGATCAGGACTTTAAATGAAGTGCAATGGATTCTCTGGATTAGAAATAAGACAAATACACTTGGTAATATTTTGAGTTTTTGCAGTGTAGCCTGTAATGGAGACCATCTATGTGGGTTGTACGGAGGAGACAGAAGATAGAGGTAATCTGACCTTCTAACAGGGTTTCTGTGGTTCATCATTGACATTTGGACCACTATTGCACGTCTGTAACAGGACTATTTTAATTCACATTTATATAAGCCATTGGAGATCAAACTCTTTCCCTTTTCTTTCTATCTGCATGTACATTATTCATGTATTGTAATTTACATTTGTGTTTTATATTTCTTAATTTTTGGATTGAGTGTATAAGTATGTGTATATGTATTTGTATATATATATATATATGGGGATTAATAAAGTTTCTGTCTGTCTGTCTCTCTATCCATCTATTTATCTATCCACCCTGCCATCGATCGATCTATCTATCGCTCTACCCTTCCATCGATCGATCTATCTATCGCTCTACCTATCTATCTATCTATCTGTCTATCTATCTATCTATCCATCCCTCCATCCCTCCATCCCTCCATCCATCCATCCATCCATCCGTCTAACCCTAACCCCCTGGACGAGAGACCTCTTGTGCTCCCAGAGATTACCTTCTTTCCACTTTTACTTTTTGCTTCACTAATGGAATGATCCCCTGCTAGTCCAGAGGCCGACATCTGCTGCAAAGCGTTGACGACGCTGCTCCAATGCGATCCATGAAAAATACACAATATTACAACCTTGGACAAAAAAGTCATTTCAATTATCTGTTTCCCCTCTGCTGTCGTTCGCCCACGCACCCACAAGGAGTCATCGGTGTGAAAGAAACTGAACAGAAGTCTTGTCCGTAACTCAGAGCCGTTGACAGACCAGGTGTTTTATCTTTAAAATAGCATCCATGACCCCATGGAAAGTAAGCTAGAATCAACAAATGGATGGACTCCACCGAACCTAAATATGGCACCCAATGTATTCCTAAAAAATAAAATAAATAAAAATAATGCAAAGACAAAGATAATTTGCAGCCATCATCCAGAGGTAGACTCAGGGGTATTAGGGCCAGGCATTAGAAAATAAAAAAAATGAGAGATGAAAGTTGTTGTTTTTTTCCTATTTAATTTAAAAAAAGTAGGATTTTCTTGAAATTTTGAGCTTTTTCTACAAAGAAAAGATGAAAAGAATTTATTCCCCCTCTCATTTCTTCTCTTATGTCTGGCCCTGATACTCCTTGGTACAGAAGTTTGGTCTCACATGGACTCTTTATTTTTTTACTTTTTCAACATCATAAGACGTTTTCACAGGTTGGAAGTCTACCTGAACTCACACAGCTGCCAAAAACTGTGTTTATTTCTTTCTAAAACCTTTTTTAATCTGAAACCTGTCCGCCGCGCTTTAATTTAAAATTGTTTTTTGCTGACAGGCGCCACCTGCAGGTGAAATAATTGCGGTACATCCTTGTTTTACACTATATGTCTTTAATGAACAAATGTTAACACTTTGGGAACAGATCATGAATTGGAAATATTAACTATATAATAAAATAATTTATTCAAAAAAATAAAATTGTGGCATCCCTATTTAATTATATAACTTATGTAACTGTCAAATAATGACTCACAGTGCATCTCAAATATTCTAAAGTTTTCTCTGGGGTACATACAGTGCCTCGTTTTCTCTCCAAAGCTGTGTCTTTCTCCAGAGCCACGAACAGAAAAGGGGATTTCCTGGGAATTTAGGGGCCACCAAACACCTAAAACAGTTTTATCTCTTTTCTCTCGCTCAAAAGCAGCATTTTTCTCTCATTTTCTTTATCGGTTCTCCTCAAATGTTTGGATAAAAAAAAACGCCATTCTGCTCACAATCCTATAATCACCAGTTTTTAACTTTCTACATCCAGAGTTTATGAATAATAATGACGAAGAGTCGAGAGAATAAAGTGTCTTTTTGGGAGCTCTGATTCGATTAGTACGATGAAAAATCACTGGGGCAAAATTCGGATTCACGCAAACATGGTTTGCTCAGGCTCATTCATTTTGTGTCGCGTCACAAGAACTCCTTAACTAGACCCCCACAGTAAAGGTATATCCCAAAAAAGTCCCTAATTACCTACCTTGTTCAAGCAACACCCCCGATTGGGCTCCTCAAATTAAATGTTTGCTTATGTCCCTAAGTACTTTCATTACAAAAAAAAAGGTCCACCTAGTGAGCAAAACATTAACTGTTGGAGTAAAACACTACGTAGACAATAGATGGCGTCGGGTCTGTACATACGTGTTTATGCAAATTTGGACTTATTCGAATCAATGGTTGAGAAATACTGGCGCCAAAACGTTCGGAGATGAAACTCCCCCTAGTCTCCGATATATATATAACCAAAGAAACCGGTTCTTATTTGCACAATAATAATATAATATAAAGTTTGAAAATATCGACAAGATGCATCTCCCGGTTGGACAAAACCGGACAACCAATTGAGAAATTATGGCCTCAAAAAATTTGGAGATAAAATTCCCTTGAGCGTCGGAAAAAAATATACGACAAAACGCTCCCAAAAGCAATCCAGTTCTTCCTCGCACCGAGGTCTATGTGTGTATAAAATTAGAAAAGGATTCATGTGACAGTTTTTGAGTAACTGCGCTAGCACGAAGGATCTGGCGAACGCGACGATTCCATAATATCTCCGACTTTTCCCTCTCATGCTGAATAAAGCGTCCATCCCTAGAATGACAAAGAATAGTTCACAAATCTAAATTCATCTTTGTTTACGGTCTCGTCTCTTTTCTGGCCACGGGAGAAGATCAATTATACGGATGCTGGGCTGAAATTGTTTCCTATTATTGTGTTCTCTCTCTCCCCAAAACAACATTCACCTGTTTTGTTTTTTTTCCTTTGAATGTCAGACGTTGGAATTTGACATTCTCTCTGTATTTTCCCCAACCTCCTGTTGAGTAAATGCCGTCTGTTGTGCGTCTCTTTGTGAGGACGTATTAAATACACGTCCCGATCGTGCCAAATGTTGATTATTTCGCAGAACATAAACCACGTTCCCATAGGAGCGATAAAGAGGATTCACTGGGGGTAGATAATATTCAAGGTCATTGCAGTTGTATGTAAATTAGTTCATTTGGACACCATGCAAGGGGAAAAAAAGGGATGGAAGCAGCTGAAGAGTTTCTTTGTATGAAAGACTTGAAAGCTGAGGATACACATGAAATATTGAGAGTAAACACTGATGGAGGGTCTCAGAGTAGAGATTCAGTTTATAATGATGGCGATCCATATATATGCAAAGGAAGGCAAGAAGTCTTGTTGCTAATGAGCAGGAGTTTTAAACAAACGTCGCAGAGTAAGAGCCTCCAAATGATTTATTTTGAATACATGAAACTTGGCTGCGACCTCACCTTGACTTCAACATTGCAGGACATTCTTCACTTCGATGTGACAGGTTGGATTATCAAGGAGGAGGTTGTTGTGCATTTCGGAAGGATAACAGATTAAAGGAGCGCCATCGGCAGCTGACATGGATTGTGTAATTATTGAAGTGTGCAACACTTACGCCTTAATAAAAGAAACAATAAGCAAAGAAAACTGAGGGCCTGAAGTTGAGGGTGGAATTGATTAACTCTTTAATGTTAAAAAGAAAAACATTATGGAAAAACTTATAGTTTTGCATATTTTATTCTGATCATTTAATGATTTTCATAAAATGACTGAATTATTTGGGCATGAATGTTTTAAAATGTAAAAAAACTAAATCTGGCTTAAAACATTTTGTATTTGATGGGGAATGGTCTGTTTTAAATAGATTAGCTCAACCATTTGAAAAAGCATGTTTTTAACAAAAACAACAATCTGACCCTCATTAGACTTTTTTGGTTGTATCAAGTCACATAATTGTGTTTAGTCAGTCCTCACATGCTTTAGCATGTACAAAAAATAAAAATCCTTCTTAGTGAACAGGACTTTTTCAATAGAAATGTTTAATACCTTCCCCTCTGTGTCCCCTTTGGTTTCGCTGAAGGGGTTGTTCTGCTTCGTCCAGAAGTTGTGGTTCCACCCCGCGGTCTCCTGCCTCAGGTGTCGCTTCTCCAGCTCGGTCTCCTTCTCAGGGACTCCATCCTTAACCCCTTGCTCTTTAGCATATACATGCTACCACTGGTTCATATTATATACAGGTTCAGAACCACTTTTCAATAAGAAATACTGACTCAAGATGAGCTCAACCAAACAGTTGAGCAGGACATTAAAGGGTTAATGTCATCTAACATGATAACAGAAGTGAAATATGGCGTGTGGATTTTTTTATTGCACACACTAGTGTATTGGAAAGGAACCACTGGGTTGACAATGGACATGTGATCATTAGGAACAAAACTAGATATACATGGAAACTCTCTATCTTGCATAGAATTAAGAAATATAATATGGTCATGTGACTGGAATGTCATTACCAATGCTAGAATAGATTACTCATTTTCCAGTGCAGTGTTCCTTAAATAATATTGCTGTTACCCAAGAAAGAACTTTTTTTTCTTCTTCTGCTGACTGAGCTCAGTTCCAAGAATTCTGTTCAGAGGAAGCCAATCAGTTGATAATGAATGATAATATAGTAGAGGAGGAGAAACTTAAATCAAAAAAAGAAAAAGTTATTAGACCTTAAAAAGAAAAAAAGGCTCTGGCTCGTAGACTCATCAAAGCTCGTAAAAATACTTCATGTTCCAGTCAAGTACAAGTGCATGAGGAGGGAGAAGTCATAGCGGTGACAGGTGAAAATAAACCACATTTTTTGGGTGAAAGCTTTGTTGACATTCAGCATGGGAATCATTTGGATGATGTGCATAAGAAGAGGAAAGAGGAAGCCTTATGGAAAAACCAGACTTCAAAGAAAAGGAAAGATAGTATAGAATCAACTCTTGATACCGGACCGGACTATGAGGGAGGAGAGGAGAGGTAGAGGAGGGGTAGAGGTAGAGGAGGGGTATGTCCTTCCCTACCCCTACAGAGTAGGGGGGGACATACTCTGGACATATTAGTATGTCCAGAGTTAATCTCCCCCC
Organism: Lophius americanus; assembly: GCA_037951165.1. Lineage (NCBI taxonomy): Eukaryota > Metazoa > Chordata > Actinopteri > Lophiiformes > Lophiidae > Lophius > Lophius americanus. The sequence continues at coordinate 429,401 of JBBDHG010000174.1, forward strand.
CTAAACAAGAAGAGTGTGAAACAGAGGAGAGCAGCTCCATGGTTTAACAACCCGACTCCAAACCTCAAACAAACAACTCATAAACTAGATAGAAAATGGCGACACACTCAACTTGTTGAGTTCCTATTAGCCTGGCAAGATAGCATTATTAAATATAGGAGAGCCGTCCACAGCGCCAGAGCGGCCTATTACTCTGCACTGATAGAGGAAAATAAAAACAACCCCAGGTTTTTGTTCAGCACTGTAGCCAGGCTGACTGACAGTCAGAGTTCTATTGAGTCCCGTATTCCTAAAACCTTTAGTAGCGATGAATTCATGAGTTTCTTTAATGACAAAATTATAAGTATTAGGGACAAGATCCATAACCTCCTGACTTCAAATTGGCTCAAGTTTACACCACAGGACTATGTGCTTGGAAAACCCAGTTAAACCTGGAGCAGAACTAGACCGCTTTATTCCTATTGACCTGAAACAATTAACTTCCCTTATTTCCTTATCCAAAACAACAACCTGTCTCCTAGACCCAATCCCAACTATTCTACTTAAAGAAAGTTTACCCTTAGTCAGCAACTCTCTATTAGAAATCATCAATCTGTCTTTAAATTCAGGCTAAGTACCAAAGTCCTTTAAAATAGCTATAATATATCCGCTGCTTAAAATGCCGACACTTGATCCAGAGGCTTTGGCAAATTATAGGCCGATATCTAACCTTCCCTTCCTCTCTAGAATCTTACAGAAAGTGGTGGCCGAACAATTGTGTGATTTTCTGTGCAAGAATAGTTTATTTGACAACTTCCAATCAGGTTTTAGAGTTCACCATAGTACAGAAACAGCACTGGTCAAAGTTACGAATGACCTTTTTAATGGCATCTGATGAGGGACTGGCCTCTGTTCTGGTCTTGTTGGATCTTAGTGCTGCATTTGATACTATTGACCACCAAATTCTAATACAATAACTTGAAAACCCAATCAGCATCAAAGACACTGCATTAAATTGGTTTAATTCATATTTATGTGGAAGATCTCAGTTTGTATCTGTTCATAGATACAAACTGCAGAAAAGTTAGTTCGTGCATTTGTTACTTCCAGGCTGGATTACTGTAATGCCCTACTAGCAGGTAGTCCTAATAAGTCTCTGAAACCCCTCCAGCTGATCCAGAACGCTGTTGCACGTGTGCAGACCAGAACCAGATTAAGAGAACATATCTCTCCTGTATTTGCTTCCCTTCATTGGCTCCCAGTAAAATCTACAGTCAAATTCAAAATCCTTCTACTCACTTACAAAGCCCTTAACGGTCAGGCACCAACGTATCTGAAGGAGCTCATAGTTCCATATTATCCAATCAGAACTCTGCGCTCACACAGAGTTCACGCATGCAGGGTTACTGGTAGTCCCTGGAGTCTCCATCAGTAGAATGGGAGCCAGCGCTTTCAGCTATCAGGCTCCTCTCCTGTGGAACCATCTTCCAATCTTGGTTCGGGGGGCAGAGACCCTCTCTACATTTGAAAGTAGGCTCAAAACTTTCCTTTATGATAAAGCTTATAATTAAGGCTGGCATAAACTAGCACTAAGCTATGCTTCTATAGGTTTAGATTGCCGGGGGATCTCCCATGATGCACTGAGCTTTTCTCTCTTCCTCTCTCATTGTCCCTCTTTGTACTGCCGCCACAGATCAACCCTTTAGAAGCGAGGAAAGTGCATTTTAATTAACAATTGCAACAAATAGGAACTTTAAATGACAGTTGTGAAACGACTGTGCTGATTTAGAAATTTTTTTGCGAGAAAGGCATGCTGGGATATGAAGGAGAATTTGGGAACCAATTAAGACAATGTTAGGGAGACACAGAAAGGGGTAATCTACTTTAGTTAACACGTTTTTTTTGCATGCGTTTGTTTTGTTTGCTTATTTGCGCATAGACACCGATATCTAACGACAGAGGTTTTTGAAAGTGTGCCTATACTTTTTGAGAATTATTGGCACATCGATTGTCACCAAACACTCCCGCCCACACGTGACCTATTTAAGCTGCAACAGTCTCATGCTCTGCTGCTTGTATCGTTGTCTGCACTTCAAATCAATCAAATTTTAATTTATATAGCCCTAACTCACAACACATTTTGCTCTATATCTTCCCAAGCGCGAATACACACTTTAAATCTTGACTTATCTTCAAAAACCATGACTAATTATCATTGTAATATAAGTTGTCCTTTTTGTATCCATATAAGCCATAAGAACTGCTAAAAAAAGGCCAAAATCTCCTCCAAAGTATTCAATGAACTCTCTCTAGCCCTAATCACGTGGCAACTATTGATATCTAACATATCATGTAGTTTACTGGCCACACTGAAGTTACTTTTTAAGTTTTCAGCAAGTTAAACACATCCGTACAGCAACTCTCAGGCCCACAAAGTGATGTTTGGATGCCTAACTTATATGAGCAGTGTGAAAGTGAAAAATACACAAACGGCAGTAGTGATAAGTATCTGTGACATCACATCAAGTTACATAAGCATGTCCTTCAGGTATGTATTCAAGTTTTGATGGAGTATTAATTAACATGTCTTACAGTATATAATGAACACACAAACCAAAAGGTGCTACTCCAGTTAAATTAAAAATATACGTAAAAATAATACGCTCATATCAAAGATATATAAATTTCCAATCAATAAACTTACAGGTAATGCCTTCTCAAGGGCTACGAACGGAGGAGGGCAAAGGATCAACACACATTAGCTTCACTGAAGCATACATGCCATTTTCGGCTGACCTCAGCTAACTTCTTGTAACACAGGAAATACAAAATAAACGCCCAAACCATGCACTACGATGAGCGGCCAGCAGGAGTCACTTGGTGAACACTGAATAACTTGCAGATCCAGAACACTCCCTGCCTGGTGTCATTAAGATACCATTACCACATCCAACTGAACAACCGGATCTGACGACAGTAGGTAAGTCAGTTCTGAAATAGGTCTTAAGGAGACCATCGGCGCCACTTCTTGAACAATTTTCACTTCCGTTTTCCTTATCAAATCCATTTCTGTTGGGAACGGCTTTCACCACAACTCCCAATGGTCACTTGTTTCTTCTGACTCGACTCTACTGGAGAAGACCACCATCACCCTCTTTTATTTCGGGCCTTGTGTACTGCCATTTCTGACGGGTTTGCAGTGTACTGAGGTATTCTTTCCTCCACCTACTCAACAATTCATCTGCCAGACCTTGAATGTGTTACCACTGGTGTTTGAGCTACTCTCCTTTGCTGAACTCGCCAGGAAGGGCAGAGACTGTGGTTGTTTTTGGATTAAAAACATGGATGGCGTCAGGATGTGAGGATACTCAGGGTCTGATGAAACTGTAATCAGTGGTCGTGCATTTATGATGGCTCTGATCTCGACCATAAAGATGGTGAAGACTTTGTGAGTAAGTCTTGCATTCCCAGACTGGAGAAGCATTGAATGGAGTATAGGCCGCATCACCCCGATCATGCGCTCCCTTGCCTCACCCATATGCGAGGAATGTGGTGGATTGAATATCCAGATACACCTCTGGTCTTACATGTACCCCTGCACTTTAATTTGTTCAGAGGCGTCCAGCCTGAGCTCCCAACATGCTCCAATAAAGTTAGTGCCGCACTCGGACCGCAGTTGTTTGGCAGGGCCTCTAATTGCAAAGAACCTCCTAAGTGCATTTATAGAACTTGAGGCGCTCATCTCTTCAATAATCTCGATGTGGACTGCCGTAGTACACATGCTGGTAAACAGCACATGGCCCACTAGTGATGGGAAACTCAATTTTTTTTACTGATTCAAGTTTAGAAGAGTCACTCACCAAATGGAATCGGGTTTTTCAGTCTTTTGAGTCAGTGAATCAGTCACCCAGAGTGTGTGGAAGATCCATATGTGGACACAAGATCCACCCACTCCCAGTTCCCACTGATTCATACCGCTACTACCACTGATTGGAACCTGGGAAATTATCCATTTCATTGTGAAAGAGTGAAAGATCAACAATTTTCGAAGGGGAACCTTTTATTTTTCTTGCTCTAATTCACATAAATAAATTCACAGAAATATAAATGCAAACGTGCAAAATTACAATGAATCAAGTTTTAACAGTGCAACATTAGAATACAATAACTATGTACAGTGGGGAGTGTGGCCGGGCTGCTGTGAGCTACGGAGGGAATCGTTCGTTCACAGCTCATAGCAAGGAGGGAAAGGAGGGGTTGAGCTGAAACAAGACGCCTGAGTTGTAGCTTTTCCCTCAGGGCTGATACATCGATTGAATTGATATATTTATACAAATTCAGTCAGAATAGCAGTCGCACAATAATGACTAGTTGTCTCGTCTGTTCTTTGCAGTAGCAGGGACGAGTCAGTGAACGACTTAATAGAGACGTACTGACTCACAAGTCAGTAAAATGACTCTCGAGTTTTGAACGATTCTTTCAGGACTCGCACATTACTACTGCCCACCTTTTGTGGTTTGCCTGACCACTTCTTGCGCGTCCTGTGGTCACTTCCCATGGGCCGAACACATCTTGGCCAACATAGGAGAAGGGAGGAGCAATTTGCAATCTCTCTGCCAGCAGGTCTGCTATATTCGCGAGCACTTTGCCTCTGAGGTTCCGCCAGTTAACACACTTTTGATTTACACTGTTAATGCATCGATTATCTCCAACTATCCACATCCCACTTTCCCTTATATCCCCCTCTGTAAAGTGCCTTTCCTGATGCTGTACCTTTACATGGCGATGCCTTATCAGAAGTGTTGTGACATGGTTACCTCCTGGGATAAGAGGGTTTTTTTCCCCTTCCCCTCAAACTCTGACAGATTGTTGCGTTCACCTACCCGAATCGCTGCTGTCGATATTGGGCTTCAGGAGTGAACTCTGTGATTTCACAGATGTGTAACATTTTTTAGTGATGCATTTAATCTTTATCTTTAACTTTAATCATTTTGAATTCACATCATGCTGCATATCTCTTGGATGCAGCTTCACTACAGATGTGCCAGCCAACACAGTCACTATCATCTAATGAAAGGGTGAAGCATTGAGCACCTGCTGTGCATCACATTGAGAGTATAGCTCAATGCTCATGTGATGCAGGTGACGCTACTTTGACAAGGGCTTTCCAGTTAGAGAAACGCTCCAGCCGTTTTGAGCCTAAGTAGCTCTCAGAGATGATTGTCGAAAAGAGCTTTTACCTATGGGCGAACCTCCACATCACCCTCAGGGTCAATCAGTTCAAACACAGCAGGCCCTTCTGGGAGCTGTTTCGGAGAGCAATGGAGGAAAGAAGGTCCTGTTAGCCATGTGGTGTGCCTGAGCTTGGAGGCACGGACAGAAGCGTTGTGTTCCGTTGGCACGTAATGCCATTGCTCAGGTCGAGTGAAGTGCCAAATGCGCTGTACTCTATTATTCAGTCACGACGTAGAAGCGTTTTTGTCTGATTATGAATAAAGCCTAACATTTCCTCGTTGTCGGTGTAGAACCTGATTGAGTCGAGTCTAATTTTCCAAAAAGGACTTCTGCCATCTCGAAAGCTAAAATAGCAGCAGATAGTTCCAATCTGGAGATTGTGAATTCTGACTGTGGGGATAGTTTTGCGTTGCCGAGTATGAGACAGTGTGCCCATCGTGATCAGTTGCCTTGAGGTAACGACAGCAGAGATGGCTTTAACTGAAGCGTCTGAGAACACCCATAACTCAGTATGAAGAGCTTTGGAGGGAGCCATGGTTAAATATGTGCCTGGGACCTGCAGTTCTCGTAGATAATAATAATAATAATAATACATGATCTTTGAGTGAGTTCCGCCATTTCATCCACTCATCACGCATACTCTTAGGAAGGGGTAGGTCCCATTCACTGGCTGGTGTTGATAGATCTCTGAGGAGAAGTTGTCCCTGGATAGTCACTGGCGCCAGGAAACCCAAGGGGTTGACTACACACATTGATCAACACACATTAGCTTCACTGGAGCACAAATGCCATTTCGGCTGACTTAAGCTAACTTCCTGTCACACAGGAAATATAAAATAAATGCCCAAACAGTGCGATACGATCAGTGGCCAGCAGAATTCACTTGGTGAACACTGAATAACTGCCAGAGCCAGAAGATGCAGTAATATAATACCATAAATGTCTGAAATGAATGCACCTGCATATAGTAATTAACTTTATTCATTTGAATTGTTTATACAAGCTTCGCAAATTGGATGCCATTTTCCTAACTTCCCTATCCAGACTCTCAGTCCACAAGGTTGTCGGTCCAGTTCTCAGATAAATGGAACAAGGGCAAACACTGTAACTTATATCAATGTATACTATCTTATAGAATGGATCAAACATTCGGTCTAGGGCCAAACCAAGATAAGAAAACACATTCACCCTCACACACACGCACACAAACACACACACAGGGCTTGGACCCCATCAGAAAAAACACTTACCCACACAAAGCAGTAGCAGCAGCATTTCTCTCACCTTTTCCTGCATAAATACAATTCAACATACCAAACAATCCCCAACTGTTGCAGTAAAATTAATATAGTTATATAGACTTTGACAGAGCAGGTGTGACGAGAGCATTAGTATCACTGTCAGGTAACAATATGATACCATCTTCCCATATCAAATCAAACACACCTGGATGCATATTTCTTCTTGTATCTTCATTTCCATTTTCCATTGTTTTATTTATTTCATTTATTACCTTTTTATGATTTACTTAAGCTAGCTTTCCATCAATTTCATGACTGATTGTGGATAATTATGAACCTAAACTATGTTGAACTTGCGTTACGGAACTGAATCAAGTGAACATAAGTCAGAGTTACAATGTCACTGAAAAAAGCCTTATAAGTGGACAGTGTTGGGGTCAAGATGATTCACTCCAACCTCATACAAACACAGTCACAAGCAACGACATTGGTTCCCGAATAAGGAAATGCATCATCTTGACGTTGAACAATATCGTTGAAGCACAAAACTGGAGGTTTTTTTTATTTTTATAAGGCATCTGGAAAAAACAAATACCAAGGTCGGGTACTCGGTGACCTCAATGGTATATACGACCATGCACAAAGGTTAATTTTAACAGAGAATATGTGTTGTTACGTATCCTTGTGCTCTTTTAAATGGGTATGTGGAAATATGTGACATTACCTGGATCATAGGAGGTCACCACCCCTCCAGCGACTCACTATATAAATGGTTAATAATGTTTGTCACGCGGTACATTGTTTGTAATGTGGGTGTGTTCGTACCTTTTCGCTGCTCTTTCTCGATTCCGTTCTCCACTGACTTTTTGTTCCCATCAATTCAAATCAAATTTTATTTAAATTGCAGTTATTCACAACAAATCTTATCTCAAGGCAATTTCCGAAAAGAGCAGTTCAAGGCCGAACTCTTTATTCATTCTCCTAAGGAGACCCAACAAAATCCTCCTTGAGCAATTCCTTTCTTTGAGAAAATAAAAAATACATTTTCAAGACCCAACGGTCGTGGGCTGAAATTCTTTCGAAGCGGCCCCCAATAAGCAACGTACACAATATGCATCCGCACGTAACTGAGAGCATTCTTACTGACAAGACTGGTTCTGCTATAAATTGTTTAATTGATACCAATTTATGATAAGATATGAAAACTAATGGAAAGCTGAATATGAAGATCAGTTTTATAGCAGCATTAATAATGACACAATCCTCCAGTTCTGTCACAAACACTCGACAGAATATTACAAACTTAACAGTGAGGATACAAAAAGTGCTCTATATCTTCCCAAGCATAATTGCACACTTTAAATCAAAACTATGACTTATTATCATCGTCATATAAGTAGTCCTTTTCCATATCCATATTTGCCATAGGACCTGATGAACTCGCTATGGCTCTAATCATGTGGCAAAAACTGATATCTAACATATCATGTATTAATATAATTGTATAAATGTGAATGAATACACCTGGTTATAGTAATTAAAGTTATTCATTTGAATTTTTTATACAAGCTTTGCATATTGGATGACATTTTCTTAACTTCCCTATCCTGACTCTTAGTCCAAAAGCTTGGCCGGTCCAGTTCTCATCTAAAAGGAACAAGGGCAAACACTGTAACTTATATCAATATATATCATCATATAGAGTAGATCAAAACATTCTGTTGATTATTGCAGTGGGCAAACACACATACACACACACAAACAGACACACACCCACACTATGTGACCTCAGGGCTCAGGGCTTGGACCCCACCAGGATAGAAAAACACATGTTGACTCTCACACACACAGATACAAACACACAGACACAAACACACACACTATGTGACCTCAGGGCTCAGGGCTTGGAACCCACCAGGATAGAAAAACACATGTTGACTCTCACACACACAGATACAAACACACAGACACACACACACACGTCCACACACCACACATGGTGTGAGTGGTATGTCAGGCTTTGGACCCCACAAGGAAAAACACTTGCGGGCACACACACACACACCACCCATCCCACACAACACCCACACACAGCAAAAGCTGTTTATCATGTGGCGTCCTGTAAGTTATGTGGGTGTGTGAGCATTTTTATGGGAATGTGTAAAATATGTAAATATTTATTCCTTGTCAATGTACTCCACTGACTAGGATGTTTTTTCTGGTCAAGAATTCCAATACATCTGTACTGTCTGTATTACTAATAAAACTCCTTGAGTCTTTTGGGTACACAACATATGCCTCCAAGGGCACTGCTCAGTCAGCAAGTGAGGATTTTGGATTCATGCGTGTGGTCAAAGGTCAGGCTCCATAGGTTTTTGCATAATGCTCGCACCATACCTGAACCCTGACCCTCCATCCTGTCCTCCCTTCCTTTTCATGAATGCCTGCATAAATTCTGCTTGCAGTATATAATTATCCGGGGAACAATCTAATGCAACTCAGTGCTTTTGTTAGAATGACCAAGTAGAAAAAATCATTAAAATGCACTTGCAGCATGTGGTCATAACGGTAGCCCACACAAAACGAGGCTGGCAGTCTTTATTCTCTCTGCTGGATATGATGCCGGACAAAACCACAGTATAAGGAAGGCAAATCCTACTGACAGGATATTAAACAATAACAAAAACAACAATATAACACACTTATAATCAAATACTGGATAATAATAGTGCAATATAACCATGTGACCTTACACTCATCAACACAATGGTGTGTGCCGGACCCTTTTAAAGGGTGCTCGCACTACAGGGGACTCATTTACCCGTAACACGCTGAAGAGGAGACACACAGGGAAGTGACCAAAATCTACATGTATAACACACCGTCATCATTTGTGTTGACACTTAAATCACAAAAAGGTCCACACACTTTCACATTATATGTTAAGATAATCACCTTAACTGTATCGGTGTTTATCAAAGTTCCAGGGATTAAAGTTTCTGTTTAGTGTGGGGCTGCTTTATTTTATTAGTTTTTTTTTTTAAATGTCTGGATGTATTCATTGAATGAAATAATTGATTGGTTGTTGATGCTTCTTTCTGTATGTATGTTTGATCATCACATGTCTCTTACCGGTGTCTGTTAGCTGGCTCAAGACGCCTAGGCGACCATTGAGGATAAGGTGAGGCCTTTTTTTAATGTTTTTTTATATATTGGTCTGTACAATTCAAACAGTAATACCATTACTACAACCATATACATATACAATATCAACCTTATATTATAATTATTTTATAATATTAACATAAAATGATGTTGTGACAGTACTTATAATGATTCACGCTATGAGCTATGCTATGATATGCTATGCTAACTGTATTTAACCTTAACAGTAGTCTAGTTTTGTGGATTCTTTACTGAAACTGTTTAAGTTCTATTGGCACCTGGAGGAAAGGTAAGTTTGATCCTGTGCAATTAATGGCACAGAAAATTGTTTTAACAGAATCACACTTTGCTCCTTTCCTAAATGATTTGATCCCGTGATGGAATTATGAGTCAACTCACATTTTTCAACATTTGATAACATTTTGTGTCTGGCCAAGTAATCAACTCATTAAGGACAAGAAGTCTTAGGAAAATCATTTCTTGGTCCACCAGCAGGTAAAAGCGGTATCTTTTGAATTTTTTAATAATAATGAGTTTTATTGTTTTTTATTTTTTGGTATAGTTTACAAACGCTATGCGACAAATGCTTTGTCCCATTTCCGTCTTTGTAGTTCTACTGCGTTTGATAGTGTTTATGCTGTTGGATGATGAAGAATCACGCGGTGATGAAGGACGGCATATCAGTGAGCACTTCGTCTTCACACATATATTCAATAAAAGTGTTCAACCTTGGTTAGTTTTATCATTTACGTTGACTTATCCTTCACACATCTAAACATTTTCTGCTAAATCCTGGTTATTCTGCTAAATCCAAGTACAGCCCTGAAGGACACTGGGAACTTCATTCTCGGCTCCATCAATTGGTTCTTGCTTACTGCTTCCCGCCTTTTCTTCTTGATGGATATGACCTGACTGTCAATCAATGGGAGGCCTCTTTCGTGTCTTCAGAGGCGCATGACGAAATCTTTCTCGGTCAAAGCAGTTTTAAAAACTCTCTCTCTCTCCACCTATGATTGTGATGATTGTCCTAGTAAGTTATTTCCTAGTGGGTTTTTTTGTTTCCCATTTTTTTGTATTTCACCTGCTTCGCTCCTATGGCAGAATTTGGATTTCTTTACATGTTCACTCCTCTTCTTGGTTTTGACCACGGCTTGTTCTCTGGACTTCGACTTTTGGATTTTGGATTTTTGAACTGTTGTTCTTATGGACTGATTTTTTTGACCCTGGTGCAGTTTATAAACATTACATCTTGGATTATGGACTTTTGCTTGTTGGATTAAATCATTTTATTTCTGCCTTGAGAGTGTTTCGGTCCTACACTCTACTCCAGTGAAGTTCAAAATACTGTCTCTGCACCTTCTGTCTACAATATTGGTCTATTGAACATTAAATGGCATCATAACGCACTTTTAATTTATTTAAATTATTTATTCAATTTTGACTTATATTGATGCTGCCAAGTTTTACGCTTTGCCGACAAGCTGTTTTTATGTGTGTGAATCTGTTCATCCACAGCCAAAGCCACAGAGCTGCTGGGTAAGTCAACCAACGTCTAAATCATCATTGTGATTGCAGATAGAACCACCATCTTTCTGTCCCTAACGCATATTTAGAATCCAGTGAATGTCCCAGCTCTCTCCAGACCTCTGCCAAATCATCCTAGCAGATGCTATGTTAATTATCTTAGAGCCTAACTTTAACCCCGGTGTTTAGAAAAAATTAAGGATATTGAACTTTAATCCGTAAGGATTAATTTTAAATGCTTTTATTTTGAGGGATTTACAGTGGAAGTGACGAGGCTGGTCGGCCTTGTGTAATGTGCATGTATTCTGACTTGGGGAAATGAATGAACTATTAATTTCCTCCCCGCCGTGCGATTCTTAAAACAATGGAATTACATTTCGAAGTGAAAGTAAAACTTTATATGCCTTGTTCAATCCATTATACGATGTGGGCTTTGTTCATGGACTCCAGGGGTTGTGGATGGCTCTGACTGCGGGCTAGCTTTAGCAGCTATGCTAACATTAGCCACTCTCCTTAGTTTAGCGTCCAAACTTGTTAGGTTCCTCGGTTGATTAAATTTGAACTGTGTTATTAATGCCGTTGTGCCGGACGCTTTCGGGGCTGTTCTGCAGCAGCTTCTCTTGCCGTTAAGTTTTAAAACCATTGATGACAACATAGATTCAAACATATAGTGGTCTCGTGGCCGGCTCTGAGTTCCCGCTAGCTTGAGCCGCCCTGCTTACGTTAGCTTAGCATGCAATTTCCCTCTGGGTGATTAAATTTGAAGTATGGGATTTAGTTTGTTCTTTTAAAGAATATTTTCGGGGTTAAAGACAGGCCTCATTTTGTCCTTCCTGGTGTTACAAATTGTGAGCGCTGTGTTTTCCGGGTTACCTGTGAGATGTTTCGAGCCGTGGTAGCCCATGTGTGTGTATCGCGTCTCAAGTGAGGCCGATTTCATCCGTCGATCGATCGTCACATCGTGACATCACTACACCAAACGGCTTATATTAATCTATTTTATTTCATTCTAAATGCTACGAAACACAAAACTTCAACAACATTTAATCATCTCTAGGATATGCCAAAACCTAACTCTGGGAAACAAAATTCATGAAAATCCATCCTTTAGTTTTTCCGCAGTCCTGCTCACAAACAAACAAAATTCTACAAACACAGGAATGTAAACATGACCTCCATTGTGGAAGTAATAAAAGGTCATACATTCCTAATATTAACAGCTCCACCAACAATAAGCATTCCTTTCCTCCATGTACTAAGTTTGGTGGACAGAGGTAGAGATTAGAGTAACATGCCAGCCAACTGCCATTTCTCTTCACCCCTAACAACGGCATCTCTATGGCTCTCCTTCGACGTTTTGGTTGCACGACACTCCCGATACCTTGTCGGGAGTCTTTTTATTGGATACCCCGCGACACCTACAAATGACCTCTTATAACACCCATGGTAATGAGCAATTCCTTTCCATTGTAAAAGAGATCGTTGGTCTCAATTAATTTTTTATCCCCCTGGTTACCGCACTGTAGACAAAAGCCTTTCAGGTGGCCCATTTACAGTTTAAAAAAAAAGCCAAAAAACAGCATCAGCCCCTTACAATATGAAACAATATGAAAATAATCAAAGTTCAAACGTGCCAGAAATGTAGAAAAATGAACACACATTTGTATCTGTAAAATATTATTGAAATCTGACCAGTTGCCTTTTAGGAGATGTGATTGGATCATTAACGGTAAGTTAAGTTCACGTATACTTTAAACGAGACATAAGACGAAAATAACTTAGTAAGTAAACGTAGGAAATAGCTGAGATAAGCGTAAAATGACAGAACAAACAACATGACCACATAGTATGTTCTTTTTGATCATGCGGACAGAAAGATGCCTTTTTTTTTTGCCGAACTACACAGCCATACGTGTTGTCCAGCAGAAAAGAAAAAAAAGGAAATTGGAAACCGTGAAAAAAATTCAGGCTGCAGATATGCAGCACCTTCTCTCCTATAGAGCACCTTATATACTGTAAAGGTGACATTAAGTGCTGAGTTCACAGGGTAGTCTGTAAGGAGTCAGAATCCAGACCTCATCTTTGGCTATTTACGTCTACGGATTTAGAACTCCTTCTTCTAAAAGCCCTGTTTTTTAAAAGAAAGAAAAAAAAAACCCAGTGGTGTCTCGTTGAACATTATAATGGCCCTCCTCCTGCAGCAGAGACTGTGACTCATCCACTCCTTCTGTCACAATCCCCATCGAAAGAATTAAATTAATTCTGCTCTCCAACTGTTCTTTCTGAGCAGACTACTTATCGCCTATGCTGTGCGTTATTAAATTAATGTCTTGATCTGAACTAATATACTCCTCGTATCTGGTTAACTATAACCTGACCTTTTGTGAGAATAATCAAATCTCGATTGTTGTCTCGGGTCAATTATAAGACCACAAAAGTACTTGATCTGCTTTGGATGGTAAAATTCTGTTCCGGACTGAAATTAGGTTTTCTACAAGGAAAGAGTTTCAATACCTCGGCAAAAGGGACATGTTCACATTTTTAATGCAATTAAAAATACATTGTGGGGAAAAAACTCACTTACTTTTAGAAGAGGGTTTGGGCCATATATGGTTATGTGACATTTTTGGGGGAAATTCACAGAATTTTGTCTTTATACTCAGAATTCTGACATAGAATTCTGGTTTTAACTCAAAACAGAAACATATTTTTCTCAAAAAATCTGAATTTAATGAATTTCAGGTCAGAATTCTGTCTTTTAATTTTTACTTCTTTCTCAGAATTTTGACTTTTTCCCCAAAATTGGGACTTTTCTCTTTGGGTTACATGATAATCTTTTTGGAATTCTGAATTTAAAGTCGGAATTCTGAGAAAAAAGTCAGAATTCTGAGTATAAAACCAGTATTCTAAGAACAAAGTTCTGAGATAAATGTTCACATAACCATATATGGCCAAAATATTATCTGATGTATGGAAAAGGTGCAAGATAAATAAAGGGGGGAGAGCAAAACTATTTGAAATACAACAAGTAAATGGAAAAATAAAAATACAATGAAATGAATGAATATATAGAATAATGTCATAAATTACATCCCATGAATATACCTGATTGCAACCATCATGTGCTTTGTGCAAAATAACTTTACATATTCCAAATAAACTTTAAATGTTTTCAAGATAGCTACTCTGCGTTCAGTAGCTTAATTGCGGAGGGAAAGAAGGACTTTACAGTAGTGGTTTGTCGCCGTCCTCACTGTCCCACCTTCCCCTCTGCTATTAAACAACCATCCCACCATCCATGGTACCCCGATTCTTCTGCACAATTTATTTAGGCTAAATTCTTATGTTAGAGTGATGGACAACAGGATGCATTCAAAAGTCAATCTACGATGCTGTCTGACTTATTTTTGGACACTGGCACTCCCGTCTGTTGGAAGCATGAGACAACCTGACACTTCGGATGGAGTTAGTATTTGTGAAAATCAGAGCGCTGTAGAAGGTAGGGGTGGTCATATTCTCTAACACTTCTGGCATATTGTTCTTATTATGAAAACTTCCTGTTGATAATCCCCATTTATGAAAACAGAAACAGATCAGCCTTAATATTATAACTACTGTGGGGTGAATTCAAAATCACATTGGTTATCTTGTTACAATGGCACATTTCAGTGGTTGGGATATATTTGGCAGCAAGTCGACATTTTCTTCTGAGTTCGATGTGTTGGAAGCAGGAAAGAACAGACAAGTGTGAGAATATGAGTGACCTTGAGAAGAGCGAAATCATGATGGGAAGACAAGAAATGTAAGAGCATCTCCAAAAGTGCCGAACTTGTTTGGTGTTCCCAACAAGATCGGGAGTTATTTCCATCAGATAAGACAGGGAATGAAGAAAAGATAAACGATTTATTACAACTGCTGATGTATGATAATGTCATGAAAGTCGTTGGCGCTCTGAATCTTCGTGGAGATTGAGATCAAAGGGTCACTGCCCTGGGTAGCGGCATAGAATATCGCCCCTGGAGCCTGGTTACTTTTGGAGGTGGAGGTGGATGTTACTTGCTGATGACTCTGCTGAGACTAATGAATGATGATGCTGATGGCTCTGCTAGGACTGCTGCTCTGGACTAGGCGGAGATGGGGTAGTGGAGGGCGTGTGGACCAGCAGCAAGCAAGAACTAGATCAGTGGAAAGAGAGAGTCATATTTAAATACAGCAGGTGAGATTGATGGGCGGAGCATGTAGGTGTGACACAGCGATTGGATGGGTACCTGATTGAGAGCAGCTGATATCAATTGATGGAACAGAAGGTAGAGCATGTCATTGAAACCAGAGGTGGGAAGTAACGGTGTACAAATACTTTGTTATTGGACTTAAGAAAAGTACAGATACCAAGAAATTGACTTAAGTATTTATTTTCCTGAGCATGTTTTCCTTTATTCCTTATATTTTGACACAAATATCTGTACTCAAAACGTTGTCACTTTTGTAGCTTACTTTTTTATGCAGCTTCACTTTTGCGGCTTACTTTGTCATCATTGTGTGTTCTCCTAGGAAGCCCTTTGCTGCCTGATTTAACAAATAATTGGATGCGACAATAAAACAAAATAAACATTTTTTTATTATAATAAAGATCAGTTTCATTTAGTAAATTTGCAATGCTTGTAATGTTAACCGTGAGAGCTAAGGGAGCACGTTATGGTTGCCGACAGGGTCAAACGTACTGCAACCATCAATTTGACAACAAATGCACTGCAACTATCAATTTGACAACAAACGTACTGCAACCATCAATTCGGCAACAATTGCACCGCAACCATCAATTTGACAACATGAGCATACTGCAAATAAAAAAAACATCTTCAACAAGTTGATACCACATGCAAAGTGCAGAAGCCCCAACACAACAGATCAAGAAAAACGATTTGCAAATCGTTGCGTTTTTACGAATGGCACTCAAAAGCCTCTCTCTTTCTCGCTCTCACTCTCTATTTTTTCAAACCCAACCGGTCATGGCAGTAGGCCGTCCACCCTGAGTCTTGGATCTTCTTGAAGTTTCTGCCCCTATAAAGGGCAGTTTTTGCTCGCCATTGTCGGAAGTGCTTGCTCAAGGAGGAATTTGTTGGGTCTCTGTAGATAATTATATAAAGAGTTTGGTCTAGACCTGCTCTTTCTGGAAACCACCTTGAGACAACTGTTGTTGTGAATTAGCGCTATATAAATAAAGATAGATTGATTGATTGATTGAAAAGCGATGCTTCCACGCAAGATATTTTTTAATTGCTTCATTTTGTGAATAAAAGGGATAATCAAACATTTCATGATATTTTGTTAAGCTGTGGTAGCTTCGCTGAACTTCCGGGTCATGCAGTCTTGTGATAATATATATTATATAGGTACTTACTTACTACGATATAGGTGTAAGAAAAAAATCTTGAAAACAGTAAATAAACTTAATAATGACCTTAACATGCACAGGATCCCAAGCTCCACTAAACAAGGTGTATTGTACTTGCTCAAGAAAATATTAAGCACCATCCCGTTTACTGAATTTAGGTGTTGCCATGGCAACGGATACCCTCCAGTCTAAAACCGTCAGCGACAAATGCAATTTTGTTGTAGCTTTGGGTATTGTATGTATTGGAGTTATTATTAAGTTTATTTGTTAGATACACAATATTGATAAATGCTTCATTCTAAGCCATAAGACCCGGAAATTACGTGAAGAGAAAAATGTTTTCACCGTATCAGTATAAATCTTTCCATTAAACCATGTTTTGCCGTTTCTGTGGTCATGATCACTGTTCGAGTATTCTGTGGCTCGTGTGGACAGAAATGCACAGTTTTTGCAGAAACTGAAGACAGAACAGTTACAACAGTTAAGTAAACTTAACAATATGTATTATTACGTTTTGTGCAATATAATCTTTCGACACTGTCAATGATCCTAGACTGTACCTACACCAGATACAATCGTTGCAGCACACTTGTTATAATTATTTATTATATATAATATTATAAATATTTTTCCTTAGTATACATCTCTATGTCGTTTTTTCATTTTTATTTTCAGTTCATTGCAGTTTGAGAGTTACCAAGGTGGATTTGCTTGCTTCAATTTAGTTTTCATTATTTCAAAATCTCTTGTTTTAGTTTGATTTGAGTTTCTGTATTATAATTTTTTTTGCATTTATGTTATCATAATGTGGTAATTGTTAGGTGCAATCTCTTGGTGAAAGCAATTTCTCACAGTTATATAAACATCCCAGTCTCAGAAACCATAAGCACCAAAATCTCCGCAGGCTTGTTGTGCAATTAAATCTGACCACATTTACATATTTTCTGTAAAGATTTTTTTACTTTGTTTGTTATTAATAACACAATATCTTGTATGTAAGTATTATTTGTTTTATCAACTCTAGTTTTTATATTTTATATTACTTAACCATACTTACCTTTTTTTAGGGCCCTACTTTGTTTTCAGATTGTAAACTGATTTATTACATACTTTTTAACAGCTTATATCATACTGTGTAATAATGTCACCCCAATTTTTTATAGTCGGGGTGCGGGGAGAGTGTTGGTCAGTTGAACCCCAACTACCATGGGGTTCAAACTGTACTTACTTTTTTTGGTTTTAATTGAGCTCAAACTCTTGCCAGAGACAATCGGTTAAAACAGATATTGTTGAGATGGGGAGGGTGCTGTTATAATCTTTCCTTCACTTCTCTATATCCCGTATAAGTTCTCAGACATACGAAGTCTCCATGGGAAAGATACTGAACCCCAGGTTGCTCCCAATGTCTGCTCCATCGGTTTATGAATGATGGCGTGAAGGGTTATTGCTCCTGAGTAGCAGGTGGCACCTTGCATGGCAGCCTCTATCGTCACTGTTTGAATGTTTGTGTGAATGGGCGAATGATGGCTCACAATGGAAAGTGCTTTGAGTGGTCAAGCTGACTAGAAAAGCACCATGTAAGTACAGTCCATTTACCAGGTCAGCATTATGGCTGCCGTTGGACGTGGCAGACCCTCCTGCACAAACACTCTTTGACAGTGAGAAGAGGCGTTGTCATGGTTATAGCGAGGGAGCTTGATCCCTTTAGAGTTGAACTTTGTGCAAAACAGAGATTTGTTAGAAGAGTTTATAGCTCCTATGGACCAAATCATGTACGGCACAGTGATAGTTATGACAAATTAAAGCCATACGGTTTGGCCATTAATGGCTGCATAGGCGACTACGCTTGCAAAATACTGAGGTGGCAGCGTGGACCGAGCAACAATGACCCTGAGGTGATTGCTCAATACTACCTGCATCGTGTGTCAGAATGTGGACTAATACCACACAGAATGTGGATTGCCGCACATTCACATATGGCGCTAATCCAATGTGCCTTGGGATCAGCTCACACAGATTGTTTTGCTGTTTCTTCAAAGAAAGCAGTGGTATGGCCCTTACTATTTTTAATAGTTTTTTTTATACCCTTGGTAGTGAAAAAAATATATCTTAAAATTGTCATGGAGTTTACTAAGTTCAGATTACCTATTTGAAAGATGCTTGTGACAGGACTGTGATTTTGAGGAGCAACAAAAACAAAGTGTACAGTTTGATATATGATTAGAACATGTTTTTTCTGCATACACTTCTCTCATCATACATCAAAGAAGTACATTTGTTTTAGATATTATTTAGAAGGCATGAACGAAAAACACCAGTGATGCCTTGTAATTTTTACATTTTCTTCTTTAAAAAGTTGAATTTCATCACCATAAATCATCAAGATTCAATTGATATTAAATGTTGCTTTTGATTAGGGCTGCAGTAATCAATTATTTTAGTAATCGAGTATTTGTATCAATAATTCTGGCGATTAATTGAGTAATGGAATATGTTCCAGCAGCCGGCAGCGCATGTGAAAAGTACTATTCCAGAGCGTACTTAGGTCTTGCACCAGCATGTATTGCAGTGTGCTCATTTATTGCTGCTTATCCCTTAGCTTGGTGCATGCCAGTTCGCTTTTCTTCAAGTGTTCAACAAGGGATCTTGCAGCAGCCATGCACTTGGAGATAGCTTGGTTGTTCTTCAGAGCAATTTACCGGCCTTGCTTGGTGCCCCGGACAGGACTCCATTTCAGTAGTCAAAGCGTGAGGTTAAGAATGCGTGGATGAGGGTCCCTGCCACAGAGTCGGAAAGAGGTGGCCGTACTCTGGAAATGTTTTTGAGGGGGAAGAAGGTGGATTTGGTAATGAAATAAATATAATACTTTCAGTAATAATGTACATTATAAATTAAATGTATTATTATTATTATTATTACTATGTTGAAGTGATGCCATACACTTGCTGACTCTACTTACTGCAAATCAAATCAAAAATATATCTGTTGAATTGGATTAGTGCATTTCAGGCTCCAACTGCTAGTGTGTGTGTGTGTGTGTAACAGTGTGAGGTATGTAAGTGTGTGTGTGAGACCAACCTCATAATAATAAGAATGAGGCTCATGCTTTACGCACACTGGAGGGGGGAGAGACCAGAGGATGAGCTGGGTAATGTGTTGTGTGCATCTGACACCACATCCATAGGAAAACCATAGAGACGGAACGCAGGGGACAACACTACCTCCACTGTACTCCCACCAGAAACACCGTAGGATGACGGATAAGGTCCTATGGACTACCGGATTGCATGAAAGGAGGGAGGTGTGAGCCTAGGTAATGACCTGAAAATGTAGTGATACCGGTACAAACAGCCGATTTTGAGGACAACCTTCCGGCACTGGAATATTCTTATCGGCCTCTGTCATTCTCCTCTCTATGCCCAAAGTTTCTGCCCTGATAAAGCATTAAGGTGGCTACATGGGCGATCCTAGAAACTGGATCAGAGTCATATAGCCGAGAGAGCATCAGGTTTAATGTTCTTAGATCCTGGACGGAATGAGATAACAAAGTTGAATCTATTGAAAAAAAAGGCCCACCTGGCCTGCCTGGCGTTGAGCTGCTTAGCTGCACGGATGTATTCCAGATTCTTGTAATCCATCCAGACTAGGAATGGTTGCTCTTACCCCTCCAGCCAATGGCGCCATTCCTCCTCATAATTCCTCTCAGTGGGTGATAGGTACCTCCACCAAAAACTACAAGGGAGAATCAGGGATCGTGAGAGTGGGAGCTGAGGTAAACCTCTGTTTAAGTCTCTGAAATGCCTGCTCAGCTTGAGAAGTCCACTGAAGCTTGAAATGAGAATTAAAGCATGCAGGGGAGCGGCCACCGAGCTGAAGTTGCGGATAAAACGTCTATAAAAATTTGCAAAGCCAAGAAAACGATGCACCAGCTTACGGCTGGTGGGCATGGGCCAATTGACCACCACACTGACCTTAGATGGCTCCATCTGCACCTTTTTAGAAGATACCACAAATCCAAGGAACTAGACGGAAGTTGCATGGAACTCGCACTTTGCTGTCTTGACAAACAACTGATGGTAGAGAAGGCGCTTCAGAACTTGGCGGACATCTGATCCGGGGAGAAGATGAGGGTAGCATCCAAGTAGACGAACATGAATGAGTTGAGCATCTCTCTGGGAACGTCATTCAAAAGGGCTTGAAACACATTTGGGAAATTCGTAGTCCATAACCCGGTAACCTCCCTGTCTCAGACCGGCCAGAGGCCATGCAGCTTCCGGGCGGGAGCTTTGTGGTCAAAAATCTTACTTAGAGTGTCAGTAAAAACCTGCAGCGACTGGCACACCTGGGAATTCCGAGCCCTCTTTGCCGTCGCCCACGCCTCTGCACGTCCCGAGACGTGTGAGATCATGAATGCCACATTGGACGGTTGGGTAGGAAATGAGTGGGCTTGTAGCTCAAAATGAGAGGTACATTTAGAAAAAAAAGGCCCGGCAGTTACCAGAGCTTCCCGAGAAACATTCGGGCTTGTACTGGTTAAGACAGGAGGCATGGCAGGAACTCGGCGCTGGAGTAGAAGCAGACCGCTGAGGAGCAGGAGCAGCAGCGGTCGGAGATGAAAGAAACCGGGCATCCAAGCTGCTCTCAAGTTGCTGTAACTGGGCGCTGAGGTGAGTGACCTGGGTTTTGATGGAGGTTTAAAACAAGCCATGTCTGTCCTTTAAATCCCTCACTCCTCTATACACCGCGGACATCGGTTCTTCATGCTGGTTGATGCGGTCACCCTGAAAGCGGAGAGCAGCATGAAGTGGGTTTGAGTCGGCTGGATCCATTATGGCCAGATCGTAATGTCAAGCTGGTACCACAGTTAGGATCCAAAAACTCGACTTCCACAACTTCTAGTGAATCAGTCTCTTTACTAGGTCACAGGCAAACAATAACCAAGAGGACAGGCAAAATATAAGGTTTCGTACACGGGAAGAGGTCAGAAACATTAATCACAGGGAACACGAGGAATCACGCTGGAAGTCTTTTGGTTCCTTATGTGTCCAGTTTACTTCTGCGTTGTGTTATTATTATAGTTATTGTATTGTGTAATTATTCTCGGGAACGGAAATCTCTTTGCAGATGCTCTCCGTTTATTCTGTCAACATAAAAAGACATGTGCCATTTCAAATGAATTCAATCCCACCAGCTCTTCACTCTCCCGTGAGGGAATCAACAGTGCAACGGTGAAAAGCTTCATAGATTAATTATTTTAACCATACCTGTCAACATAAAAAGACATGTGCCACAGTTCACATAATAATAAATAAATAATAATACATTTAATTTGTAATGCACTCACATTTGGATCAAATCTCAAAGTGCTAAAAAAGTAAAAGCAGATAAAAGCATCACCATGGATGCACTGGTGAGTGAGGAGAGAGATCTTATAATCAATCCTGGTGGAGATGGGAAGCCAATGAAGGGAATGAAGAACGGGGGTGATGTGTTCGTGTTTACGAACTCTCATCAGGATCCTTGCAGCACTGTTTTGAACATACTGAAGTCTTTGAAGACTTTAATCAGGGATCTCGATGAGAGGTGAGTTACAGTAATCCAGTCTGGAGGAGACGAACGCGTGGACCAGCTTTTCAGCATCACTCAAGGTGAGTGAAGAACATAGTTTGGAAATATATCTGAAATGGTGAAAGGAGATCTTGCAGATGTGTTTGATGTGGGATTCAAAAGTGAGTTGAAGGTCGAATCTTAAGCCAAGGTTGGTGACTGATGAAGAGAGGGGAATGTCGTGACCAGAGAAGGTTATACTGGTTATGGAGGAAGACTGGGTTCTGATGTGGGGTGACAATTAAAATTGCTTCGGTTTTGGAGCTGTTCAACTGGAGAGAGTTGTTTTTCATCCACACATTTATCTCCTCAAGACAAACTCGGAGAGCTGACAGGGGAGATGATGATGACGATGAGGATGGAGAAGCTGCGGAGGAACATGTGTCAGTTTTTATGTAGATTTACGTGTCATCAGCGTAACAATGGAATGAGAGTCCATATCGACTGATGACACGGCCAAGGGGGAGCATGTATAATATGAACAGAATGGGGCCAAGGACTGATCCCTGGGGGACCCCACAGGTGACGGTGTTTTTCCGAGAACCTTGAACTTCCAAGGGAAACGTATTCTGTTCTGTCAGTGAGGGTGGATTGAAACCAATTTAGGGCGATGGCAGTGAGTCCAATGGTGTGATGTAGGCGGCGTAGGAGTATTCCATGGTTAACTGCGTCAAAGACAGCAGACACAGTTAGAATCAGGAGGGAAGGTGAACCAGCATCTGCTGCCATCCGTAAGTCATTTGTGACTCTAAGTAGAGCTGTTTCTGCGCTGTTGGCGGAGCGGAAACCAGACTGAAAGGTTTCAAAGAGGTTGTTGTATTTAAGGTGGTCCTGGATGTGGGCAGCAACTACTTTTTCCAGAACTTTGTAGAGGAATGGGAGTTTGGAAATGGCCCTGTAATTAGCAAAAAGTTCTGGATCGAGAGAGGTCTTTTGAGGAGTGGTCTGATTATGGTGGCTTTTAAAGCAGATGGAACAAAGCTGGCCTGGAGGGATTGATTTAATACAGCGGTGATCAGGGGATTGATGGAAGAGATGTTAGTTTTCACTAGGGCTGTAGGAAAGGGGTCGAGGGCACAGGTGGAGGGCTTCATCGTCTTGATGATAACCTCAACCTCCTGCTGTGAGATTTATGGGAAACACTTTAGAGGCTGGGAGATCTCAAACTGTGAGTAAGCAGACTGGATAGGTAATAATAATAATAATAATACATTTAATTTATAATGCAGAGAGGAGGAACCAGAAAGGACAGAACGGATTGAATCAATTTTTGATTTGAAGAAAGCCATGAAATTATTACAGTGCTCTTCAGTAATTTCTGTAAGTGGGGGAGTTTGTGGTTTAAGAAGATAATTGATAGTGGAAAACAGCTACTAAGAATTTCCAGGACTGGTTTTGATGATGTTGGAGTAGAACAGTGACCGAGCCTCTCTAAGGGACTTGGAGTAGGCCTTTTGGTGTTCCCGAAAGGCTAGCTTGTGGACAGTGAGACCTGAAGCCTTGTAACGCCGCTCAAGGACACGCCCAGCTGCCTTCATTTCCCGTAGCTTGCTGGTGAACCAGGGGGCTGAGCGGGAGAAGGTGACTGTTCTAGTTTTTACAGGGGCGTGACGATCCAGGATGCTACTCAGGGATTTATTGTAGAAATATACTGAGTCATTGGCTGATACAAAGTTTCCAGAAAGAAGATGCTGGAGGTCGACTCTAATGGTTTATGGGTTGATGTTTTTCAAATTCCTGAAGTAGATTTGACGTTTGGGCTTAGTGAGGGATGACAAAAGCGACAATTCCATGGAGACGGCCTTGTGGTCGGACACACCCAGATCGTACACAAGAAGATTGCTGAGAGGAGCAGAGTCAGTGATGACAAGATCCAAAGTATGTCCCATGGTGTGGGTGGGGACATCGACAAGTTGCCTGAGATAAATTCTCAGAGAGAGAGAAAATTCAGAAGCAAAATGACATGCAGGGGAGTCGACATGAATGTTCATATCTCCAAGTACTAAAATATTGGCAGAGGTTGTGTAAAATGTCGACAAAAGGGTGCACATCTCAGAGATGAAGGCTGGGTTTGGTTTGGGTGGTCGATACAGAAAAGGACAGAAAAATCATCTTGTTTTTGCCAGGTTTCTGTAAGGCACATAACGTCCAGACATTTCTCCAGGATGTGGTCATGTATGAGGCATGATTTGTTTGTGAGAGATTGTGAATTAAAGAGTTTGATTTAATGTTCACATGCATTCAATCCCTCCAGCTCTTCACTAAATTAAATTGAAAACCAAGAATGAACCACATTAAAATCTGGACATAAACATATTTTTCTAACATAAGAATTTAACTTAATTTAACGTAAAATGTATCATAATAAAATATACATACAACCAAAAGAAGTAAAAGGCTGCCAATGGATAATAACTCAAAGTAAAACAAGGAAATACCAACCTCTCCCGTGAGGGAATCAAAAAGGGCGAGGTTAGGGGATGAAACAATATATATAGGGGATACCCACTAAGAAGAAGTGAAGAAGGGACTCAGACATGTCTTCTAAACACAACAAAGCAGAAGCTGGAGGTCCTAACAGTCAGGTAAAACAAAAATAAAGTTAAATCTAATACATTTTTTGTGATTATAGATTGGTGAGTCACGGGAGTTCACAAGAAAGGAAGCAAATGTTAATTAAGATTAATCCAACCATAGTTCCTAGCTCTATTCAAAAGAGCAGTGAGTTCCTCTTTCATATGCTGGAAAGGGTTGGTACACAGTTCAGAGTTGTATTTTTTGTTTTGTAGTCGACAATATGCGTGTTTCATGTATTTAACACAGCTCAACCCCACCACAACTCCACCACTATCAGCTGGTTTTATGACATATTGTATTTGTGTGGGGACGGGGGCGTGATGCCAAATACAATTTGAATGTCAAAATACACTTTTTTAGTGAAAGCAGTCAGGTTGGGGTTATTGCTCAGGGGAAAGAAACAAGATTTAGGATTGAAGCTCTTTCCAGAGTTGGAGTACAGCACCTGAGTGCTGTGATGTTCAGTGGGATTTCTCTGAGAATAACAGGATTCAAGATTTAAGTTTCTATGATAAATAGGTGGATTTTTGTTTCAAATGATTTGTATTGTATGTGGGGGTGAATGATAAACCCTTAGATAATACCACTTGTTGGCTGAGGGTCAGCTCAAAGGGAGCGACGTTGATTGCTGTATTTTTTCTGTCTCTGTCCAGCTTCGCAGGCCCGTCCTGCGCCAAGCTCTCTCCTGGGTGCGAGTTCTTTTTCTTTGTTTTTAGTCCCCTGTGTGTTTTGCTTTTGGCGGTAGCATTTGTAAAGTTTGCCAAGCCTCTAACAAAAAAGAGGATCTGTGGTCTGAGATGATGGTGTGGTGGGCTGATGAAGCTCGTCCTCCAATGCTGGTCAAATTGAAGGACACCCTACTCTCCTGCTGCTGGCTTAGAGCGCTCGGTAGATCTTGTGCTGCTTATCCCATACTCAGTCCTGGTTACGGCTGTAGTCTTCCTCATCCCTAGACCAAACTCTTTACGTAATCTCATCTTTAATGTGCGACCATTAAACAGAGGAAAGTGTTCCTCTGTTTAATGGTCGTCTCTAATTTCTTTAGGTCATTGGATAGTATTTCTTCAAGAAAAACTAAAGGGTGTTGCCTATGTATTTGGTCCTCAAACTTTTTACACCGTGTACCACCTTAGAATATATCCGAGTACCAACGTTATGAATCATGTAAAAATACATTAGTTACATTATTATTATTTACCACATGAAGTGCGAAGGAGTAGCACAAGAAATGGCACTTAAACTCTTTCACATATTTATAATGCAAGGGCAGCCCTTCACACACATAAGGTATGAAAACAGAGCAGGTGAGAACATTAACAATTACAACTGTATGTGCCTGTTAATGCAAATTTCAAATGTCAACCTGAGTCATATCTCCTTGCTGGTTTTCGTCGTTTGCTGCCACAACCCAACTATGTAGTAGGCTGATGGACGTCCGGATAAAAAAAATACAGGAAACGCTGAACTTATATTAAAGCCCATTTAATTTATCTCATGGTTACAATATTTTCATTTCATTCATCAAAGTATTTTGATAGTATTATACGTTTTTAAAATAATCTTACTTAATTTAGTAAAAGTAGGCATTTTCAGAGATTCCCCCGCATACCACTAGAGGGAGCTTGCTTACCACTGGAGGGAGCCTGCGTACCACTAGTGGTACGCATACCATAGTTTGACAAGCAAACAAATTTGGCAATGCGTAATTCCCCCCTGACAACCGCCACCTTATCGTGGTGGAGGGATTTGAGTACCACAGTGATCCTACATGCTGTGTTGTCGGGGGCAATTCCCCTCAACAATGCTACTCACTTAGTGGGTTAGAGACGTGGAGTGGATTTCAGTCTTCTTTGGCCGATACAGAGAATCACTGCTCCATCTAATATTAAAATTGAACTCTTTAATACACAATGTCTCTAAAAATAAATCATGCCTCATACGTGACCACATTCTGGACCTGGCAACAAACCATCCTGGCAACAACCCAATGTTTTTTCAGTCCTGAATGAGACCTGTCCCGCTGGCTTCTGTAACCTCCAGAAAGTCTGCTGCAAGGGTTCTTGGTGGTGGTCTGTCTGTCATCCACCGGAGCGATTTGGACTCGTCTCCACTGCCCTTGCCTGTGATCTCTTCTTTTGAATGCCTGGCATTTAATTGTAAGCCACTTTTTTCCACGGCCATACCGACCAGACTGACCAACCAAACCAAACCCAGCCTTCATCAGATGTACAACCTTTTTTCAACATTTTGCACAACCGCTGCCGATTTTATAGTACTTCGAACTCCCCTTCCTGTCCTTTTGCATCCAAATTTATCCAACTATTAGATTGTTTTAATCTCAGACAACTTGTCAATGTCCCCACCCACACCAAGAGGCACACTCTGGATCTTGTCATCACTGACTTTGGTCCTCTCAGCTATCTTCTTGTGTACGATCTGGGGTGCCCGCCCACAAGGCCGTCTCCATGGAATTGTCATTTTCCGCCCCCCCTCACAAAGCCCAAATGTTAAATCTATTCAGGAATTTGAAAAACACGAACTCAGAGACCATGACAGTCGACCTCCAGCATCTTCTTTCTGCAAACTTTGTATCACTGACTCAGTGGATTTCTACAATAACTCCCTGAGTAACATCCTTTAATCGTCACGCTCCTGTAAAAACTAGAACAGTCACCTTCTCCCACTCAGCCCCCTGCTTCAGCAGCGAGCTACGGAGAATGAAGGCAGCTGGGCGTGCTCTGGAGCGGCACTACAAGGCTTCAGGTCTCACTGTCCGCAAGCTAGCCTTCAGGAACAACAAAAGGCTTGCTGAAAGTCCCTTAGAGAGGCACGGTCACTTTTCTACTCGAACATTCTCAAAACCAGTCCTGGAAATTCTAAGCAGTTGTTTTCCGCCATCAATAAACTTCTAAAACCACAAACTCCCCCACTTACAGAAATTATCCTTATTCTTCTTGATTTGTCTCCTCCTACTACACTGTGGACCATGGAATACTGCTACACCGGCTACATCACACCATTGGACTCACTGCCACTGCCCTAAACTGGTTTCAATCCTACTTCACCGACAGAAAAGAATACATTTCTCTTGGAAGTGCAAGGTCCCGGACCCAAACCATCACTTGTGGGGTCCCCTGGGGGGACACGTAAACCCACATAAAAACCGTGACACGTTCCTCTGCAGCTTCTCCACCCTCATCCTCATCATCATGCCCCCTGTCATCTCTCCACGCTTGTCTGGAGGAGATAAGGGTTTGGAGGAAAAACAACTTTCTCCAGTTAAACAGCTCCAAAACCGAAGCAATTTTAATTGGCACCCCAAATCCGACCCAGTCTTCCTCCATAACCAGCATTACCTTCTCTTGTCACGGCATTCCCCTCTCCTCATCAGTCACCCACCTTTGCGTAACATTCAACCCTCAACTAACTTTTGAATCTCACATCAAATAAATCTGCAAGATCTCCTTCAACCATCTCAGAAGAATTTCCAACCTCACAACTTAAGTGACGCTGAAAAGCTTGTTGAAGCTCTGCCGGAGCTTTGTTTTTACGCACCTTATGAGAGTATGTAAAAACAAAGACTTCACCCCTGTTCTTCATTCATTTCATTGGCTTCCCATCTCCATTAGGATTTAATATAAAGACTCCCTCCTAGTTCACCAGTGCATCTATGCCAATGCATCCCCCTACCTGAAAGAACTACTCACCCCCATGACCTCAAAACGATCCCTACGTTCTACCCACTCAAACCACCTGCTACGCCCCCGGACAGTTCAGCAACTTCAGCACCATCGGTGATCAGGCCTTTGTCGGCAGTAAGTCAGATTTGTTTCCAGCTGCGGTTAGACTCCGGCAGGGCTGCCCTTTGTATTAATTTTTATGGACAGAATTTCTAGGCGCAGCGAAGTGGTGGAAGGTGTCGGGTTTGGCAGCCTTAGGATCCCGCGAAGCGGCCGGGATGAGAATTAGCACCTCTAAGACTGAGGCCATGGCTCTCAGCCTGAAGAAGGTAGAATGCTAACTCCAGGTCGGGGAGGAGTTTTTGCCCCGGAAGCAGGAGTTCAAGTATCTTGGGGTCTTGTTCAGAAGTGAAGGGAAAATAGAGCGGGAGTTTGACAGACGGATCAGGGCGGCATCTTCAGGGATGCAGACGCTATATCAATCCGTTGTGGTGAAGAGAGCTGAGCCCAAAGGCAAAGCTCTCGATTAACCAGTCCATCTACGTTCCGACCCTCACCTATGGTCATGAACTGTGGTTCATGACGGAAAGAATGAAATCGCGGATACAAGCGGCTTGTATGTGTATAAAAAAGAGTTTTCTCCGAAGGATGGCCTTAGCATTAGGTTGAGGAACTCAGACATCCGGGAGAGGGTCAAAGTAGGGCCAGTATTCCTCCGTATCAGGAGGAGTCAGTTGAGGCATCACTGAACCAGACATCTAGTCAGGGAGCACCCCGGACGCCTCCCTGGGATGAGAGCCTCTAAGCAGTAATCGAACAAGGAGACTATATGCAGTGTAGTCCGAGGTCTTTCTTCATAAGTTTGTGAAAATGTTCAATTAAGATCTGTGTTGGAGGTGGAGGTAATAGTGTCGGGACGTAATGATTCCAACTCAATAATGCTGTTTCCTTCTTCTGGATTACGAAAATGCTTCGAAAGCCATGTTAATGAAATCAATATAACGCCTGATTGAAGGAGGCACTCGGTGAAAATAATGATTTACAGGAAATGGGAGATTGCTCTCGGCTGTGAATTGTAAACACCAGGTAATGTCAAGTGCTCCAGAAGTTGAACTGTAGAAATCGCAGAAAAAACAAATCCGCTTGGCTTACATTCAGGCACACCAGCACACAGTCAAGGATAGAAGATGCCCTGTATTGGTTAGGGCATGTCCAGGTAGAAATAAAAAAAATCATAATAATAAGAGGAAAAAAGCCAACCGATGAGTACATTTCTTAGACCTCACTATTTATAGAGAAAATTATGATAAATTACAAACTATACTGTTTGGAAAACGGACTGATGGTAATTCATTGTTGTACTTTGGGTTCTTTCATTACCCTTCATCTCAAAAACATTATTCCTTTTGGCCAGTTCCAAACATTGAGAAGAATCTTTGATCAGGATCCAGATTTTCATGCACCGTCTCAATTTTGACAAGACCATTTTTCGATAGATCATACAAAAAGTGCATCATCTACACAGCTCCCACGAAGACCCCATCCGTAGACAGTAATCACCTCCTACAGCAATCAAAAAGACAGATTAAAGATAAATCAAGTTTCAACTATCTTAAACAGATCATTAGTACTAATGAGACTCAGAACTGATCCATCTCTGAATAAGGTTTCCCATTCACTCCTAACATTTATTATAAACAAGCCCCTACCATCGAGGACAGACAGTGGACCGACGGTGGCTCAGTCGGTATAGCGGTTGTCCACTTATCTGAAGATCGGTGGTTCCTGCTGTTCACATGTCACCACACATTGAAGTGTCCTTGAGCAAGACAGTGAAAACCGTTTTCTTCCAAAAAGGCTGCTCCATTCGTTCCCCATCATGTACCAGCATGTTTCGGTACATGACAAATGTATATAGAATTGTGACAAATGTGCTTCTTTCAAGTGAGCTATGAATATGAAATTTATGTTATAGTGTACATTCAACACCGGAGATGTCATTTACGTATATATGGGATCACAGCACAGCACCCACTCAAGTCAGCACCCACTCAAGTCAACACCCACTCAAGTCAGCACCCACTCAAGTCAGCACCCACTCAAGTCACACACTCAGGATTGTGGGTCGAAAAAGGCCCCCGTTTTTCCTCTTATTATGATGTTATTTTTCTGATTTTTACCTAGACATGCCAACTAATTGCGGTATTTTAATTCCTATCCTTGAATCTGTGCTTGTTTGCCTGAAGTGACCAAGCAGCTTTGGTTTTGCCTGCGATTTTTACTTCACAGCCGAGAGCAGCCGGTAATCTCCCCTCTTTTGAAGATATTTGTTATTTCCTTATTTCCCAACTCATTTCTAATGTGAACACAAACACTTAGACTGAATATAATGGAACTTACAAGTCCTCTCTGAACAATTTCCACAAAGTTCCATCTGTTTATAGATGGACTGCCGAAGGCCATGGTTACATGTGAAGTTGCCCTGACAAATATTGTGAATAGTTGAGAAAAAGGGGCCAAGTGGACTATTTTGAATGGATGGACTAACAGTTCTTGTCTACATTGGGCATCATCGCCACTAAAATATGTCTCCAGTCTCTCTTCTTTTGCCTGGCAAAGATTATGTGAACAGAAGAAAACACAAAAGATAGCCTCTGAATGTTTGTTGCCAACATCAGACAACAAAGAACATTAAATAACAAACTAACCTCTAGCTATTTATATGGCCAGTGGCAGCAGGGACAATGAGTATTTAAGTCCGTTGGTCCTGCATCTTGACAGAAGGTATCTGCTGCCAGACGGAAGCAGCCTGATCTCCTTGCACATGGGGTGGCTCGGATCGGCCAAAATTGAGCTGGCCTTCTTAAGGGTCCTATTTTTGAGCAGGCAGGGCAGATCGATTAATATTGTACCCGCAATTTTGCTGCAAACTTTGATTACGCTGTGTAGTCTCTTCTAATTTTAAAGCCTTGTGAACCTGTACCAACCGATAAAAGAGAAGGTTAGCATTGATTCCATAAAACAAGAATTGATCGAGGTACTGCCAAGTTAAAGGTGAAATATTATACACCTTTTTCATAAGTCAATACCATTTCGAATTATCTTAGTAAAATGTCTATGATATCGGCTGGTTAGAATCACCCTTCTGGATTATAAACGCATTGTCTCCTCCACCATGCTCAAGCACTATAAAGTAAGATAATTCTAATTAGTTTTTGTATACCTAATGATTTTATGTTTGTATGTAACATTTTGTTTCAATGGTCTACCTGTGCACCTGTTCTATCCTATTCTATTCTATTCTATTCGATCCCAGGTAAGGGGTCCAAAGGAAATTAAAATGAAATAAAATATAAAATGAAATGACTATTGCTTCAAAATGGTTATGGAAATCGCAGAAAGTAAAACATAATTGACAATATTGAAATTTAAAGTTTCAATGAATAAAATTAAATAAATATAAAGTTATAGATTTTGATAACTGTTTCAGCCCTGCATTCTTCTTATAGGTGAAAATGGTTGGAGGCCTCCTGCAGATGCATCCAGGGCTGCGGAACTGTACTCGCTAATAAGACGTGAGATGCTTAAAAATATCTAAATAACCGTTGTACAAACTCCTGTAATCACATCCAATTGTATTTTACCACTGGCATTCCAACACAGGATAAACGTTTGAGATCTCCTTTAGATTTGATGAAATTACTTAAACATTAACATTCAAATTATGTATAAAAAGAAAAAGATGAGTTGTTGTGATGAAAGTCAAGTTGGATCAGTCTGTGATTTCAGTTCTTCACTTTGATTTTTGGGGTAATTTAGAAACCAGCCTTTAACAGTTTAATGGTTTTAATTTCCATTGATGGTTCTTGCACAATTTTGTTCAAAAACAAAATTACGCAAATGAACAAGTCAATCAATAAAGATTTTCTACTTGAATGTTTCTTTCATCGAGATCTGGAATGTAATTTATGGGTACCCTTAAATTTCTTGGGCCGTCTTCTTATTATATCATTGGGCTCAGATCATCTTGGCTACAAGCAATGACGGCAAGGCAGACTGCATTCATCAAACGTTTATTAACAAAAACAAGTTAGACTTGAGAAAAATTACCTTAAGACTGTTGTATGTGGCATTTCACAACGCATGAGACGCCACTTACAAGAACAAGAGCAGGCTGCCCTGTTGGCAGTCCTTCACTTTTTATAGCTTTTTACGACTTTTTTCCTGAAATTTACGACTTTATTTTCATAAAATATCCACTCTATTCTCTCAATTCATGACTAAACTCTAAAGATTTATTTTATTTTTCAAGGTGGCCCCAATACTCCTTAGTAGTTCATAAATTGTTAACATGAGGAAAGAAATGACATAATGTTTATACTGATTGATGAAGGTGATTCTCTCAACTGTAACTACTGCAAAAGGCACCTCAGGGGAGAAAATGCACAAGAACACAACTTACATTACAATTAACTTCATTCCAATGGGGTACAAGTACTTGCACTCAATTAACTCCACAGTAACTGCAACACGTATCCTAAATCTCTCACTTAAATCACAAATATGCTTCTAATTTGATTGGAGCACAGCACCATATTAGACGCCAGAAAATTCAGACTAGGTTGAAAGCAAAAATTAGCATTCTGTGAAATCTGCATGACGTCAGAAGATTGTTATTAGTGAGAAAGCGCACAGAATCTACCAACTTTGGTGGTAAATATATGGCTGCACAGCAGGCAGAGGCTGAGGAGGCGTTTAAGGCTAAGATTGGTTAAGACACGCCGGCTCAGAGTTGGGCCCTTTCATGGATTCCAACATGCTCCAAAGTAGCTATAAATTTACATTTGGTTATGCACCTGGCAGCACGAGACAATGTGTGAGGACTATGTGTGATAGGGGACCAAGAACACCAACTGGGGATTCACACCTCCAGAAAATATGGAATATGTGCCAATAAATAAACCTTGAGTCGTCAAATTGAAGATCCAAAATTTTCTTTTCATCTTGTCCACTCATGTTATTATATCGTGCGAAAATCAAGTTATCAGTATACTTTAATATTTGTGAACATCCTAAAAAACCCAATTATATCCCCGAAAAGTCTGGGATATTATGGAATTGTCATTGTTTCCGCCGCTGCCACTGCCGAGTCCGCCGCAGATCCTTCATGTTAACGCGTTAACTCAATAACTATAGCAAGTATTATTTTCAGATTTCATACCCACGTAGACCTTAGTGCGAGGAAGTGTGAGTGTATTTGGGAAGATTCAGTTATATATTTCTGACACTAGGGGGAGCTTTATCTCCAAAATTGTAAGGCCATTATTCTCAACTGTTGGTTTGGCTCATTCCAAACTAGGTGCATATGAATCCACTCAAGGAGATCTATCTTGCATATATCATGATTTACTCCATACATAGTCTTTGTGAAATAACTTCTTAACCATATTCATATCTTAGTGCATATGAATCAACGTGGGAAGATCTTCCTTTTTTATCATGACAAACAATGTTTTCCGGACATAACCCAAAAAATATAACATAGATTATTTTCAAATTTATGTACCAATGTACGCTTAGTGTGCTGAACAACTGGATTGATTTTGGTTAGTTTTATATTTCTGACACTCGGCGGAGCTTTACGCATCAAATGTTTTTGGTCCATTATTCCACAAACGTTGGTCCAATTTAGTTCACATTAGGAGAATGTGGAAGTACTCCCAGAGATCTATCTTCTGTTCATATATCTATATTCTATTTATTTTAATTATTCTAATAGTCCATATTTTGATCACTAGGGGGAACTTTCATTATAAAAAACACTGTGTTTCGGACATAACTTCACATTTAATTTAAGGAGTTCAATCAGGGGGATTCCTTGTACAGGGACTTTTTTGTTGTTGTTGTCCCTGGCACCAGGGTTTTTTAGGAAACCCTGGTGCCAGGGACGACAACACAGGCCGAGTTGTATGCAGTAGAGATAGAAGAAACAGGTGTAATTTGCCGTAATGTCCTGTTTTTTATGTTGAGAGATAGTCATTGTTGCACAGGAGTAAAAATTTATGAAACACCTTTGGGATGCACATTTAAAAGTCTCCGTAAAAAGCGTGTTGCTCTTTTACGGAGACTTGAGAAGAAGATTCCAAAGTTCCTGAAGACCTGTGATACAGAAAACAATTTTAAAGCTGCAAAAACACAAGAGATATTTATGGAAGCCGAGATCAAAAATAGTGGCAGTAAATGCAACCTTTATTCAGCTGTTTTCTGACGTAGATTTATTTTCAGTGTTCATCAGTGGATCAGGAGTATCGTTGTTGTAAAAACTCACTTCAGAAGAAAATGGTCGATCAAGGAGCAATATTCTAATGGTGGATATAACTTTTGTTAATCATCGGATCGTACACATCAACATTACGTCTCGATTTACATCAGGTTAGAGAGTCATCGGTCGGTCATTGATCTGCCATTTCCATCTTGAATCAGTTGCTACAGCAGTGAGACAACTGATCTCTGAGGACAATTTAAAAAAATAACGTGAGAAAATGGTTGCGTATTTTCTGATGATAGTGAGATATTTAAATTGTTATCACGAGAAAACAGCCTTAAAAAGATATCTGCCACCATGGCTGGTCTCGGCTTCCATATATTAAACACTGTGCACAAGATAAATATCTTGTTCCCACTAAATGAATTGAGTGTGAGTGGGGCTCTTTATCATTTTAAAGACAAGTGTGTGGTTAATATTTTAAAAAGAATAATTCCTCCGCGGGCAGAGCTGAGCAGTGGTGTAGCAGCATGTGCAGAGATGTGTCTTATCATAAGCAGTCACAGCACTTTAGTGCACCTCTATCACTGCTTTGAGATAAGGGACCTCTCCCTCAGGACTCCATTAATTCAGAAAAGACACAAAGAACTAAAATCAAGTTCAACAAAAACAACCCCAGTTCTGTTCCACAGCATGACACAGTTCAGAGAGCGTAACTACCCTGAAGCAGGACGATCTCCAGACGACACAGACAGAAGAATTCAACCTGAGCAAGAAGGGCAACGAAGTAAGCAGGTGCCTTATTGAATAGTGTGTGTGTGATACGGACGTCAGAAAGATGGTGCTACCACCGAAAGGGAATGTGACAGGAACAAGGGGGAGGGAGGGAGAACAAGCACTATTGGCACGTTTTCCTCACAGCAAGGGGGATCTGGGTAGAAATCAACCTGGATTCTTTCTGTGTGGACATGTTCTCCGCATGTTTGTGTGGGTTCCCTCCAGCCTTCTTCCCTCAAACACAAACAATACTGCTCAGTCTAAATTGTCCGTAGGCGTGACTGCAAACGGTCGTTTGTCTCAATTTGTTGTATGTAAGATGTTCCCCATCTACCCCCCAATGTGAACTGGAATAGACTTCGATAAACTTCTGCACTCCTGTAATGGAAATGCGACTACATACATTTTAATGTAAATGAAAGAGGTGGGTCAAGCCACATATGATGAAGCTCGAGTCCATATTCGGTCAGGAGGACTATCCTCTTCAACACAACTCCACTTGTACACACCTTCATGGTTAGCCTATCGTCATGCTTCCATATTTATGACTGAGGTAATTTGGGCGGTTGTTATATCCCTGAAAAGTTGGTGGTACTATGGAATCTTCAGATTATATCATGCATTATTTTCAAATGTTGTTTTTGGGAAAGTTCGTTCGTATTCAACACTAGAGGGAGCTTTGTCCCCAAATGTTTTAAAATTCTCAGCATTTGGTTCCATTTAGTCCAAATTTGGTGCATATAGATAGATTAGTAGAAGAGTTCTAACTTCTATACATTGTGTTGAAGTTTAACCATTCATATTTTACTCAACATGGGGAGCTTGTAACAAAAAACTAATTTGGGCCCACATAAGTGTTTGTCGGAAAGTTGTGTTGTACATGTCTAAAACAAAAAATTCACAACTTTTGGTTCCATTTAGTCATAATTTGGTGCATTTGAATAGACTCAATCTTGTATATATCATGTTTTACTCTAGTAGTTCATATTTTTCTCTCTAGGGGGAGCTTTTTTTGAAACAAAAAACACTTTTGAAAGACAAACTTCAGAAATGACTTCATGGATCATTTTCAAACTTTACATCCTCACCAACTTTAGCATGAGGACGAACTGGATGTATTTTGGAAACGGTCAGTTGTATATTTCTGACAATAGGCAGAGCTTTACCTCCAAATGGTTTGGGCCATAATTTGGCGACCATTGATCCGATTTACTCCAAATTTGGTTCGTACGAATGAACTTGAGGAGATCTTGTTTACATTATATTGTAATCGTATAGCTCACTTTCACAGTTTTCTTTACCAAAAATACCGAGAAAATAACTTTACATTTGATTTGAGGAGTTTAATCAGAATTGCTCGTACAACGAAGGGGGATTGTGGTCATTTAGGGAAAATAACCTGACTGACGGGGGCAACAGCAGTGTTGTTAGGATGTTTCCCTGAATCGCTCCCTTTTGATTCACTGTTTATAAAAATTGTGTAAATAGATTATAAATAATTCTATATAGCTTAATCAGGTTTTAAAAAAACATAGCATTTATTATAACAGAGAAGCCCCTTTTACTTTTGGCATTTCCCCTTTTTTTGTAGCTAAAAAACAGCTTAAAAAATTCAGTAGCTAGAGAATTGTCTTTTCTATGAATTTTCTTTTGTTGGGTAAGAGTAGGGCAGTTTACTTTGTTTTGTTAATTGTTTGGGGTAATTACTCATCATCTGACTTATCAAAAATACATAAATATTGTAGCGTTATTTCTTACTGTATAAAACCATTGTTACATCCAGGTTTCCTCTATAAAGGGCCATAACGCCATCTTTTAAAAAAATGTTTCTCTCCATTCATTACAAAGTTATAAAATGAATCACAGTGACTATCAATCAAATATGAATGAATTAAATAATAGAATAGTCAAAAGAATTAAAGGTCAAGTGTTAGTCAAAGTGTTTTCTCCTTTCGATGAAGCTAAGTGCTGAACATAGAGATCAGAGTTGACTCTTCTAAAGAAAGTTGACTTCAAGTTGACTCCAGAAAAAATACATTAAATACATACAAGACTCAAAAAATACATTTTTATGGTTTTAAAAACTCATGTAGAATATTCTTGATGATTTTTGGATTCTTCAAGTCTAAAAAGGAAAAGGTGTCAGAATCTATAGAAAAAGACTTTTCTGTGAAAAAGTACATCTTTTCACGTAAAAGATATATAGAGATAAATAGAGTTGAATTCTGTTCCAATTCTGCGAAAGCCAAAGGCCTTCTTCAGAATGCCGCAGCTCTGACCTATTGTGGTTGAATTTCTCCAGCTGAAGGACGAACTACCTGTTCGGGATAAAGCCATTGAGAAACTCTCTGAAACCATTAGACAGAGAAAGAGAGAACATCTCTAAGTAATGGAGGCAGCTTGAGAGGTTGAGGTGACACGCCTACTCAGAATCCACAAAACAAAGCAAGGTCAATGTTCGAAATTTCCTATTAATGTTTTGGATGGAGGTTTTGTATAATCCCACTGGGTTTATTGCTCCTTCCTGCACTATTGTCAGATACTATTTTTTTTTTTTTATATATTTCAATTTGTAATAATAAATTTAGCACAGGAAGCATCTTTTCTTTTCTTTTTCAAGTGTTTTGATAGAACTTATTTTGGTAAGCCATCTCATCACCTACGAAGAGTTCAAAAGAAAGATTCAAAGATGCAAGTGCAGAATAGAGAAAGAAAGGAAAAACAAATAAACGGTGTTTAGTGCAAACGAGAGAATTTGAATCAAAAATAATAACTTATTAAATTAATGAATGAATGACATTAGGGGGGGGGTTAAGAAAATATCAGCTCTATGGAATTTGTTAAAAAGCTATGGCGGGAGTGAGGTGAGGGATGTGGTACTTCTTTCTTCTCTCTTTTATGTACTTGGAAATGATTCAGATGGTGCGTGGTAATGGACAGGATGGCGTTCGCTGTATGCGAGGTCGCGGCGCTCTATGGGTCAGTTTTCATCTTCTTATCTACCTGATTCTATCTCTCCTCTCCTTTAATGAGGGTTACGTCAGAGCTACAGATAAATTTCATCTCTCAGCTTAACTTTCTTGTCACGGTGAAAGAATTGACCCAGGTTGTGGGCTCCATTCCATTTTGGCTCGGTTTCCAGGCTGATGTCTCTGTGACGTCACCTTTTGAAACTCCATGTGGAAAACGCTGTTTCTCTCCATCCCGTAAGAACAATAACTAAGCCATCAGCTCTCCGCTCCAAAATGAGACAGCCACCAAACCCTATGTCATAACTGCATCGACAAATATGATCCGGACCAGGGGCGTTCCAGAGATAGACCCGTTTCAGGAGATCTTTGACACATTCCCTGTCAACGACAAAGTCGCATAGTTTCTCTAAGATGAAATATGTTTTCAGAGAAGTCATGTTCGTTTTAAACTGGAGTTGAAGCATTAAAAGTTTTAGTGTGATCAGCATAATTTATTCCCTCTATTATTATGTGTTTCTTGTTGTTCTTGTCAGCGCCGCTCTGAGTAACCCCCCCCGCAGGCCACCTTCAGATCTCCACCGATGCGTCTAACGTCCCCCTTATCCTTCTATGATCTTTTAGCTTCCTGTATCTCTTTCCTTAATTCCTGTCAAGCTGGCACCACAATTAGGATCCACAAGCACGACTAATACAACGTCTGGTGAATAAACTCTTTACTCGTAAGGTCAGGCAAACAATAACCGAGGAAGCAGGCAAAAATACAAGGTTTCTTACAAGCAGAGATCAGAACCATGGAACACTAGGAATTACGCTGGATAGGTTGGCACAATGGAACAACACGATCTGGCACAGGTGGGAAGGTGAGCACAGCTTAAATACACTGAGGCAGAGTCTTAACAGGACGCAGGTTTTAACAATCAAGGGGTGGAGAAGCAATCAGGAAACCACATGACAACAAACCTAATTACAAGGCATGACAGTACCCCCCCTTCAAGGGACGGCACTGGACGTCCTGTCCTTACGCCTGTGGAAATCCCTGATTAGGGAGGAATCGAGGATATTGCTGGCCGAAACCCAGGATCTCTCTTCTGGGCCGTATCCCTCCCAATCAACCAGGTACTGATGTCCCCGTCCCCTCCGACGAACATCCAGCAATCGTTTAACGGTGTAGACTGGACCTCCGTCAACAAGCCGGGGGGGTGGTGGGGGTTTGGAGGCAGGGACCAAGGAACTCTCCCTCACTGGTTTAATACGAGACACATGGAAAGTGGGGTGAATTCTAATAGTACAAGGAAGCTTTAAACGTACCGCTGCAGGATTAACCACTTTAGAGATGGAAAAAGGTCCCACGAAGCGGGGAGCCAGCTTCCGTGACTCCACACGTAGCGGCAGATTCTGCGTGGAGAGCCAGACTCTTTGTCCTGGACGGTAGATGGGCGCGGGGACTCTGCGCCGATCTGCTGTCCTCTTGCAACGAGTGCTACTTCGGATTAACACCTTACGGGCCCCTGCCCAAATCCGGCGGCAGCGGCGAATGAGAGCATGGGCAGAGGGGACACTGACCTCTCTCTCTAGGTCAGGGAACAGCGGTGGTTGATAACCATAGGCACACTGGAAAGGGGAGAGACCAGAGGATGAGCAGGGTAAGGTGTTGTGTGCATACTCTACCCAGATGAGGTGCTTGCTCCATGAAGCTGGGTTCTGAGACACGAGACAACGGAGTCCAGTCTCCAATTCTTGATTAAGGCGTTCGGTTTGGCCATTAGATTGAGGGTGGTAACCAGAAGAGAGGCTGACTGTGGCTCCCAGCAGTGAACAGAATGCCCTCCAGAATTTGGAGACAAACTGTGGTCCCCGGTCTGACACCACATCCCTAGGAAAACCATGGAGACGGAACACATGGGACAACATTACCTCCGCCGTCTCCTT
Organism: Lophius americanus; assembly: GCA_037951165.1. Classification (NCBI taxonomy): domain Eukaryota; kingdom Metazoa; phylum Chordata; class Actinopteri; order Lophiiformes; family Lophiidae; genus Lophius; species Lophius americanus. The sequence continues at coordinate 469,747 of JBBDHG010000174.1, forward strand.
GGCAGAGGGAAGCTTAGGCAGAGGAATAAAGTGAACCATCTTGGTGAATCTATCCACGACCGTGAGGATGGTGGTGTTACCTTCAGAAGAAGGTAAGCCTGTAACAAAGTCCAGAGAGATGTCTGACCAGGGACGCTGTGGCACCGAGAGCGGCTGGAGTAGGCCCGAAGGAGAGCGGTGTGAGATCTTGTTTCGTGCACAAACAGGGCAAGCAGCCACATACTCCTCCACCTCCTTGGTCATGGAGTTCCACCAAAAACGCTGTCGGATGACAAATAAGGTCCTACGGACCCCCGGATGGCATGAAAGGAGGGAGGTGTGAGCCCAGTTGATGACCTGAGATCGTAGCAACGCCGGGACAAACAGCCGATTTGGAGGACAACCGTCCGGCACTGGAATATTCTTACCCGCCTCTTTAACTCTCCTCTCTATGCCCCATGTTACTGCCCCGATGATGCATGATGGTGGCAACATGGGCGAGGGGATCCTAGAAACGGGATCAGGGTCATATAGCCGAGAGAGGGCATCAGGTTTGATGTTCTTGGATCCTGGACGGAATGAGATAACAAAGTTGAATCTATTGAACAGCATGGCCCACCTGGCCTGCCTGGCGTTGAGCCGCTTAGCTGCACGGATATATTGCAGATTCTTATGATCCGTCCAGACTAGGAATGGTTGCTCTGACCCTTCCAGCCAATGGCGCCATTCCTCCAGGGCCGTCTTCACCGCCAGCAGTTCTCTGTCCCCCACGTCATAATTCCTCTCGGTGGGTGACAGTTTACGTGACAGGTAGGCACAGGGATGAAGCTTCTTGTCTTCTGGTGACCTTTGTGACAGGATGGCTCCAACCCCTAATTCGGATGCATCCACCTCCACCACGAACTGCAGGTTTGGATCAGGGATTGTCAGAATGGGAGCTGAGGTAAACCTCTGTTTAAGTGCCTCAAAAGCCTGCTCCGCCTGAGAAGTCCACTGAAACTTTACATGAGGAGAAGTTAAGGCATGCAGGGGAGCGGCTACTGAGCTGAAGTTGCGGATAAAACGTCTATAAAAATTAGCAAAACCCAGAAAACGCTGCACCAGCTTACGGCTGGTGGGCCTGGGCCAATTTACCACCGCACTGACCTTAGATGGGTCCATCTGCACCTTGTTAGGAGAGACCACAAATCCAAGAAACGACACCGAAGTTGCATGGAACTCGCACTTCTCTGCCTTGACAAACAGCTGATGGTTGAGAAGGCACTTGAGAACTTGGCGGACATGTTGAACATGACTCCTCTCATCCGGGGAGAAAATGAGGATATCATCCAAGTAGACGAACACAAATGAGTTGAGCATATCTCTGAGTACGTCATTCACAAGGGCTTGAAACACAGCTGGGGCATTCGAAAGTCCAAAGGGCATCACTAAATACTCATAGTGGCCTGTAGGCGTGTTAAAGGCAGTCTTCCATTCGTCCCCCTGCCTTATCCTTACCAGGTGATAAGCATTTCTAAGGTCAAGCTTGGTAAAGATCTTGGCACCCTTTAATAACTCAAATGCCGATGAGAGTAACGGAAGAGGGTACCTGTTCTTAACGGTGATGTCATTCAATCCTCTGAAATCAATGCAGGGACGTAGGGTCTTGTCCTTCTTGGAGACAAAGAAAAACCCTGCCCCGGCGGGTGATGAGGATGGTCGAATGATCCCTGCTGACAGGGAATCAGTAATGTAGGTCTGCATGTCCTCCCTCTCCGGAGCCGAGAGGGAGTATAATCTACCCCTTGGTGGTGAGGTTCCTGGCAGAAGGTCAATGCAGCAATCGTAGGGCCGATGAGGTGGCAACGAGTCGGCTCTCGTCTTGCTGAATACTTCTTCTAGGTCCCAGTAACACGAAGGGATCTTAAGCAGGCTAGGGTCAGTTGGCCCTGGAAATGGGTTGACTGCAACCCCGGCCATCCTGGAAGGGAGGTTCTCTGCCATGGTGACCTGAGAAGGGGGTTGACAGAGCTGGGAGATAGATGGTCTACAGCAGGACATTAAGCAGTTCTTACTCCAAGAGATTATCTCTCCAGTACACCAATCAATGTGGGGATTATGCTTCTTTAGCCATGGTAACCCGAGAATGATGGCATGAGTAGGAGAGTCAATGAGGTGGAAACAGATGTCTTCTCTGTGATTCCCTGCTACTAAGAGCTGGAGTGGTTGCGTGCGATGAGTGATTCGGTATAAGAACCGACCATCAAGAGCACTGGCCTCCAGAGGCTTGGGTAGAATGGATACCTCAAGACCCAGTCTCTTTGCTATACTCCAGTCCATGAAACTCTCGTCGGCTCCAGAATCCACTAACGCCTGATAAGACAAAGTCTGGGCGGACACAATTATTTGAACCAGAGTTAGAGCTCGTGAACATTCAGAGGATATATTCCGACTCACCAGTCTCTTCATCCTTGGAGGCCCCTTTTCCTTCAATGGGCAGCGGGCTAAGAAGTGGCCCAGTTGCGCACAGTAAACGCACCGTCCCTCCCGAAAGCGACGCTGTCTCTCCTCCGGGGACAATCTGGCACGGCTGACCTGCATGTACTCCTCCGAGACAGCAGGGGACGGAGGCGAGTACCGAGGCTGTGGAGCTCTGGAAGCAAGCTGCGAGGAAGAACCTGTGCAGAGTCGATCTCTCTCCCTCAGTCTTTCGTGAAGCCGGTTATCGATCCGTGTGACCATGGCGATAACAGAGTCCAAGTCAGCAGGAAGATCCAGAGGGGTGATCAAATCCTTGATTGTGTCCGAGAGTCCAAAAATGAAAGTGTCGCGGAGAGAGGCGGAGTTCCATCCACTGTCCGCTGCTAGGGTACGGAACTCAATGGCGTAGTCGGTAACCCGGCAACGTCCCTGTCTCAGACCGGCCAGAGCTCTTGAGGCTTCTGGACCGGGAGCGGTGTGGTCAAAAATCTTACTTAGAGTGTCAGTAAAATCATGCAGCGACTGGCACACCTGGGAACTCCGAGCCCACTCTGCTGTCGCCCACGCCTCTGCGCGTCCCGAGAGGTGTGAAATCATGAATGCCACCTTGGACCTTTCGGTAGGGAATGAGTGGGCTTGTAGCTCAAAATGAAGGCTACATTGAGTCAAAAAGGCCCGGCAATTACCGGAGCTTCCGGAGAACCGTTCGGGCTTGGCCAAGTTGAGACTGGTGGCATGGTAGGAATTCAGCGCCGGAGGGGAATCGGACCGTTGAGGAGCAGGTGCAGCAGCGGCCGGAGAGGAGAGGAACCGGGTATCCAAGCTACTCACCAGCTGCTGGAACTGGGCGCTGAGGTGAGTGACCTGGGTCTCGATGGAGGTTTGAAACTCGCCATGTCTGTCGGTTAAATCCCTCACTCCTCTGTACACCGCGGACATCTGTTCCTCATGCTGGTTGATGCGCTCGCCCTGAACGCGGAGAGCAGCATGTAGTGGGTTGGAGTCGGCTGGATCCATTATGGCCAGATCGTAATGTCAAGCTGGCACCACAATTAGGATCCACAAGCACGACTAATACAACGTCTGGTGAATAAACTCTTTACTCGTAAGGTCAGGCAAACAATAACCGAGGAAGCAGGCAAAAATACAAGGTTTCTTACAAGCAGAGATCAGAACCATGGAACACTAGGAATTACGCTGGATAGGTTGGCACAATGGAACAACACGATCTGGCACAGGTGGGAAGGTGAGCACAGCTTAAATACACTGAGGCAGAGTCTTAACAGGACGCAGGTTTTAACAATCAAGGGGTGGAGAAGCAATCAGGAAACCACATGACAACAAACCTAATTACAAGGCATGACAATTCCATGTTAATTTCGTTCTTTACTTGATGTTCTATAGTAATCCATTGTTTGTTATTAGGGTATGCTGTAATAATACGTAAGCGATTTGCTGTCATGACAGAAAAAAAACGCTTTGCGTTGTTACGTGAGGGTCTTAGTGTTATAATGTGATAATTTTCATGTTGTAACACGATAATAGGATTTAAGAACATAGAGTTGGTCTACCAAGGTGTTAGATGCACATGAGTTTAGTTGTGCTCTCTGATACCTCTTGATGTCTGCCTCACCCAACACTCTCAACCTCATTTTTATTTTTGTATTTCTCTAACAACAGGTCTTGCATCCCTCGGTTTTTTCACTTTGTTACCTGTTGCTCCTCCACTCTGATTGTCCTGTCTGATTGTCTTGTTAATCCCTGCCTCCTAGTGTATCTAATCTTTGCTCCCCTCTCCACTTGTGCCAGGTCGCGTTGTTCCCTTGTGCCAACCTTTCCAGCGTGATTCCTAGCGTTCCCTGTGATTTATGGTTCTGACCTCTGCCCTCTGTATTTTGCCTGCCCCCTTGGTTATTGTTTGCCTGCCTTTAAATAGTAAATTCAGTGATTCAAAAGACGTTTGGAAGTCGTGTTTTTGGGTCCTAACTGTGTTACCAGCCTGACAGCCACTGATATCCAATAACAGTTTAATTATACAACTGATAATAATGCGCTAATTTTCAGATTTTTTACATTGAATTCTCTTGAATTCTTTCACATTTTACATCTTCACTAGTGGAAGGGTATTCTTCCTGCTTCTCCAATGCACTTAACCTGCAAAGAACAGGCGTCATTGTTCCATTATTCTGGACAGGCCAGAATAATGGAAAAATGGAATAATGGAATACCAATTTGGCGCCCTAGGCAAGATTTTAGGTGGCGCCCCCCTTGCATTGCAATAAATTCCACTGCTGGTGGACATACTCACAAGAAACTGAATAGCTTTATCTTAGACATTCTTTTATTTAAAGAAAGCAATTGCCCAATCAAAATACTTAGAATGAATTAGAAAGAAATACAAAAAAATATGAAATGAATATACGAAATATAATATAAATAACTTACATAAATATAAGATTTAAATACCCACGAAATAAAAAGTGCAAACAAGTGACATCAAATAAATGATAAATACAATATAAATAAGGCACTGCACAAAATAAGATATGAAAGAAACCGGTATTGACAAAAATTACAAGGATTTAAATAAAAAGGGGAAAATGGGGGTTCTTACAAAGACCTAGTGGTGCTTTTTGATACTGCATTAACTTTAATGACTTAAAAAACGACACCACCACCTCCTCAACCTCACATCACCTGCTACAGCTTTACTCTCCTGGTCTTTTTTGCAGCAAAGTCATCTACAACATCATCATATGACAACTGATTTGAGACCACATGGTTTATGCTTATGATGGCAAGTCCACTGAGACCTTCTTTCATCATAGTAGTTCTCAAGTAAGTTTTAATCAGTTTGAGCTTAGAGAAGCTTCTTTCAGCAGCCGCCACTGTAACAGGAAGAGTGGCAGAGATTCTCAAAGCAACCCACATGTTGGGGTAAACTTCTGCCAGCTTCTTCTCATGCAGGAAGGTCAAGAGTTCCATGTTTGTCACATTCTTTGATGGCAATGGTGGAAAATTCTTCATTTCCTTTCAGAAGGGTGGGACTGAGAAACCTCAACAGCGCATCTGAAGAGAGAAGAGGAGTATGTGACACCAAGAATAAAAAAAATGAATTCAAGAATGAAATGAAATAATATAAATGAAAAATCTAAGAGATACATGCATGATGTTCACTATACTGTACATGTATAATGGACAATATACTTTTTCTGATATGCAAATTATCTAAGATTCATTTTTATTGTCATTACAAGGAAATGCTGATTAGCAGAATGCAGAGAAGCAGTAGACTGCAGTACAATATAGATATAAATTATGCACTTTAACACTGATGTAAAGTTTAACATTATAAACACACTTTAGACAATATGAACTGTAACAAAACATACAGCTGTGCTTACAACTATAATATATAAAGGGGTGGAAAAGGAATAGCATTTTGATCGACTATTACAAGCAAACTCGAGCTAACCAGATGTCAATAAAAATGTAAAAACACCTGCTGAATATATCTAATATTTACACACTTCCCTGAGGAAGGTAAAGTGGGAGTAGTTACATTACTATTTTCCATAAAACAGCGTTTTAGGAAAGTAACGTGTCATCATTATTATTATTATTGTTCCTATTTAATAGAGTTTGCTATGCAGTTAACTTATTGTGGGCTTATTATCTTCATATTAAGACATAATACCAACTAGTTTTAAGAATAGTGGAAGTTACCTTTTTTTCCTTCCCCCATTTGTGGCGCCCCCTGGATGGACAGCGCCCTTAGCATTTGCCTATACCGCCTATGCCACGGGCCGGCCCTGATTCTGGTACACCACCATTCCACTTTTAGAGGAATGGTGGTGTACCAGATGACTGCCTCTTGCATATGGAAGAAGAACATGGAAGTGCCTTTTTAAGTAAGGTGGGGTTTGGCTGGCTGCATCTCCTAAAGGTTCAACACATGAAAAATAACTAAAAAAACAGTGAATGCTGGAAAAGCTGTATAAAAAGATGGGCATTCATGGGAACGAAGAAAAGAACTGTGATCGTGAGGAAACAACCGGCCCAAAATTACAGAAATTACAAATGGGCTGAAAATAAGATTAGAATGGTTGAGTTGGTATGGATACATGAAGGTTAACAAATATGGAAATGCAGAGGAGGCGGAAAAAGAACTCTTGATAATAATAATAATAATAATAATACATTTAATTTATAATGCACTTTACATTTGGATCAAATCTCAAAGTGCTACAAGGCAAAAGCAGATAAAAGCATCAATAAAAAATAAATAAATAAATAAATAATAATAATAACTATACAAAAACGTGACCAAAAGCATTAATGTCAATTACAGCTATAGGTTCTGCTAAAAAGGAAAGTTTTAAGTCCTTTTTTAAATGTGTCAGTCGTCTGTGGAGCCCTCAGATGGTCAGGGAGGGCATTCCACAGACGAGGGGCAGCAGAACAGAAGGCCCGATCTCCCATGGTGCTGAGCTTAGTCCGGGGAAGGAGGAGGCGGTATGACTGGGTAGAACGGAGGGATCGTGTCGAGGTCAGTGGGGTGAGTAGTTCTTTCAGGTAGGGGGGTGCGTTACCATGGATGCACTGGTGAGTGAGGAGAGAGATCTTATAATCAATCCTGGTGGAGATGGGAAGCCAATGAAGGGAATGAAGAATAGGGGTGATGTGTTCGTGTTTACGAACTCTCATCAGGATCCTTGCAGCACTGTTTTGGACATACTGAAGTCTTTGAAGACTTTTATCAGGGATCCCGATGAGAAGTGAGTTACAGTAATCCAGTCGGGAGGAAACGAATGCGTGAACCAGCTTTTCAGCATCACTCAAGGTTAGTGACGAACGGAGTTTGGAAATATTCCGGAGATGGTGAAAGGAGATCTTGCAGATGTGTTTGATGTGGGATTCAAAAGTGAGTTGAGGGTCGAATCTCACGCCGAGGTTGGTGACTGATGAAGAGAGGGGAATGTCGTGACCAGAGAAGGTAATACTGGTTATGGAGGAAGACTGGGTCTGATGAGGGGTGCCAATTAAAATAGCTTCGGTTTTGGAGCTGTTCAACTGGAGAAAGTTGTTTTTCATCCACACCTTTATCTCCTCCAGACAAGTGCGGAGAGTTGACAGGGGAGATGATGAAGATGAGGATGGAGAGACTGAGGAGGAACATGTGTCAGTTTTTATGTAGATTTGCGTGTCATCAGCGTAACAATGGAATGAGAGTCCATATCGACTGATGACACGGCCAAGGGGGAGCATGTATAGTATGAAGAGAATGGGGCCAAGGACTGATCCCTGGGGGACTCCACAAGTAACGGTGTGTGTCCGGGACTTTGAACTTCCAAGGGAAACGTATTCTGTTCTGTCAGTGAAGTAGGATTTAAACCAGTTTAGGGCGGTGGCAGTGAGTCCAGTGGTATGATGTAGGCGGTGTAGGAGTATTCCATGGTCAACTGTGTCGAAGGCAGCAGATAAATCAAGGAGAATCAGGGGGGAAGGTGAACCAGCATCTGCTGCCATCCGTAGGTCATTTGTGACTCTAAGCAGAGCTGTTTCTGCGCTGTGGGCGGAGCGGAAACCAGACTGAAAGGTTTCAAAGAGGTGTACCCTAAGAATCAGTAAAACATGACATATTACAGGATGCTTAAGACCTTTTCTTTCTTTCCAAATGGAAAAAAAAAGCAAATTTTTTGAGACATTCATTCATGACATATTTAACTATCAGAAGGAATCTGTATTTGATTAATAAAACGCAGTGGGTGAATTGTACAAAGTATTAAAAATGGAAGTTTTAAGATTTTACCTTCGCACTATGAGCCTGAGAAATGAGGATGATGAAACTATGATGGGGAAAAATTGGGATGCAAACAAGGATGAACAAATGGCAGTTGCATATAAATAAAATGTTGATCAAACCAGCCCGTCACAATATTGTACAAGGCTTGAAGTTAGTGCATCCTCCCACACGTCAGACGTTATGTTTGGCGTCTTCCATGGATTTGTTGATTGGACAACACATTGGAACATGAACCCAGTCTGGACTTTGAAGGATATGATCTGGCCAACACATCCATCGCACTTCCATCAGGCACAGTGCTCACTACCTCACACACCTAGGTGAGGTAATTAGTTCTACAGCCTCATATGGAGATCTAGCAAAAGTTCAATTAGAAATACTATCTTCTGGTGCACTCAGGCCACAGTTTCTGCTCATGCCTCTCTGTTATGCTCACCTTTCACATACGCTTGGTCTCAATTACCTGCTTCATGATCTGGGGCGTTTATTGATATCCGCTGCACTCATTCAGGTAGTCTAATCCATCCAATCACCGTTACACCTGCATACTCCGCCCATCACCCCCAGCTGCTGTCTTTAAACATGACTCTCTCTCAGGACCGCCCCAGGCCACATTGTTGCCCTATGTGGTGTTTGGTTATGGTGCCCCCCCCCCCCCCCAGGCCAAACATATGCGTGTGCTATTACTCAGAAAGATATATTATGTTAACAAAGACATATCACTAAATAAAACAAATACATCTGAAATGAATACTTCTGAGACATGAAAAAGGTTTCAGTAAAAAAAACAACTTCAACCTGAAATTAACAAAAGTAGATGAACAAATAGCATAATAATTAATAATACAAATACAGTCCTTTCACATAAGTTACTACTTCAATTTAAGTTAGTAGGATAAAGATCACTTAGAAAAGATAATTAATTTTTGGCAGGATCATCATTGTAATTGTTGCAACTCTTCAAATGAATGATATGGGCAAAGTTCCCGACCGCATGAAGTTTTCCTCTATCGATTTGAGAAGTGGCGTGTAGTTTAGTCGTGTCAGGTCTGACAACCTGGAGGAAATATTAAAACCTAAATATCTGATGTTCCCTGACTGCAGCAGAGTAGATGACGTACTCTGAGAATTTGAATTGATGGGAAGTACAGCGGATTTGGTCAAATGAATAGAGTAGTCTGAGATGGGAGAATTCTAGTCTGTAAGTGCAGTTGTTTCAGAAAGAGAAGTTTGACAATTTTTGATGGAGAAGTAATTCATCATCATCATAAAAGCTCACCTGACACATGTTTGCTGTTTGTATCCCTTTAGAATTTTAATTTTTTTGGATTGCAACCACTAATGGTTCAATAAATATGACAAAAGGAAAGGGAAGGAGTGGTTTGACAACTTGCCTGGTGCCCCTTTTAAGACTGAAGCTCGGAGAGATTTGATTATTTGTTCTAACAGATAAAGTGAATGAGCTAAATAATCTTCTGAGCTAGGATATGAAGGAATATCCAAATCGAAAAGAATGGAGCGTGGCAAAGAGGAATTTCCAATTAACCTTATCAAATGCTTTGTCTGCAACTAATGAGATAATTGTGGTTTACAGATTGTGATTGGTGGAGAAGTTGATCAGATTAAATAGTATAAGCGTGTTGTTAGTGGGGTGTCTACCTTTAACATGAGATGAAATTGCCAACATTGTGGTGTCCAATAGTCTGTTCAGCATCTGGCCCTACAGCTTCACCGTCACCAATCATGACACAAGACACCCAGTGGATGTTAGGTTTCTGCAATGAAAGTTTTATGATAGTATACTCCAGACGGAGATCGATACCCATTGTAGTTTATGTGTATTATACATAAAATGACAAAACCAAATAAATATGAAAAAAACTGACTTTTGGGGTGGACTAACAAGCAACATCAGATGTAATGTAGCTGTGTTTATTAGTATATAATATATGTATATGTAATTATATAAAATAATAATAATACATTTAATTTATAATGCACTTTACATTTGGATCAAATCTTAATGTACTACAAAGTAAAAGCAGATAAAAGTATCAATAAAAAAATAAAAAAATAACTATATAAAAACCTGACCAAAAAGCATTAATGTTAATTAAAGTTATAGGTTCTGCTAAAAAGGAAAGTTTTAAGTCCTTTTTTAAATGTGTCAGTCGTCTGTGGAGCCCTCAGATGGTCAGGGAGGGCATTCCACAGACGAGGGGCAGCAGAACAGAAGGCCCGATCACCCATGGTGCTGAGCTTAGTCCGGGGAAGGAGGAGGCGGTATGAGTGGGTAGAACGGAGGGATCGTGTTGAGGTCAGTGGGGTGAGTAGTTCTTTTAGGTAGGGAGGTGCATTGCCATGGATACACTGGTGAGTGAGGAGAGAGATCTTATAATCAATCCTGATGGAGATGGGGAGCCAATGAAGGGAATGAAGAACGGGGGTGATGTGTTCGTGTTTACGAACTCTCATCAGGATCCTTGCAGCACTGTTTTGAATATACTGTAGTCTTTGAAGACTCTTATCAGGGATCCCGATGAGAAGTGCGTTACAGTAATCCATTCTGGAGGAGACAAACACGTGGACCAGCTTTTCAGCATCACTCAAGGTGAGTGTAGCAGTACTTTGGAGAGGAATGGGAGTTTGGAAATGGGCCTGTATTTAGCAAAAAGTTCTGGATCGAGAGTATGTTTTCTGAGGAGTGGTCTGATTATGGCGGCTTTTAGGGCAGATGGAACAAAGCCGGCCTGGAGGTATTGGTTTATTAGAGTGGTGATCAGGGGACTGATGGAAGAGATGTAAATTAAATGTATTATTATTATTATTATTATGTTAGTTTTCACTAGGGCTGTAGGAAAGGGGTCGAGGGCCCAGGTGGAGGGTTTCATTGACCTGATGATAACCTCAACCTCCTGCTGTGAGATTTCTGGGAAGCACTTTAGAGGCTGGGAGATCTCAAACTGTGAGTAAGCAGACTGAGTAGGTAGAGAGGAGGAACCAGAGGGGACAGAACGGATTGAGTCAATTTTTGATTTGAAGAAAGTCATGAAACTATTACAGTACTCTTCTGTAATTTCTGTAAGTGGGGGAGTTTTTGGTTTAAGAAGATGATTGATAGTGGAAAACAGATGCTTAAAATTTCCAGGACTGGTTTTGATAATGTTCGAGTGGAAAAGTGACGAGCCTCTCTAAGGGACTTTGAGTAGACCTTTTGGTGGGAAGCTTGTGGACAGTGAGACCTGAAGCCTTGTAACGCCGCTCAAGGACACGCCCAGCTGCCTTCACTTTCCGTAGCTCGCTGTTGAACCAGGGGGCTGAGCGGGAGAAGGTGAATGTTCTAGTTTTTACAGGGGCGTGACGATCCAGGATGCTACTCAGGGATTTATTGTAGAATCTACTGAGTTATTGGCTGATACAAAGTTTCCAGAAAGAAGATGCTGGAAGTCGACTCTCATGGTTTCTGGGTTGATGTTTTTGAAATTCCTGAAGTAGATTTGACGTTTGGGCTTAGTGAGGGGGGACACAAGCGACAATTCCTTGGAGACGACCTTGTGGTCGGACACACCCAGATCATACACAAGAAGATTGCTGAGAGGAGCAGAGTCAGTGATGACAAGATCCAGAGTGTGTCACATGGTGTGGGTAGGGACATCGACAAGTTGCCTGGAATTAAAACAATCCAGTAGTTGGAGAAATTCGGATGCAAAACGACATGCAGGGGAGTCGACATGAATGTTCATATCGCCAAGTACTAAAATATTGGCAGAGGTTGTGTAAAATGTCGACAAAAGGTTGTACATCTCAGTACAATGAAGGCTGGGTTTGGTTTGGGTGGTCGGTAGATGAGAAGTATGGTCATGGAGAAAGGGGGTTTACAATTAAATGCCAGGCATTTAAAAGAAGATATCTCTGGCAACGGCAGTGGAGACAAGTCCAAATCACTGCGGTAGATGACAGACAGACCACCACCACGACCAGTGCTGCGGGCTTTCTGGAGGTAACAGTAACCGGCAGGACAGGTCTCATTCAGGACAGAAAAATCATCTGGTTGTTGCCAGTTTTCTGTAAGGCACATAACATCCAGACATTTCTCCAGGATGTGGTCATGTATGAGGCATGATCTGTTTGTGAGAGATTGTGTATTAAAGAGTTTGATACTACTTAATACTAGATGGAGCAGTGAGTCTCTGTATTGGCCGAAGAAGACTGAAATCCACTCCCCTTTTTGTAACCCACACAGTGGATAACTTTATGGGAGAAAGTCCAGGGACACTAATGGGAAAAGCGACAGCATTCTGATGACGCGTCTGAGACGCGACAGTGGGTACGTCAGACCAAAAGGACGGAATGGAGTTATCGGAGCGGGAGTAAACAAACTTAGAACGGCAACTTCTGTGAATGTAACAGTGCCGGCCGACTTCATTAACCCTTATTTTCATGGACACGATACCCACAAAGACTTGATCAAACAGAAAATGATCAACAGTGGCTTTTGGTGAAAGTGTGACGGGGGCAGTGATGAACAAGACGGATAAACAAACTGACATCAACGATGAACAAACAGAAACGGACATAAACGATGAAAAAAACAGATACAGAAGTCTCCGGGTGATGACACACCTGCAGCAACAGGTAGGTGGACCGTCACCAGACTTCTTACAAATACCGATACAAATACAGAATAACATATACAAATACGGATATATATCCAAAAGGTTTGCCAGTGAGCAACAATAAAAGGTATACTTGTCGGTTTATAGCATTGCAGGCTGTAGAACTCTGAGGGAAAAGCGGCGAACAGATAACGAAGAAGAAGAAGAACTAGTGGGAACCAATTTGCTATGCCGGGACCGTTTGGTTGTCACACTCGTGCCTTCGTTGATTTGAGGAAAAAAATATGGATTTAGTCCCTAATCAATGTGGTAAACAGAGGCTTGCTGACGAAGCATGAGGAGAGAGACGTCTAACATTTGGAGTTATGTCTTGCATAATAATTTCTATGTAGCATAAATGTAGTTTTAATGAAAGCATTTTTCTTTATAGAATGTCCACATTATTTTCAGTGTTTGCTGTGTTTTCTTTTTAGGTAGTCGAACAAATCCACATTATTTCAAAGAATTCCTTTCCACAAATCAGACAAGGAAGAGGATTTGAATTGGTTGAAATTTCTCGGAGCAACTCAAAGTCGTCAACTGACCCTCAACCCTCATCCCCAGGGCTAGCATCTTTGGTGTCCGGAAGATCCAAAAACCCAGATCGGACATCCTACCAATTTAATTTGTCCATTTCAAAGGAACCGAAAACTGGAGTCTTAGATTTCATTACCTCACTTTTTAACTTTTGTTTCCCTCAGAAAGAAGTTTACTTTGAATGGAAAATTACCTGTTCACTACTCGGGCACCGGAATAGGAATACTCTACCTGCTGATGACTTCGGCACGGAGATTTTTAACTCTCTTCCACTTTTCTCTTTCTCTAGACCAAAGAATGTTTCATAATGTACAGGTACATGCAGATATTCACAAAAAACAAACATGATCACCTGTTTCGTGACCAAAAAACAGTGCAAAATTAAAAAATTGATAACATGCAGCTCTAGTAATGTTGTGTAACTTCTTGCTTGTGCCGAACGTGGCCATTCAAAATTTTGGAAAAACTAGGAGACAACTGAGATTCAGAATTAATGAGCATAAAAGTTCCATCTGCCGGGCTTCATTCATCCTATTTTTGATTTGGCTCTCTGTGGCGTTCATATTATCACTCCCAGTCGCCGAGGCGGCAATCCGGATCAGAATCTACCCCAGTGTGAATGTAGAAACATTTTCTACCTCAAAACACTCCATCCCAGTGTGTCTTCTGTGATTCAGTCTTATTTTTCTATTGAAAAAGTGCATCTCTCATTGTTGAAGCTAACACTTGGTCAGATGTGTGTGTGTATATTTTAATTATGTGAATGTAGATTTCTTTTCAATGATCTGGGCTGCTGCTTATTGGACACAGCTGTGTTCAATTAAGCTAATGAGCCCTGACCAGATACATCTGAGGAGTCAGCCATATAAGGTGACCCATAAGGCATTGCTCTGTTTGCACTGAAGAAAGTCAAACCATGGTGTGAAACGTCTGCTCTGCACTTACTACTTACATATTTTTGTCTGATAGGCCTTTCAAGAGAATTGTATGAAAGGATATGTTCCAGTCATGTCAGCACATGTATCATGAGGCATGTGCTTGGTGTCCCACCACCAGCAAACAAGATTACAGTATGTCGTTAGTATGTGGATTTAAGACCCACACACATCCATTTAAGAGTGGTCGGTCAGAGAATTTACAAGACAACATGAAAGATGAGAAAAATAATTTTAGAAAACGAGTAGAAGATAATTTCTGGCTGAAGGAGTTCTTGGAGTGGAAAATGAGTATATCTACTACAAAGCTAAAACGTCTTTAGCTCAGTCTGGAATCCATAAGCGCCGACATCACACACACACACACACACACACACAAACACACAGCTTGCGCGCACACACAGCTTGCACACAGAGACTTGAGTTAAAATACTTACTTTCTATGGACTATTAACATGAAGGACTGACAAACTACGGTGTCAATGAATGGAACTCTAATCAAATTTACACGATGGAGGACTGGACTTCAATCATGAAGGCAAAGACTTTGAGGTTGAGCATGTTTGGACTTTTTTGGTTCTTCACCTCTCATTTTCTTTTTTGTGTTACATGTACCTAATTATAATAATGAGAGACCAGTACTGTCTCTGAGACACTTATAAAATGTTCAAAAAATAAGAAAAATATTTTTTGTTTTTGATATTTTAAAATATAATGATCTTAATGATACCTGTAATAGCTTTTTCGCTGGTGGAGTGGATAATGGATAAAGAAGGTAGATATGTAATGGTAGTTGGAAAGATCGATGAGGTAATCGCCTCATTTATGAAGAAGGTCCACACCTGGACAAAAAGGTTGTAGAAATGATTGTGTCAAAAAAAGTGGAGGCATTGCAATCGTGGCAGGTGATTAAACATGGACCAAAGTATGGACACACAAAGCAGTTGACATCACCGCTCAGAACAAGCCGCTTAAATAACAAGAGGGGCAGTCAAGGAAGATGGGCTGATAGACCGCCATTCTTATTTGTCAGTGTATCAGACTCCTGGCCCATACTCCGAATTTTTAAACGAGTCCTCTGATTTCCTATCAAACCAAGTCCTTAAGACGGATAAAATAATTATTGTAGGCGACTTTAACACTCTCATAGATGAAGACAGAGAGTCTCGTGTCGCGTTTAACTTAATATTAGACTGTGTTGGTTTCAGTCGGTGTGTTAATCAGCCTACTCACTGCTTTAATCCAACCTTGGATTTAGTCCTGACTTACGGCATCGATATTGAAAAACTAAGCTGAAGAAGCTGTAGCAAAATTTAAAGAATCTTTTCCAAAAGCCCTAAGTTCAGTTGCATGTCTCAAAGAATCCGACTCTAACGTTAGTCCTGGACAAATTGATTATTTCGTCGATAGGGCTGCAAGCTCACTGAGATTAACTCTGGACGGACCCCCCCTCCCTAAAAAAGAAGAGTGTGAAACAGAGGAGAGCAGCTCCATGGTTCAACAACCAGACAAGAAACCTCAAAACTACAACTCATAAACTAGACAGAAAATGGCGACCCACTAAACGTGTTGAGTCCTGATTAGCCTGGCAAGATAGCATTATTAAATATAGCCATCGTAGCGCCAGAGCGGCCTATTACTCTGCGCTGATAGGGGAAAGGAAAAACAACCCCAGGTCTTTGTTCAGCACTGTAGCCAGGCTGACTGACAGAGTTCTATTGAGCCCCTTATTCCTAAAACCTTTAGTAGCAATGAATTCATGAGTTTCTTTAATGACAAAATGATAAATATTAGGGACAAGATCCATAACCTCCTGCTTTCAATTGGCTCAAGTTTACACCCCAGGACTATGTGCTTGGAAACAACCGGTTAAACCTGGAGCAGAACTAGACCGCTTTATTCCTATTGATCTGAAACAATTAACTTCCTTTATTTCCTTATCCGAAACAACAACCTGTCTCCTAGACCCAATCCCAACTATTCTACTTAAAGAAAGTTTACCCTTAGTCAGCAACTGTCTATCAGAAATCATCAATCTGTCTTTAAATTCAGGCTAAGTACCAAAGTCCTTTTAAAATAGCTATAATCAAACCACTGCTTAAAATGCCGACACTTGATCCTGAGGCTTTAGGAAATTACAGGCCGATATCTAACCTTCCTTTCCTCTCTAGAATCTTAGAGAAAGTGGTGGTCGAACAATTGTGTGACTTTCTGCGTAAGAATAGTTTATTTGAGGATTTCCAATCAGGTTTTAGAGTTCACCATAGTACAGAAACAGCACTGGTCAAAGTTACAAATGACCTTTTTAATGGCATCTGATGAGGGACTGGCCTCTGTTCTGGTCTTGTTGGATCTTAGTGCTGCATTTGATACTATTGACCACCAAATTCTAATATAAACACGTGAAAACCTAATTGGCATCAAAGACACTGCATTAAATTGGTTTATGTCATATTTATGTGGCAGATCTCAGTTTGTATCTGTTAACAATGAATCCTCCATGCATAGTAAAGTTACCCACGGAGTTCCCCAGGGATCTGTTCTTGGACCAATATTATTCACATTATATTTGCTCCCTTTAGGTAACATTAAAAGGAAACACTCCATACTCTTTCACTGTTATGCAGATGACACACAATTGTACTTATCAATGAAACCAGGTGAATCTAATCACTTATCTAAATTAGTGGCGTGTCACAAAGACATTAAGACTTGGATGACCTGCAACTTCTTACAATTAAATTCAGATAAAACTGAAGTATATTACTTTGAAAGTATGACAGTACATAATATTGCACTTAAATACTGGCATGTGCCATCATGATACTGATACTTTACAGAAAAAAATTAAATTTTTTAGTACTGTAAACATATTACAGTTCTGTACTGAATGTATTAGGTTTTATAGTAAAATACAGTTAAGAATCCCCGTTATATTGCAGTTAAATACTGTTAGTTGCGAGAACGATAGTAATTTTAGTGTACCTACTGTAATCATTAGTTACTTACTATGATTCCATAATGTGATCTTTACAGTATGACACAACTACAGCCAATTATATAAAAAGAAAAAAAAAAATATATATATATATATATGAAAACAAAGATTTGTAGAAATGGCTCGGACAAGAAATTACCACGTAACATTAGGCTATTTTTAAAATCAGTGCAGTGTCAATAGTTTTAGTCAAATCTGATCCACAAAAAACCGGTATTTTCGAATAATTTCAGTTTCAGTAGCACGCCTGAAATTATTAGGATGCCTTCCTCTGGTCACAAACACTGCTGTCATGGCCACTGGAAAGTGATCATGACACCAGTGTTATAAATAATAAATGCCCTTCAGTTACCCAAAACTCTCTGACGACACAAAAATAATTTCATGGTAATTGTGCCTGGCAAACTGAAAATTGCCGCTTTTGCATCGAGGATCACGTTCATAGACAGCGGTCGATTCCGTGACATATCCATTTATCATACCTTATTTAATTACATGCAAACAGCAGAGGCGAAAACCGCCACGCAATCTGCAAGGCAGCGCAGTTAGTGCGGGAGTTGAGGAGTAGGTTGGTGTCTTGCGACTTGACTAGGGAATTCAAAAAACAATTGGTGAGGTGTCACAGACAGGCGTCCAGCTCCTCTACGTGACAGGAAATCCACTTAATGTCATGTGCATCGGTTTAAGACTGAGCCATCCACCGTCTGCACAAGTGATTTACGGAATTATTCTGATGTTATTATATATCAGTAGCCGTAACGGTTTTTCTATTTGAATTTCCACTTCTCCCACTGTGTCTGCGTCACAGCATGATTTGTTCAGTTTCGGACACAATGGCTTAATCAGCACAGCAATCAGAGAACAAATCAGTCCTATTCTGTCTATAGAGTATGTTTCTTGCTCGGGGTCTGTATGTTTCAATTATAAGAATCCACTAATGATTTAGGGGTTCAATCAGTGATCAAACAAAGCAAGGAATGGGGGACTTTTCGGGGATATAGCCTTGCTGTTGGGTATGGCAGCGTACTTGTAGTTATAAATGACATTGCGCGTTGGACCAGGTACAGGCTCTCTGAGTGCTTTCTAACTCACAAACATTGGACTATAGTCATGTGTTTCCAGCCTGGCATAACTAGAAAGGGTATTAACATTTAGATATACATTTCAAGAGATAATAAAGTCCAAAACTCAATGTCTGCTATAGCAGGTAAATGGAAGTGGATGTTGCCAGGCTAAAGTCAGGAACACACCAAAAATGCTCCTAGCCTGGTCCTGATAGCGCTGGCTCTGAAATCTTGATGGAAGATTGGGGAGCTGGATGCAGTAGGTTCCACTGGTTCTGCTTTGGCAGAAATCCTTCAAGGGTTTGCTCCAAAGAGGACATGTTCAATCTATCGTGTTTATCTAAAGGTGCGACCTCACTCAGCCTCTTTTCTGACCGAGAACCCCCCCCCCTTAACTCTTCATGATGTTCCTGCAAGCCCCCACACTTTAAATTTCCCAACATCTCACCCGACGTCCTCCCAGCGTCATTCCAAACATCATTCCAATGTCAGAATCTCATTCTTTATCTTTAAATTTTTTGGCCCATAATTTCTAAATTGCTGGTCTTATTTAGTCCATATGGTGTGTATATTATTCCCCTTGAGGAGATCTAGCCTGTTTATATCATACTTTATTTAAAAAGTTCAAATTTAATTCCTAGTTAAAGCCTTTTTTCTTTCTTTACAAAAAAATGTTTTTTCGGACATAACTTCACAAGCAGGTAGAGGCCGTGTAGAAGCTGGACCCGGAGATTGTTAGTCTGTATTTCACCCAACACACTGAGTCAGTGAACAGTGCGGCATAACAACGCCTCTTCCTGCTGAGCAGCTTCAACGTTAGGAAGGTCCTTTCAACATCTCTGTTAAGAATACATCAAAGCTTTCCCGGATCATTAGCTAGGTTAGTAAAATAATTGGCAAAAACTCAAACTCAATTATCTGTTACACAAGCAGTTAAAAGCGAAAGCCGACCACATCATAGTAGATCAGACCAACCATTACCTAAGCAAATCTTTCTAGCAATTACCATCAGGTCACTGCTCTTAAGCCCCCCTCGCCTAAAGAAAACATTTACTGTCACTCCTTTAATCCCACACAAGTTCAGTTTGAACACATGTTTCTTAGGCATTCAGTAGTTTTATTCTAAGTACTGCACCACCAATTTTCATCCTCCTGGGAACCAAAGAAGAAAAGTGTATTCTAATTTGTTTTCCAAAAAAAACAAAACATCTTACCATTCAGATTTTTAAAAAACTCAAACAACTGTTGACAGATAGAAACAGTAGTCTATTCTTTCTCAAATAAAAAAAAAATAGACTTACTTTAAAATAGCATTATTGACCCAATGGAAGTTGACCTATGGACAATATACTCCATTTCCCTAATATGATTATAGTTCAATGGATGGACTCCACCCTACTCACCAGTGCATCCATGGTAACGCACCCCCCTACCTAAAATAACTACTCACCCCACTGACCTCAACACGATCCCTCCGTTCTACCCACTCATACCGCCTCCTCCTTCCCCGGACTAAGCTCAGCACCATGGGTGATCGGGCCTTCTGTTCTGCTGCCCCTCGTCTGTGGAATGCCCTCCCTGACCATCTGAGGGCTCCACAGATGACTGACACATTTTAAAAAGGACTTAAAACTTTCCTTTAGCAGAACCTATAACCTTAATTAACATTGCTGCTTTTTGGTCAGGTAGTTGGTCATATAGTTGTTATTTTATTTTTTTATTGATGCTTTTATCTGCTTTTGCTTTGTAGCACTTTGAGATTTGATCGAAATGTAAAGTGCATTATAAATTAAATATATTATTATTATTATTATTACCCTAATATGTAACCCAACGTATGCTTAAAAAAGTATATGCCAACCACAAAACTTGCATTGTCCTGTATTGTTATTACTATATATATTCCTTTGGGCCTGTCAAACTTTGGGACAAACAAGTGCAAGTGAAATATTTTCCCCGTAATGTTTCCTGCTGTAGCTTCTATATGGGCCGATCTTTCAATTGGTGCTGGTCTTTGGTGGGCTGGCTGTTGGCCTGGGTGCTTCCTCTGCAGCCCCTGGCTGACTTTCCCCAGGTGCTTGCGTGCTTTTCGGGTCCTTCATGATCTGGGGGGCCATGGGGCATGGTGGTGGCTTGGGCCGCCTCTATTCCTACCATTGGGGGCAAAGTAGCGTTGTGATGACCCCCCACTTGAATCCACATCCAGTGACAATCTTTTTCACTCACACACACACACCTTTGTTTATTTGATAAAACATTTAGTAAAAACTGAAACGTGCTTTGTGAGCATTTTAAATGTTTCCTCATTTTTTTTCTACTCTCAAACTTTATATAAAGTCATAAAATTCATTGTTAAAGACACCTTTTGAATCTTTATCCAAACATTTATTCTTACTTTCAAAGTTTATTTATTACGTAGACAGCAGTGTGGTATTGAGATCAGAAACGAGAATAAAAAAATCATTAATTGAACCTTCAATACATCATGAAACATGAAATGGATCAATGCATCACTCCTTTCATCCTTTGGCTCCAGCAGATCAAAGAATCCTGAATGATGTTATTTCTTTGCCGGACCGATGACAAAAAATAAACTCCCCCTGCTTGAGTTATAGTCCTTCCACGTCCTTCCACCTTTATGCTTGAGCAGTAAGATTATTTAGCATCTGGATAAAAATCTCAGCCCAGTCAGTGAAACATCGACAACAACTATATTTACTTTTAAAACATTTTGGCATTCTTCGCAGACCAGCCTTCCTGGTTAGCATTTTATAATTGGTTTTTAAATCTGTGACATTACAGGGAACCAGGCTCTTCAAATATTGGGTATGACAGCATCAGTTACGTTGAACAGACTAAACGTTTTACACATCGCCGCTACACTCTGTCAGTTTTTATATCAGCCAATCATAGAGGATGAAGGTCAGAGCAGAAAAGAAAAGACATTGTTGAGCTTTGTTTCTGATGAAGCTGAAAGAATATCTGCCGTCAAATGTCAGCTTCAGCAGACTTGTTGTTACACGACAAGTAACAATGCAACAACAATAATGTTGTCTCAAACTGCTCAGGCAATCTTATATAGGTTATTATGGATGATATTATGTGAACATTGCGTTTAGTTGAGTTTAAGCTCATTCTTAGTGTTGCGTTGAAGTCTTTCACATGTATCACAATGTGCTCCATTCAATTATGAAATGCTTGCATAAATACTGAGAGTTGTTAGCCGCCTCTTAACAATGTGCTTTGTTTGATTGGCAGACTGATGTCCTGATCCAGGTCTCGGAGAAGCTCCTCAAGGACACCATCCGCCGCTTGGGGCTAACACACTACTTACACAGATTATGAGCAGTTCAGACAAGACAAGTTGGACCAGCCTCCGATTCAAAATGTCCTCAATTCAGTCCTCAATGTCTTTTTATTCCATTGACTTTCCTTACGTAATTTTCTTCCCAATGAATTACACAATGTACCTTTACAAAGATTTTGTACTTGAATATTTTTTTTATTCACAAAGTTCGATGTGTGAATTATGTGTTCCCATTATATATATATTTTTTAAATGTGTTTAGATGTTACGACCATTTCAATTTCAACTCCAACTCCATCAGGGCGGATGTAGCTCAGTACGTAGAGCGACCATCTCCCAATCAGAAGATAAGAAGGTAGCCGGTTCATAGTCCCACCAGGGTCCTTGAGTAAGACCCTGAAAACCTAACTCCCAGGGTGCTTCAAAGGGACCGCCCACTGCTGCCTCAGGGATTGGTCCAATGTAGAGAAATAATTTCACTATGTTGTGCTCAACTATATCAAGTCGGTACCTCACACAAGCTCAGGCTCCTTCCCCGTCACTGAGGTGACATTTCTTGTCCCCACCGTCAGCTTTCGTAGCCGAGGATCGGACCGCGAGGCCACTGCCTTTTCCTGCTCCCGGATTCAAATTGCATCGGACCCCTGCGGATTTCTCCATGGGTGGTGGGCCCACGGGAGGATGGACCCATCTCCCTGCTTCGATCTGAACCCGACTGGGCTTCATGGGTGAAAGCCAGGCAACCAGTTGTCGTTGGTGGGCCCCTACCCCAAGCCCCTGTAACCCCTCCGAAGAGAAGGGTTACTCATCAGGGACTAGATTAGTATAATTCCTTATATGTGGATGTGGACCAAATTAATATCATTATCCCAATTTGCTTGGGATAATGGTGTTAATGGCGGAGCTGAAGTCTACAAAGAGGATCTTCACATACCTTTCCTGCTGTTCGAAGTGAGTCAGTGCAGTGTGCGGTGTTATTGGGATGGCGTCCTCAGTAGACATATCAGTAGACATATGGGTTGTAGGTGGGTGGGAGGCTGGCTTTGATGTGCTGCTGAACCTGCTTCTAGAAGAACTTCATTTTGACAGGTGTGAATGCGACCGGACGGTAGTCGCTGAGGCCAAAGATAAGAGGCTTTTTTGGCAGTGGGATAACCGTGGCAGACTTCGACCTCGAAGCGAGCAATGAAAAAATTGATTTCCTCTGCCAGTGAGGCGTCACCGTCGGCAGTAGTGCTGTAGCTTGACCTGTAGTTGGTGATCTGCTGGATGCCCTGCCACACCCGCCATGGGTCATAGTTGGAAGTTCGAAATAGTCCTGTAGCTGCGAGGATGCTCCTTCAGGCTATGTTTTTAAGTGTTTGTGTTGGATTGATCTTTTCTCCTGAAGGGGGTGTATGCTGGTATTAAGAGTAGGTATAGGTGATCTGACTGGCCTAAGTGTGGTAGCGGTGTTGCCCTAAAACCGTTTTTTATGTTCGAGTAGGCTTTGTCTAGTGTTTTCTCTCCCCAGGTTTCCCCAACATGGGCTGCTTCGGGGTAAGTATTGTGTTGTGCATTGATGGCAGCGTGCAAGTGGCTTAAGGCTAAACCAGCGTTAGCATCCGGTGGAATGTAAACAGCTGTAACTTTGATAACGGTAAACTCATGAGGAAAGTAAAAGGGCCTGCATTTAACTGTGAAGTACTCGAGTCAGCAGAACAGTGTCTGTCTATGATTTTAGTATTTATGCACCTGTTGTTTACGTAAATACATAACCCCCCTCCTTTGCTCCAGTCCTTGTTCCAGTCCTAGCGAAATGCTGTGCGGCCTGCTGGCTCAATAGCTTCATCTGGGATTGGTGGATGTAGCCACCTCGCTCTTATTAACAGAATACAACAGTCTTTGGTGAACTTGTTTGCGGCGATCTGTAGATTAAATCCGTGCATTTTGTTGATGAAGGATCTGTCGTTGGAGAAAAAGATGCTGGGTAACGGTGGTTTTTGAGGGAGAGCGTTGAGCGGCTGCATCTATGCACATCTCAATCTTCAATATAGATGTCTATATACTATACTAGTAGGTACAGCGGACTATTACGAAATACAAAGAAATGGAAGAACAGAAAAACAAGGATTTGCAAATTGAAAGTATTTTACAAGAACATGGTGTTTGAACGGAGGATTTTGGGAGAAGGCAGAGTTATGCGGGGAGAATTAACGGGTTATTTTCCTTCGTGCCACTCCCTGGGGCCTTAATGACAGAAAGCTCAAAACAGGCAGCAACCAGTGCACAGGAAAAGTATTGAAACTGAAATTCATGTGCAGTCACAAAAGTCGTTTTGAAATAATAATTAAAAAAATGCTTAATTTTCTTAATAAATTTCACCAAATCCAACAAGATTTTTGGCATCTCTGCTGCAAATTAACTTTTGGAATATTTCTAAATCAGGACCTATTCTTTAATATCTTATAATCAAGACCTTCCAATCTTTGGTGAACTAAAATAAAGTTTAATAAATAAAAACTCAAATCTACAAAAGCTAAACTATATTTAAAACAGAAGCGCAAAACTTTAACAATCAGAAAACACAGATGAAAATGACAAAGTAGCGAATGATGATCCATAAATGCAAAATAAAAAATAATTCTCTAAAACGTCAGAGGACAAAGTAATAATCCACAAGAGACGCAACACTTACAAAACACTGTATTCAGGAAACAGGACATTGATTCCATTACACAAGAGTAACGAAACAAATGGGCAACAGTTTCAGGAGATTCACACACACGAGAGGAGAAATGAAGTGGCGCAGAGAAGGACCACGAGGAACACTGGAGGAAGACACTTAGTGGAAGAAGGAAAGGAAAGTACAAAGCAATTAACGTAAAACCTTCAAAATAAAACAGAAAACGCAAGTTAACTAAACTGACAATAATCAAACTACAAAATAAGACAGATCCAACGCAGCCGGGACGTAAAAGAACGTAAATGCAAATAATGAAACTCATCTCCTGGATCAGGGATCAAACAGAAACTATACGGTTCGGAAGCACTATCTGCGCTCTGAAACTGTTCAATTATTATTAAATTATTACTTCAACATCAGAATTTAGACATAGAACAATTCTCAATTATTTTAGCTGGACTTAACGATGTTAGAAACCGCTCTGATATGGAATTCAAGAGATGGCATCCATATCGGTCAATATGGAGTTCAACTGAGTTCAACCGTACACTTATTCATGGTGGAGACTACCGGTACCAGAGATGGGATGAACCACATTACTCAACAATGTGCTTAACTTCTAGAGAGAGTTAGAATTGGTTGCATGGGCTTCGCAGTTAGGTCCCGCCTCCTCCACTGTTAGAGATGCCAGAGATGTAGGCGTAAAGCGGCTGCTTGCAGGGGAAAACAGACTTCCTAGACGTGCTGGTGACCATAAAATTGTTGATGGCAACACAAAGTAACACATGGTGGATGTGAAGTCAGACTGAGGGCTGAATACAGTAAATAAGAACCGCTAATAATATAAGCAATGAAACTGGGTAAGTTACCTAAACTTCAAAATCAGAGATAAGAGGAAAGTAACACTGTTCTGACAACGGATCATCTCATTTTATTCATGGCGCGCATAATTACTTTTCATTTCAACCAACTTAAAAAAAACCCAGAGAATTAAAGTCATTTTGAAGGGAGCTAAAAAGCTTTTGGACATCAAAGATGTATATTTTGGGAACACATCAACAGAAGCCTGGAAACAGATGGAGAGCAAGGAGAGCTTTGTGTCAGAACGGCATGATACTAGTCCTTGCATGACAATAAGAAATGTTCAAGAATTTCAAAGATTCATTAATGGCCTTCAGATGAACCAGAAACGATGTCTATTGAATAAACCGGTTATACAACCTATGTTAGTATCCGTGGAGACGGAGAGGAGGGCGGTGCAGGAGGGTGCATCATTTCTTTTTAAAAGAAGGAATCCAATATAGAGTCTTAGGGAAAGGAACAGCATTAAAATATATTACAACTGAAATTTGGGCAACAGAAGAAAATTTCAATATTATTTATTTCTATAATCCGTGTAGAAAACTATCGGTAGAATTAATGGATGAAATAAATGTGCATTTAGGGGGAAAAAGGGTGATATGTTGTCGAGACTTTAATGCTCATAGCACATTACGGGGAAAAAGTTATGATAATGGATTGATATTTGAAGATTGCTAGAAAAGAAAAACTTAATATGCCCAAATGATTGAGAGTAAATGTCCAACAGGCACAGAGTCGGTAATTACTCTGGTTTCAGACTCGGTACAGGGAGAGTAATTAGACAAGCAGCAGTAGTAGGTGAGCACTGTCCTATAATTTTTGAAGTTGGTCTAAATTTAGATGTAGGTAAAAAAAAAAAAAAAAGGAGTTAAATGGAAAAAGCAAAAATACGAGCGGTTAACCACAAAAGGAAAACGGCACCGGGGTGAACAGTGGAATGTGGAAAAGCAATTAAATCTAGATATGAATAATATAACATTTTAAAAAGAAACCATTGCTTTCAGGCTCTTATTGAACACAAAAGGGTAAAAGAAAATGTAAGGAGAATTACAAAAAGAGATTTCTGGGGGAAATGTTGTAATCCGGCGGAAAGGGAGATTTGGAGAATGATTCAATGAATGAATAAGATTTGTTAAAATACACAGTGCAGACGGATAGAGGGAGGAAAAATACAAAAACAGGAAGTGCGGAACTATTAGAGAGTGAAGGAGACATAGATGGTTTATTAGATGTTCCCTTTTACAAAAGCTGAACCTGACCTCACCTTTAGAAAAATCATTTTTTATTTTGTTTGTTTTGTTTATGGTGGAGAACAGAAGCCTTTGGTGGTTTTGCTGGGATCTGATCAGAGTGGAGCAGTGCAGTGAGAGAGCTTTCTTGTAGGATCGGATATGGTCTTTGTAGGCCTCCAGGTGGACGGCGAGGCCATATCTCCAACTCTTAAGTTGACGACTGAAGGCCTTTATGGTGCAGATTTCAGGGGTGAACCATGAAGCAGGACAGATGAAAGACTCCGCAGGAGTCCGTTGGATTTAATGACAGCAAGGGAGTGTGGAGTGAGGTGACAGGAGAGATTCAGGAGGTGCAGAGCAATGTATTTGAAGAGCACCATGGCAGGGGCTTGCTACTAGCCGCTAGACTGTAATCTTGGGACTGGGCAACAGCAGCGGAGCAGAGGTGTCAAACCGATGGACTGGACAAAAACAAGTCAGTGAAAGCCAGGAGTTTAGACATCATTGGAGGTCCAGTCGTGGAAGGAGTCCGGGTGAAGGTCCAGCAATGAGAAGGCCGGTTTATAGCTCGTCACTGAAAGCAAACAGCTGTTCGGTGGCGAACAGCTGACCAGGCTAAACAGACGGGAGTAGAAAAACAGCTGAGTCGAAAATCTGGAATAACGGTCCCGACTTTTGTGGACAACTTTAAAGGTCCAGAGAAGAATCAGAAAAAAAGGATGAAAGAAAAAACTCAAAACCATGGAACGTGAGCTAGCCAGGATTGGCTAACAGAGAGTCAAGGGAAGCTAAGAGCTCTTTGTGGCTAACAGCTGTCCGGGCTAAGCTGCTGATCGACGGTTATACTGATTTCTACTAAACTCCGGTTGCAACACAGAGATCATTTTGAGATAAAGTTGGTGGAAACAGTTCACACCAATCTGTTAGCGGTGAAATAGCAGACAAAGTCGCAAACAAAGCCACAAAACACCTGCAGGCACATTTAGAAGTTTGTTGCAGTGAGACTGAAGTAAAGAGTATCATTCAACAAAGATTGAAGAAAAGAGGCCAAAAGCTGTGGGAGGAAGAGTGGAAGGGAAGATGGATTCCTACATTTCAAAGGAAAGTGGGTGAAATGAGGTATGCAGGAATTAAACTTTTCACAATGGTGAAACGTAACGCGGGTAAATGTGACTCCTGTCATTATTAACCGTCAGAAATATGAGGAACAAAGAAAGGACATGACAGATTTATTTAGTCCTTTAACATTATTTTGGTTTTTTAATTTGAATTGGTTTATTTATTATTGTGTTAAAGATTTTATTTTCTTTAATATTTGGGTTGGGGTGTGTGTGTGGGGGGGCTGGAAGGAGATAGAATTCCAAAGAAGATAGGAAATGATTTTCGTGCCACAGCTCATAGAAATACCGTGGAGGAAATGAGGAAAGAGACCGCGACACATTGACCTTAAAATCATACTGAGATTCGGAATAGACTTCTTCCAAGAGCCAAGTGAAATTAGCAACTGTGCTTAAAAATCCGATCGGATATATACACATGGCTAATATTGGGAAAGGTGATCATTTTCTCTCAACCTGCCCAGCCGCTATTCTATGTTCTTCACCCCTACAAAGAAGATTGACGGTTTATAGTAGAAAGCATAAATCGCTTTGACTGTTGAAATATGTAAATGGAGCAAGGGAGTGATTCACCAGGACCAGGTGGTGTCATCAAATCAAATCTGAAGAGAAGAACACTCAAAGATGAGCCAGATGATCGCAGGTGATTCGAACTAGTCCCCTTCAGTAGAGTCCGGGCCTCCACGATCTCGAACCTGATCGGGCTTCCTCCGACCGAATACCCGCAATAGTCAATGACTGCGAGTGGATTTAGGAAGCGCCATAACCGGATGTTGCGTACTTTTACAGTGAACCGAAACCCAAACATACCTGTACCCCAAGCCAGGTGGATTATTGAAGAAGAGCAGCTTGTGGAGGTACGGCAACAACACCAGTGCCTTTTATAACGTGTAACGCAAGACATGTCACAATAAAACCGAGGAGGACATCAATCCTCGAGGAGGTCAATCTTTCTCCATGTTTGTTTATCTTCTGAAGTCCCGTTTGGTCACAGGCTTCCTTAGAGATCTCGTGTCTGTGGAATCTCTGAAATCCTCACTACAAACAACACGTGTGTGTTCTTCGCCGTCTGTGCTGTGCTTGAATTATCAATAAAGATTGAGTTATGATAAAAAAATGTTTACTAAATTTGTTTTGAATAGCTTGAATTGAAGAGCACATGTTAAGACAATAAAGACTTTTTTGCATCTCATTTTACTCTTCCTTTTTTTTTTAAAATGTTGCCAATAATTCTGGAGGACACTATAATTGTCTAGTCTTTGTTTAGAGCCAGGGGATACAATGAGGAGTCAACTGTGTCAACGTTTCTTCTGAATATATTACCAAATTGCCCAATAAAGATTGTTATATGTACTGCTTGTATTTGCGGGAGATATATTTACTCCAGCGCTGACCTGGAAGTGAAATTCTTTGCAATATGGAAGACAACCTAGTTGCAGTTGTTAAATGAGTAAGAACTGTGAAGAAATGTCTTTTCGTGTTAGGATGTTAGGACTAAAACACCTCGGTAGGGAGGTGTTTGACATGTTATAAATGTATTTTTGCTACTTTAGACAAAGACAAACACTTATGTGAGCAGTGTATGAAATTTAAAGGCATCTCTTTGAACAAATGGAATCTTCTTCTTCCGGCTATTCCTTTATTATTACTCCTTAAGGGCGACTGTAGCTCAGTGGGTAGAGCAGCTGTGTCCCGATCAGAAGATCAGAAGATAGCCAGTTCAAGTCCCACCAGTATCTGCATGTCATAGGGTCCTTGAGCAAGATCCAGAAACCCCCTCAAAGTAGCTGCCCACTGCTCCATGATCCACCTCAGGGATGTGTCAAATGCTGAGAAATATCTTCACTATGTTGAACTGTGTATGGCTGTATGTTATAAATAAAGGATTTCTTCTTCTATTCCCCTTTGAATACATGGAACATTTTAGAATAATCAGCTGAAGTAAGAGTTTCTTTTCATGGTAAGCACATATAAAGCCCTTGTCATCTATAAATCGGACGAGGGTTGGAGCCCGTCCCAGCCGAGACTGGGCGAGACGAAGGATGAACCACCAGTTCAAACACATGACCAACACATGGAGGTCAGACAATCAGCAGGTCAACGGTTCAAGCCCCATCAGTCGAAGGCACATGTCGACTGCAATCTCCCCGGGTGCCGCAGATAGTTGCCCACTGCTGCCTTCATGGATTGGATAAATGCAGAGAATCAATATTGCAATGATTTGTGTGACAAATAAAGGCATACTTCTTTTTTTGGAATATTTTTTCTTTTTTCCAGTCATATTTTTAAAAGTAACCCCTATCTTCTAAACTATTGAACTTGCTATTCAATCTATTTTCCCTGAAGCTCCGAGGGATTTAGAATGATAAGTGGATAAATGGATACTTTATCTATCAAGAGGAAAATCTAAGTAATTTTCACAATGATACCAGTTGTTGTCGAAGTTCAGTTCTGCGCTGTAGTGTGAGGGAGCAACCATGAAGAAAGAGGGACGCTAATGTACTCGTTATGTCAGAGACCGAGAGAAGGGCCCTTAAGAGTTTGTCTTCAATCATAGATAACATAACCCTCTTGAGCAGCGCATTCACCGAGCTGAACCGCGTGCACTGGAACTATTGTCCGTCTCCTGCACCAGGGAGAAATCCTTTTTGTCTCATTCATTTCCTCCCAGCAGTGAAACCCATTAATGAATGCTCACTAGCATCCTGTCGCTAGGCTGCATTAAGAAAACATTTTCTGCATTAGATTTCCTTATTTTGCCACTACCTCACACAGAAAGACGGACATTTATTGTATTCTAGGCATGCTTTAAATAAGGAGATGCTCTCATCTTTATCTTATTGATTGGGTTGACATGGGGCGCTTTTCTCCTATCCGAATTATACAGTTCGGAATTGCAATGTCATTCGCCTGTTTCACATGACCTGGGGTCTTTTTTCCGACCCGGTGTTTACATGCATCCCCTCAGCAAATCAGAAACAGCTTTCTGACATGTGCAGATGATCCACACTCGGGTAAATAGGGGGGGGCGATAAGGCTGTCCATTATAACCCAACAACTGAGGGGTGAAAATCGAGGTGAAAAGATAGTGTAAGTTGACTAATCTCAGTTACACCTTTTCATTTTGGCCTTGCAAACGAACAGGCTGATCTTTCAGCCTTAAGGCCTTCATCAGAGCATGAAAAAAAAAAGAAGAAATTTGGGTATTTATAGACGAGGACTGGTAAGTGATCGGCTAAAATGGTCACAAAATAAATAACTTCCATCTAGTTCATATGACAATGACTAAACCAGGTGAAGAAATGCAACTTTTGCTGCGTTTACATTCTATGTGCTGAAACATCTTAAGAGAAAACAGAACTTGTTAAGAGAGTCAACACAATAAGGATATGACCTTTCACAGAAAACTGTGAAAGGTTATATCCTTATTGTGTTGTATGTAGCGAGGCAGCACATCTACTGTTGTGTTGTTTTATTTTGAAGGTTGAGTTCTCGGTTGTCTTCCATTTTGCTCCATGTATTTACGTGTCATTCTGTCTTTGTCAGTTGCTGATCTGTTCCATGCTCTCAAAGCTTCTTCATTTTTTATTTAGTCTTCGGCTTACATTATTTGGAATCACTTCATCACCATATGGGTGGACTTATTTTGTTGTTTTGGTAGGCTTATTATAGGATAGTTAACTATTTGAAGGTTTACGCAAACTGGTGGGATCGATACAGTGATCAAGAAGGTTTTTTTTGAACCTCACACAACATGTAAGTTATATCTGCGAGGGTTCAATATATTTCCAAGTTATTTCCGATTTGTAGATAATTTGTCTCACTGTGGATCGTTGAGTCCCAGAAAAATTGCTTCGTACTCTTCCAAGACCTCAGATCAACTTCCATTCCTCGTCTTCAAATTCTTTTGATTTTGGCATAGTGTGCTGCTGGTGAGATTTACGAGCAAACTTCCTGCTTCTCAAACCGGCTTTTTTAAACTTTTCCAATCCTAGACAAGATTTTTTTTTAAAAAGCTATGGAAATGTTTTTTCTTTGCATATTTTATGAGGCATTTATTAATTTGATATCTTCGACACTCTAAATTTGCCTTAAAATGACATATACTTTGGTCAAGTGTGTTTTTTAACGTAAAAGAACAGACTTATAAAATGTTTTTATGATGGTATTTTGGTTTTGATGGAAAATAGTTAATA
This sequence comes from Lophius americanus, assembly GCA_037951165.1. Lineage (NCBI taxonomy): Eukaryota > Metazoa > Chordata > Actinopteri > Lophiiformes > Lophiidae > Lophius > Lophius americanus. The sequence continues at coordinate 501,560 of JBBDHG010000174.1, forward strand.
ATTTTTATTAAATTATCACGTTTTTGGCAAAGCTTGTTTTGGAAAAAATCTTTGACCCATTTCGGGGTTTTTTTTGGTTGTATTAAGTCACATAATTCCTATAATTAAGTCCTCAAAAGCTTTACTATGCCATTCATTGACCCGTTGGACCAGTGGTGTCCCCCAAGCCTCCATCTTTGGCCCGTTACTGTTTAGCATATAAATGCTGCCACTTAGTCATATTATTAATTATAATTCCAACATTTTATTAACAGGTAACTCTAATTAAAAAAAACCCCAAAAGGAATAGTGGCTCAAACTGTGCTCAACCAAACGGTTGCGATGCCCAACCAGGCAGATATGAGTCCGTTTGTCATCACATATCATATGTTGAGTTTCTTTAGGTGTGCTATTATTGGTAAGAATAAATATCTGTATCGGAGGAGAAATGGGTTAAGGAGGAGAACTTGAAGAGTGTTCTGAAAGAGTGAAGAAAATGATAGAGTGATGAGTGTGAAGATCTAAATCGAAGGTGTGATAATGAGCATTGTTTGATCTCTGGCCCCAGAAGTTGGTTGTTGAGTAGGAAGAGAGCAATCATTTCTGGAGAGGACTTTGATGGAAATGTTGGATAAGAGGGCTGAGGATATGAGGTGTTGCTGGGCAGGTATGGTATTAAGGACAGGAACATGCAAGGACAGATGGTAGATTTTGTGAAAAGGATGGAAATGACTGTGGTGAACATTCAGTTCAAGGCAGGAGCACACAGGGAGGAGCAGACATGTGGACTAAATCTTATGCAGAATATGTAATCTGGAGGTGATTGTAGACTGCAAGATGGTGACAGGGGAGAACGTAGTCAGACATAGAATGGTAGTATGTAGGATAACTGTGGTCGTACAAAAGAGGAAAAGAGCAAAGGAGGTAGAGCAGAAGATCCAATCGTGGAAGTTGATGAAGGAAAGCTGATGTGTGAACTTCAGGGAGGAGCTGAAACGTGCTGTAGGTGGTTATGAAGAACTGCCTGATGATGGGGTAACTGAGGAAAAAGTGATAAGGGAGACAGATTGGTGTCTCATTCTGGCGAAGGAAAGAAGACAAGGAGACTTGGTGGTGGAAAGAGGAGGTCCAGGAGGGTACAAGCAGGAAAAGGTTAGCGAAGAAGAAAAGGGAGAACAAGAGATATGAAGAAAGTAGGCACACTGTAACACCCGATAATTAAATCTAACTCTAAAAAGAATTGTTGATGCTGATTACATACATTCATTTAAGTGAATGTTACTTATCTTTCTTTGTAAGTTAATAATGAATGGTTCTTCAGCTAGCTTTTACTAATACATTTTAGTGACATTCACTTTATATTTTAAGTTAAAGAACGATATCTAGAATTTTGTAAGTTAATAAAGAAAGTTCCTTTACGTGATTTTTACCTGTCATTAACTTGATATTTTTTAAGTTGAAAAACCAATTTGTTTTAAGTCTATTTCACTTGCTATTTTTGGTTCTAACTACAAATTGAAATACAGATATTAACTTAATAACCATAAACATAAAAGCATGTCATTTCTCAGTAACATACTGATAAGTATAACTTTTTCTTTAATTCAAAGGCAATGTACAGATTCCATTATCATTTAAAACCTCTATTATCCTCAATTCAAAATAGCATGATAGTGTACTTAATTTTGTATTTGAAACAAAATGACTAATTTAATTTTTTGGTCATCTAACAAAATATACACCAGTAATTAAAATTGTTAACATATATAATTTAATATTAGTCATTACACAGTGCAAGGGCCTTGAAAAATGGCCGAAGTAAATGGAACCATCAGATTCACATGATACAAATCAAAAACAAAGGCATGATGGCCACAATCTCAGTAATATCCATATAATACCTTAGAATCACTGCCATTGAGTGACAACAGAAAGTAAACAAAACCTAACATTGATAATACAGCCTGCAATGTCTTTTTTCCCCCTACATGTCCACTTGATTCATGATGTTAATTATTATCTTTATAACTGAGATTTGAGATGTGATTTAGTGTTGCCCTAATCTATCGAGCAGTTCATATAATACATTATAAATTCTAAACAGCACGACCAGTGTCTTCCATTGTTTGACACATTCATTCAATGACATGCCATTTTTTCAACTGGAACGGTGATTTATTCAAACTTTAAGTTTAACAACAATACTACATCCACAAGATTTCCTCCACAACAAAACTCTCCACTTACTGTAAGATATATCCCCAAAGTGAGTTCAATTTGTGCAAACATCTTTCAGCATCTAATGCTCACTCTGTTTCCATGACAGCATTTTGCCTTAAAAAGGAAAATACTTTTCAGTTTTCACAGCATTCATCCAAAAACAACTTGCATTAGTGTCATTGCTTCTCTCGAAGACTGAGAAAGAGAGAGATCATCGGATTTAAAGAGCGCTTGAAAATCAATTCATGCTCTCCGTTAAATTGCGCGCTGTGGTACGAACCACGACTCTTTAGACACATTTACCTGATCAACACATAGTTTCAGTACATATCCAGCATCAATTAGCTTCTTTATTTTTATCTTCATATACAGGTATTGTAGCTTCGGTAGGGTCTTTAATCAGCCTGTACTTAAGAGTAATGGCATCACAGCTTCCATAGTAGCTCTTAATGGTGGAGCATTTTTGAGTAGAGGCAGTGGAGTGGCGTAGCATATCTCCAACTTTGATCCTAATAGTACAGGACTCTATGGTAGCAATGGCTTTGTCATCTTAGCGAGGGTTTACTGCCAGCTCATCACTGCAAAAGAGAAGTACAATAAACTTCCCGAAGACGCCGCGCTGATAAATATCTTCAGCTTGTTTGTATCTTTGAATCGTTTGCTGGTGGATCATCTAGACCTTAAAATGCCCAGCCGAGCACAGCTCTAACTGCACCAGGCCCGCCATTTGGATTCATTTGGAACGGTTCTATTGTAGCTATCAAGGGTTTATCTGCCTCTATCAGAATAAAATGCTCATCAGATAAGGCTGTTCAACATACGCTGTGCAGTAAAAGCCCCATTGATGAGATACTTCTCTACAGGATGCTTTGGTGAGGACACATAAATGTCAACAGATGACGCCAGGAGGTGGGCAATGTTGGTGGATGGTTCTCAGTGCCATGGATTCCGTTTGTCCTTTGAGACAAAGATGAGAGACAGATGCCGGAAGGAGAATAATTCTCTCTGCTTGATCGTCTAAAATTGCTAGATTTAATATATTTTTGGTTCCATGATTCAAAATGACTGATAAACCAGTACGCTTTACTACCTGACTTGGTTTGATTGATGGTGGTTCTTGCAGGACTTAAAGAAACTGCAGAACCTGGTTTAGCAATGACATGAAGAACCTTGATATTCATTTCCTGGCTCTCGCTACAGGATTTCTTCAGTGTGTATTCCTCGGAGCTGTGTATTGTACGGCCACAACTTCTGAAACGATTCCCATCTGAAAACTATTTCTTAATGTGTTCGGCAGTAAAAGGAGACAACATGTTTTCTGCCTGGGCGCGCTGTACCATCTTTGATAATTGCCTCAAGGCCTCTGCTTTGAATAACAGCCGCTCAGAAAGGTCTCGAGTCAACAATGTGTTTGTGGATGCTCTATAAAAAATTTCCCTTGAGTCCCTGGGAAACTTTCTTCATAACCTGTCCACATGTCCAGTGGACAAAAGCTCTAGCCTGTATGGTCCTTCAAGTGCAGTTAGCATACCGACTAAAGAGTCCACGTTGACGGTAAAGCTCTGAAATACTTTAGAATGACCTGGTTTCACATCAGGGGCATTACGGATAGCTGCTGTTTCACTCTGAGCAAGCTGATGAGGCTGCCCATACTGTCTATGGAGAGCGTGCTATGCCATGGTGTATTGCTGTGGTTAAAGTCTTCAAGCGTGGGCTATGAGCCGTGCTTCATCCAATATCAGCTGTTCCATGAGCACACAGTATTAGTAATGCTCTAAAAGTTCAGGGTGTGTATGCAGCAGTTGATAAGATAAGACAAACCTTTATTAGTCCCACAATGGGGAAATTGCAGAATTACAGGATCCATCAACATCGTCAAATCTGTAAAACTCCTTTCGCTATCATGTGCAAGTTTTTGGAGCTTAGTTACTGGCATAGCTTGTTTGGGGAGGAGAGGAGATCGTAGCCCTGCTGTTATAGCTGGTGTAGGTTGGGCTACTTGGAATCCTCTAGATATGTGCTGCTGAGGCCATGATACTGGAGCCTATGCCATTTGAGTCATATGTTGACGAGGAAGAATTTGTGGTTGCTGTATTGTTGGGTGCTGTTCGATTGTTAAATGTACTGTCTAACCGCTGTGTGAGTATCCTGTATCCTGGCTGTGGTGCTCCACTTTGAGGTTGTGAACTGGGTTGACGAATGGACTGTCCAACTGCCTTTTGAGAAGCCTGGTATCCTTGGCTGTGGTGCCCAACCTTGAGGTTGTTATTGCAGTTGGTACAGTGTAGTAATGGCGTGGCTCTGACTTGGCTCTTTGCCAATGGAATAGAAAAACAGGTTCATACAAGGTGCACAAGTTGAACCAACTAATCACTGGCACCAGCACCAAACTATCACCAGTTTATTTTTGGTGGAAAAGGGGTATGTGTACTGATAGGCTGCCATGGGACTGATAGCATAGCTGACATTTGGCTGAGAAACGTACTCCTATTGGTTGTGAAGCAGCAGGATTAGAAACTGCTCCACTGATAATAGGGCTTTCTCTTGAATAACTTTCATCTTCAGATTCTTCACAATTACTCCAATTCCATGTCTCTTGAGACGTAGTATGTACAGCATTATCTAGCTAGATTGACTACTCTATTCTCTCCAACATAGAATGAAGATGTTGCTAAGGTATTTCAGGTGAGGGTCCGAACATGATATTTTTTATCTGCATTTGACAGATCCTTGAAGGAACAGTGGGCGGCCCCTTTTGAAGGGCCCGGGGAGCCTATTGATTTCAGGGTCTTGCTCAACGAGCCTACAAAATATAAACCTGCTGGGGCTCGGACCGGCTACAGTCAGATCTTCTGATTGAGTGATGTCCGCTCTACCCACTGAGCTACAGCCGACCGTAACTCATATGTGCAGCACAAATCACTACTCTAAAAATGGATTACCATGTGGTTGAACTATAGGATCAAAACATGGATCTAGAACCTAAATCAGATCTAAGTGGTGGGAGTGATATAGCTTGAGGAAATTATCCCTCATCGATACAATTCAGCCCCGATGATGACAGGGCTGAAGATACTTTTGCCGACTTAACATCTTATTTATATTTTAACCTAACAAATGTAATTATAATAATGAAGATTTTATTGTTTGATCAAACTTTTCTTTCTGGACAACTGAAACAAAAAAAGAATGAACTGTCACTTATATTCTGATAACTCACATCCGAGTCATTGTCATGCAGATAAGCATGAGGAATCAAACTTTTGAAATGGATGTCCATCAATCAGATCCTTAACAGGGATAAAGAAATATATCCAGCTTACCTGGAGGTCAGGTTCCCGATGCGAGCTGCTTTCAGAGTACAGGCTCAACACAGTACTGAGATTTCAAAAAAGCACTTGAAACTCTCCTTTTAAGCAGAACCTATTACTTTTCATCAACCTTGCTCCTTTTTTGCTACTATTTTTATTTAATTTTTACGATACATGTTTTTCTTGTAGTGATGCTTTTATTTGCTTTTACCTTGTAGCACTTTGAGATTTGATCCAAATGTAAGAATGTGTTTTGAATAAAACGTATAATCATGATTATTATCATGATTCGTCTGTGAAGAGATTGATATATTCTGAGCATGAATCATCTCTTGTGATCACCTGAAGAAAGCTTTAAGTAAGGGCGTGTGAGTCTTAGACTGTGTTCAGCACTAAGACGCTTTGCATGTGAAGAAGGTTTCCGCCTCTTCTCTGAGTGATTCACCTTATGCAGCATAAATACAGTACTCAGCTGAAATAACATTGACTATCTTGCCACCATAATGTCATTTCAGTCATTGGGTGGGATTTATTCAGCAACAAGTAACACTCCTACCATTCTTCTGCAGTTGACAGCACATCTGTTTTGTAGTGTTTGGGTAGATGGGAAGATGACTGGCTTTCATTTGGTCTTCTTTTTACATTCACAGCAAAGAAAAAAACCTGTGGAAGCTTTTCTAACATGTTGTACCTGCATTGCTTCATTTAAACAGTCTTGATTCAGTCAGTTGTTCATTTTTACATTTAGTTTAAAAAAAGTGGCTACTTTTAACTATATACTGCTGTATGCCCCTGGTGGGGGAGGGGCATACTATGTCATGAACCATCTACACCTCTCAGGTCATCTGGATCACGTCTGCATAAGGCAGCTACACACTAGAGGATAAAGTCTTGTGCTTTTATAACGTTTCATGCAAGACGAATCCCAATAGGACCGACAAGGACATCGATCGTCCTCCATGTCTGAAGTCACGTTTGGTCACGGGAGTTTCTGTGAGATCTCGTGTCTGTGGAGTCGCCGCTGTGAAATTCTCGCTACAAACAGCATGTGTGTGGTCTTGCGGTCCGGCTGAATCTTCCGTTGGGTTGGTTCGGAAGATAATGTTAAAAATCGTTTGAAATTGTCCTTATGTCTATTGTCTCCCACGTTTTGAAAATCGGCTAAGATTTGAAAATCCTCTAGTGTGTGTCCATTTTTGGTCTCTCCAGAGTCAGAACTAAACGAGGAGAAGATGCGTTTCAGTTTTTATGCACCAAATATTTGAAATAAACACCCAGATCAAAGCTTAAAACTTTCTTATTTGCAGCTGCCTTTCATTACATTTTAAAATGTCTAAATTATCTTTTTACATTACTTTTTAGGAAAACATTCAATATATATTATATAATTTCCTTTTTTTAAAGCTTTTTTTCAACATGTTTTGAGGTGTTTTTAATAATTTCTTTTTAATAAGTTATTTTGCACCTTGTTGCAATGTTCTAGATTGTTTGTGTAAAAGCACTTTAAATAACCCTGTTTTTTTTAAAATGTGCTGTATAATAAAGCTAACTTATTTAGTGGCTTGTGTCTTTCTGCAGCTGGCTGATGGGAAACCTGTGGATCCCAGAAGTTCCTGTTTTGGTTAAGGCCGTGCTGCAGACTAATCACTCTGTCTCTGCTCGTCCAACAGGCACCACGCACCCTGTTTTGGGTTTGTTACTTTGAGTTTTGCACTTTACAACACCCTCACACACACATTCTGCACACGTGCACACTTACACCACGGACTCTGCTGGCTGCTCACATCCACATTGTAAATAAGTAGTTTGGCTGATTTGATTTGCTCCAATTTGGTTTAATTGACAAAGATTTTCTGATAATAGTTTACTATGGTCTGTCTCCTTTTTTGTTTTGGCCCTCTGAGCCTAGTCAGATGGTTGAAACATATTACTGTAAAATATTAAATGAACATTTATATCAAAATAATATATAATGTAAACAACATTAGCATAAACAACGTATCAATTATAATACACTGTATATTGTTAAAACAATAAACTTCTCCTGCATTTTCTTCAAGTTCATTCCACAACTAGATAAAGGGGGGAGAGTCTGGGCTACAACTTGTTCAGATCAAACACATGACTACACTACACACATGACATGACTACGTTTCAAACGTAAAAAACAACTAAACAAAACATAAAATGTCCCCATAGTGCTCGTCTGGTGTAATCCAAGTCTCCAAAAGGGGCACATGTCTTGACATGTCATCTTGTGATCACATGTGATGCACAGCTGAGGGTCCTCTGCTGGGTGAAATCACATGGACACAGTCAAGAAAATGGTAAATGGACTGTACTAATGTAGCACTTTACATTGACAGCAGGCGCTACCAGGCAGGGTCCCAACTGGCTCACCAGGGAACTCTATTATTTACACCCAATAAAGACTGGAGGAGCTGGGGCTCAAACCGCCAATCTTCCAAATATTGGATGGTCCATCCCCTGAGCCACAGCCACCCAATACACATCTATTATAATCAATTATAGATGTGTATTGGGATACCTTGGAATACTGTGAATCTAATTTCTTGGTAAGGTTTATGCTATCTGCGACTGCCCCACACACAAACGCATACATACATGTTTACATACATTTGAGATTGGACCGGAAACATTTCACACCATGGAGTAAATGAACCATATCATCTCCTACCATGTGAGGAGAAGGGTGCATCCTGCAGGCTGAATAAAGGCCTGAAGTTGTTCAAACTTACCATCCCACAATGCATGTGAGCAGCAACTCCCCAGGTATTCCCGAATCTCATCAGACGCTGCATTTTTTTCCCTCTGGTAAAGACTGGCAGGACAGAGACTGGATAGGTCATGTTTATCAGATTTCTTTCTACTAATTTATCAACTAATTAAGGAACGCCAGATGAGAGATTAGCATGGTAGCTATGATAAGCAGTCGTTCAATCTCTTAGACAGATCAGGATTTTTGAATGGAGCCAAATAGTAAGATTTATATAAATACTTAGGAAATTTCACTTTCATCTTTTGTTTTCTTAGAATGACATGGCGTATAGGCCTGAGATTTTTTTTTAACTTACTTTCCCTGTGACTAGAACTGTATACAATGTGTCTATTTTTGGGGCTCTGCTCTGTCTGTACACACAATATCTATGCGTTGTTTATCCCTCTGCACACCTGTCCGTCGTGGAAGAGGGATACCTTCCCTGTGTCTCTTCCTGAGGTTTCTTCCCTCTTTTACCCTGATAAAAAGGTTTTTGGAGGATTTCTTCCTTACCCGGACCGAGGGTCTAAGGACGGAGGATTTTGCATTATGTACCTGTTGTAAAGCCAATCGAGGCAAACTTTGATTTTTGGGCTATACTAATAAAATTGACTTGACTTGCTGTGATGAACATGCCTCTGGAATTACAATAAGATGCGTCAGTGAATTTATATATAATGTATATAAGTACAGGGAACTTAAGATACATTTCAATGTATTCATTTGTTACGCACTCCTTGGGGGTTTTGCTCGGACCCAAATGCAGACGCATATGACGTAGAGCTGGTGCAAAATATATTTATTTTCACTACAAGACACGAGGAAAAACAGGAACTGAAACACTAGAGCAGGGGTGTCAAAGTCAAATGGACGGAGGGCCAAATAAAAAATTTAGCTACAAGCCGAGGGCCGGACTGTTCGAATGTTCATTGAAAAATTTTTAAATGACGCATATAGTCTAGTGAACCTAATTGAACCTACTGAAAACCTAACAAATATATTCCAATATGATCAGATAAATAAAGCAATATTTTCTTATGGCTCTGTCAGTAATCTTTAATTTTCAACAGACACAAAAGACAAATTTCCTTTATATAAAAATCCCCATAACATGAACATTAAATGAAAGAAACCGGTATTCAAGGCACCATCAGTAGCCTATATTTTCTATTTTAGCAAAAGTGGGCTAAATTTACTTCAAAGAAAAAAACAATAATAGCAATTTTCTATCATCTACTCAACTGAAATATTTTTAAAATATAATTGGATTGAAATACAATAAAATAAAGTGCAAAAATCTATTAATCAAAAACAACACTTTGTTTAAGGAGAAGTAACATGCAGTGAAAACAAATATTAAACTTTAACTTTTAAACTTGAACTGAGTAAAAACTCTAAATATGTGATTGCACAGTAATGTTCACTTGTTTGAGGTTGAGGGTGATACTTGGTGGTGTCCCATCTTTTCCACAAGTTCATCAATGTTCGGGGTAAGGCTCTGAGCTGAGGAAATCCTCAGAATTGAGTGGAGGTGTTCAGCAGTAAGTCGACTTCTGTGTGATGTTTTGTTCAGGTTCATCAAAGAAAACAGTTGTTCACACAGGTATGTGCTGCCAAAAATAGACAACGTTTGAGCAGCCTGGATGCGCAGCTGGGGCATTGTGTCGGGGAGGAAACGGGCGAACTCCGCAGCACCCACTGCCGCATATTTTGCCCTCAGTGCATCATTGCATTGGAGGTCAATCAACTCCATTTGGAGGTTTGGTGGTGAGCTTTCCACGTCAACAGCAAATGGGTTACCGAGCAGTTCCAACCTGCTTTTTTGTGCTTCAAAGTCAGCAAATCGGCGTCGAAAGTCAGCGGCAAGCATACCTATTTTATCAGCCAACTGTGCGCTCGGGAACGCACTGGTAGAGAGCTTCTCTTTCATGGTCTGGCAGCTGGGAAAGTGGCTCAAATTTTCTTTCCGCATCTGCGTCTCCCACAGAGTCAGTTTGGTTTTAAATGCCTTCACTGTACTGTACATATCAGAGATGACATGATCCCGACCCTGCAGCTGCAAGTTCATTGCATTCAGATGACTCGTAATGTCACACAGAAAAGCCATTTCACACAGAAACATTTCGTCTCGGAGTTGTGTTGTGTCTTTCCCTTTGCTGTCCAAGAACAGACAAATCTCCTCACGAAGCTCGAAACATCTTTGAAGCACCTTTCCCTGGCTTAGCCATCGCACCTCTGTGTGATAAGGCAAATCACCATGCTCCGTTTCTAACTCCGTCAGAAATGCCTTGAACTGGCGGTGATTCAAACCTTTGGCTCTGATAAAGTTAACTGTGCGCGTGATGATGCTCATTACATGCTCCATTTTCAAGGCTTTACCGCACAACGCTTCCTGGTGTATGATACAATGATAAGCTGTCAGCTCACCTGTCGCGTTTTCCTCTTGCATCTTTTCCCGTATCTTCGCCACCAGTCCGCTCCTGTGTCCACACATCGCAGGTGCTCCGTCGGTTGTCAAACCCACGAGTTTTTCCCAAGGCAGCTCCATCTCATTTACACATCTTGACACCTCTTCATACAAATCATGCCCCGTAGTTGTGCCATGCATAGGACGTAAAGCCAAAAACTCCTCTGTCACGCTTAGGCTGGAGTCCACTCCGCGGATGAAAATTGACAACTGGGCAATGTCAGAAATGTCGGTGCTCTCATCCACAGCCAAGGAATATGCAATGAAATCTTTTCCCTTTTTCACAAGCTGCTCTTTTAGATTGATGGACAACTGGTCTACTCTCTCGGCAATGGTGTTTCTGCTCAGACTCACATTTAAAAAGAGTTGCCTTTTTTCTGGGCAAACTTCGTCTCAAACTTTAATCATGCAGTTTTTGATGAAATCCCCCTCCGTAAATGGCCGGGCTGATTTAGCGATCTCTTCTGCCAAAATAAAACTGGCCTTGACAGCAGCCTGGCCTTGTGATTTGGCTTTTTTGAACAGAGCCTGTCGAGATTTGAGGCCTCGTTTTAATTCCTCTGCCTTTTGTAGCCTTTGTTCCATGTCCATATTCTTGTTTTTGTCCGCGTGTTTCGTTTCATAATGTAGTCTCAGATTATACTCTTTCAGTACCGCCACACTTTCTCCACACAGAAGACACACAGGTTTTCCAGCTACCTCCGTGAACATATACTCCGACTCCCACCTTGTTTGAAACCCCCGGTTCTCAGTGTCCACCTTCCGTTTTGCCATTTTTGATGGGTATCTGAAAGTTAATTTTACTGTGATGCTGACGACTGCTGTGCCAATAAATATTGAAATGAAGCAGCCTACTGCTCGGTGCGTCACCGTTGCATTGTGGGAAATGTAGTATTGGTGCGTGTAAAAGATCTGCGGGCTGCCGGCTTGCTGCGGTCTGCGGGCCGGTTCTAATAATAAATCAAGATCATCCCAGGGGCCGTAAAAAACCTTCTCGCGGGCCGGATGTGGCCCGCGGGCCGTGACTATGACATATGTGCACTAGAGGTTACAGCGGTGAGGACGAATAGCTGGGCAGCGGTGAAGGTCAGCGCCGGCCTCGTTCCCTCAAAAAGGAACCCTACCGGTTCCCTCAGGCGATGATGGTGGCTGAGGGTTAGTGGGTAGGAGGCCAGCGGACTCAGGAGCCGCAGCAGAAAGAGGACTAGCCGACTGGTGGCTATCAAACATTGGGGCTGGAGCAGGAGAAAAACCAACAGGCCGGGGCCGGGAACATGCCGGCAGCGCGTCCGGGTTCTCCACAAAGGTCCTTATCCATTCTGGCAGGAAGTCCCACAGCCAGGGTTGGGCAGAGACCTTCCGGCGAGCGATACGGAGAGCGGCCTGTTGTACTTCCTTGTGAGGACTCTTCACCCACTCCACATGAATGCAGATGAGGGTGTAAGTTAACTCATTGATCTCAATGTCCAGTGGTGCGTCCGCTGGGTCCATTCTGGCCAGTTCGTTCTGTTACGCACACTCCTGTGGGGTTTTGCTCGGACCCAAATGCAGACGCATACAATGTAGAGCTGGTGCAAAATATATTTATTTCCACTACAGGACACAAGGAAAAACAGGAACTGAAACACTGCAGGTTACTCACTACACACTGGGAGGGGTTGCTGGATTATCTCACCGCTCCCAATCGAGTCGGAGCGTCCCCGGTCTCAAATCGGAAAAATTCCCGATTGGGCTGCCTCCAATGGAAAACCCATAATAGCCAATGAGATCAATCGAATCTCAAGCTTCATAGTTGGATGTTGCGTACTTTTATGCGTCCGTTGGGTCCAGTCTGGCCAGTTCGTTCTGTTAGGAACTCTCCTGGGGTTTAGCTTGGACCCAAACGCAGACACAAGACGCGGCAGAGCAGGTGCAAAAATATTTATTCTAAATAACAAGGGCACGAAGAAAAACAGGAACAAAAAAACACTAGGATTAATTTACAACACACTGAAAACCCATAATAGCCAATGAGATCAATCAGATCTCAAGCTTCATAGCCGGATGATGCATACTTTTACAGCCATCAGAAACCAAAACATACCTGTACCCCAAGCCAGGTGGATTATTGAAGAAGACCAGCTTGTTGAAGTACGGCAAAAAAACAAGTGCCTTTATAACGTGTCATTCAAGATTTATCACTATATGAACGACAAGGACGTCAATCGCCCTCCATGTTTGTTAAAAAATCGCTTTTAACTGTCCTTACGTCTGTGGTCTCCCATATTTAAAAAATGTGTTTTAAGATTTGAAAATCCTCTAGTGTGTAGCAAGTATAAAAAACGTTCAATGTTAACGTTATGTTTTGCAGTCACGAATCATGCCAACAAGCTAGTTACAAAATGTTTAGAAAAATATGTTGCGCTTCAACAATGTGATTCTCTGTCGGGTGCTTAACCCCAAACCAAGCGTGCGTATTCCAAAAAATGTAATATACCATACATACAAAGACAAAGAAAGCATATATCTGGGGGTTGGACTCAATTACTTCAGCTTCTGAAAAATAAATGTAACCGCTGCGCTTCACTGATTGAAAAAGACAATCACTGGCATGTCCTCCAAAAAGAACATTCTTCGAAGGGCTATTGTAAATCACCCCTTTTCTCAGTCATGAGAGCCATCGAAAATATTGTCATATACAAAACAGGATGCCAAACAAGACCAGATGGTTGATTACAACTGGCATGTATTGATGTTTTGATGGTGCCTGCTGCAAAATTCACCAGAAAATATAAAATCCTTCAATCATCCCCACACTCAGAAGAACATGCCTATTCGGGAATTTATAAAACTATAAGTCAACCCATGTGATTTACATGCTATCATGTCCTTGTGGGTTGGTTCATGTGGGATGGACTAATACAAGAAATATCCAAGCACAAATCCGCAATCCGTACAGGCAGCATGGATTATGTGATTGCAAAACATTATACTGAAAAAAATCATGGTTCATCATCGTCATTAAGATTTTGTGGGATTGAAAAAAATCATTGTGCCAGAGGAGGAGATGTTCTTAAGAGACGGGCCCAGAAGGAGGTGTTTTGGATAAACATACTCAACATTATGGCACCAAATGGACTTAATGATGATTTCATCTTAAAATGTTTGTTTTAATTGACGTTATCATTTAAGAATGTGTCTCTTTAATAGTGACTTAATGCCTGGAATAATGTGTCGTGAAGCTTCACGTTGTATGGAATGAGGTAACATGTGATTGGTCTTTGACTCTGGAAGCCCGGGATAAGGAAAGTGATTGGATGCTGTGTAATTGGGTGCAACCCTCAGCTGTGTGCTTTCTCTGTCCTCATACGAATATTAGCATAATGAACCTGCATACTACTGCAAACGCTCCGATGAAGTTTTCGTGCGGAAACTCGTAAGTATTTGTACATTCTGAGAGTGAAATGTGAGTATTTTCTCATCCTTAACTTAAAGACTTGAGATGTGATACCTTTTAAAATTTTTGGAATAAGCTAGCTAAAACATTGTTACTTGTAACATAATTAAGCTGATTTACTTAATAGTTAGCTAACCTAGCGGTTTGACAATGTTACAGACTAAGTTATGGTTATGAACACAAACATTACGTTGAGTTGTTAACTGACATAAAATAACGAAAAAGTTATGGCGTTGAAGATCAAATAATGTCAGGTGACCGAACAGATACTGCCTGACCCTTCCAACAGACATATTTTACAAATGGAGCCCATATTTCTCATTGGCCAGTTACCCGTCTGACAGCCATATTATCCAATTTTGATCAAAGCAACATGCCGACACAGCCAAGAGCAACTGTTTAAGCGTCACCAGAAGATTAAAAAGGGGGCGGGGCGGAATAATGTGAAATAAGTGAGTAAGTGACTATTTAAAGAAACAAAATTAAATGTGTATTAAGTTGTATTTGTTGGCTTTTATATTGAATTTATTGGCCGGATGTTTGTTTTTTTCCATTGCAGTGTATGAAAAAAAAAAGTTTTATTATTTCCTATATCTATTTTCCAAAAAATGGCAACTGTTCACACACGACAATGACAATTCTCCATTTAGGGTCACACGTTGGTCTCGTCTTGTCTTTGTTGTTCTTAGACTTCTAATTAGACATACTTTATTGATTCTAAAATGGGAAATTCATCCGTTTCCGCAGCAGCAGTTTGAAATACACAGTGTTAGGATCTGGGAGTACACTTTCCTCTCCCTCTTGTGTCCATAGTCTTCCTCCTCCCCTCTATGTGTGTTGTTTGTCTCTCCCAGTCTGTGGCTACCTGTCACTCTCTCCTATAACCACAGTGGGCTCTGAACTCTCCAATCCGCTAACTTACAGCACTTGTTGTTGTTGTCATTATTTTTCCTTTATGCCAAACCATTTAAAGCGTCCTTGGGTCACTTGAAAGGCGCTATTCAAGGTAATGTTTTAATAAATGGAAGCAAAAACAATGTTGGTATTGCTTAGCATTGTCCTTTTTCTGGCAAGGCCACTATTGCTAAATACACATTTGTTTTCGCACCAAGGCTTAAATCATCTATACAATAACAAGATGAAGGTTCTACAGTGTGATACAGAACACATATTTGACTTGTTTATAAAAGGCCACAATGGCAAATTCAAAACAGGGCCCGTAAAACTGGCTGTGTGGGTGGAAGGGACATTAATGCCTCCATCCATGTCTCAGTGTAGTGTGACATGCCTGAGTTTGACATGCCTCAGTGTTTTTTTCTCTCACACACTCTTCCTCACGGCATCGATCTGAGCGTGATTTCTGTGTTGAATTCATAGTGTCATAGAGACTTAGAAGGGCTTTTATTGTCATTCTAATTTACACCATACAGTGCTCATTGGAACGAAATCATGAAGCATTAGCTGGGAAAACACTTGAAAAGACAGTCAGAAACATAAACCTAATAAACAAAGTGAAACAGTGCAATAGTTAAAAATATATATGTATATATATATATATATATATATATATATATACAGAATAAATAGATACGACACTATATAAATCACTATTTTTGCACTTGTGTGATGTAAACAGTCTTATGGAGCAGTCCGGTTATAGTGTGTCAAAAAGTACACATAAATATAAAACGTTCCATTACAGATAAAAACCTTATATCGGTAGTATGAACATTAACCTTTATATAACGAGCTACATGTTTAATAACAGGTCATTATTGTAACTTTTCATACATTTCTACGTAATTTTAGAAAAAAGACAATGAGCGTCATTGCATTCATGCAGCCGTTCTTCTTGAAGGTACGCTCTGATTCATTAATTGAACTGCAGATCAGGTAAGACTTTTCTGTTTAGCATTTAAAAAGGTTACTTGATTCATCATTTCATCGTCTACTCTTGTCCTTCAAATTCTTATAATGCAGGTCTCTTAAACTGAGAGCTTTTCATAATTGTTATACTTAGATGATGCAGCCAAAGGCAGCACCGTCATGAACGAGGACCAAAGAAACTTTTTGTGAGTGCTAGTCTGCCAACTCTGCAGCCGGATGTTGTAAAGGTTACATAGGTCGATTCTTCATCAATCAACAAATCAATCTTTATTTATATAGCGCCAATTCACAACCACAGTTGTCTCAAGATGCTTTCCTGAAAGAGCGGTTCTCTTTACATAATTGATTCTTGGACCATTTGAATTTGAATCTCGCCAACGTTTTATTTGTTTTAATGAATTTTTGGGGCATTTAGCAAGCGTTGATTAAACTGCACTCCTTCCTCCTGAAACATCTGCATTCTGGGTCCTATTTTTCAACTCACAACAGCATTTCACCTGCCTCTACAATTTAATGTCTCATTATTCTGATTATCCACACCCTATTTAAACCATTTATGAGCTGTAATCTGTGGTCTGTTTTGAAGGCTGTCTGAAAAGCTGTCTAGACAAATTTGCTCCGAACAATAGTTAAGAAGATTTGGTCATTTACAATTAAAAGGTGTTTCGGTTTACTAAACGTAATGTTCCCAAATGTCAGTTACATAAAACAACTATAGTCTATGCGATGACTCAGGTTTCTGGCGTGTTCAGATGCCTGCTTTTGGAGAATCCTACCACTGCAATCTACTCCTGGTACTAGCGTACAAACACATCTATAAGTCACGTGAGCAAAAGCTGAAAAATGCAAAATGCTGGACAGAAAACACTATTTCTAGCTTACAGTCGGTTTAGAATGCACAGACTGGAATGTCTGTGCATTCTAAACAGTTCATACAATACAGTTTATATTCTCGCCTGCAAGTCTGTAAACTCTGTCATGTCAGAGAAAACGAATCCGTACCATGTTATAACTTGAAAGATTTTCTTTTCTTACAAAATGATTTTCATGTTAAACCTTATAACAATGTGATAAGTTTCACTTTTTTCCCTGTTAATTTTCAGGCTATAACGTGATAAGTTTAACGTTTCTACATGATATTTTTCACGTTATAACTCCATATGTTTCAAGTTTTTACATGATAATTATCACGTTATACCATGAACTCTTTCCACACCCACATGGCACCCCGCATCAGACCCAGTCTACCTCCATAACCAGCACCACCTTCTCTGGTCACGACATTCCCCTCTTCATCAATCACCAACCTCGGCGTAAGATTCGACCCTCAAGTCACTTTTGAATCCCACATCAAACACATCTGCAAGATCTCCTTTCACCATCTCAGAAATATTTCCAAACTTCGTTCTTCAATCACCTTAAGTGATGGCTTAAAGCTGGTCCACGCGTTTGTCTCCTCCAGACTGGATTACTGTAACGCACTTCTCATCGGGATCCCTGATAAAAGTCTTCAAAGACTGCAGTATGTTCAAAACAGTGCTGCAAGGATCCTGATGAGGGTTCGTAAACACGAACACAACACCCCCGTTTTTCATTTCCTTCATTGGCTTCCCATCTCCACCAGGATTGATGATAAGATCTCTCTCCTCACTCACCAGTGCAGTGTTCTGCCGCCCCTCGTCTGTGGAAGGCCCTCCCTGACCATCTGAGGGCTCCACAGATGAGACACATTTAAAAAAAGGTTTTAAAACTTTCCTTTTTAGCAGAACCTATAACTTTAATTAACATTGCTGCTTTTTGGTCACGTTTTGATATAGTTAGTATTGATGCTTTTACATTGTAGCACTTTGAGATTTGATCCAAATGTAAAGTGTGTTATAAATTAAGTCATATTATTTATTATTATCAACGATAATTTAATGTGATAAATAATTTTCCTGTTCTTTTTGTTTTGTATACATAGTGTTATAGTTAGAAGTTAGTTCCTGAATCTTTACAATTGGCATATCTGATAGAGCAGGTTCACAATCAATTGACTCCAAGTGAAGAAATGTAGAGAGGCTAATTTCTTATCCATCTGTTATATATTCGAGCTGTGAAACCTAGTGATGGTACAGAATATTTGGAAGTGCTAGACCCCTTTGTTGAAAAGTAACTAAGTCTTCGAACTTTTAGTAATTGTACTATGTATTGATTTGACTTTGTTGGGATGTAGTTAGGCGAGATATGCATTGGGTAAGTAACCTTTGTAAAAAAATTCATTTTTTTTTATCTATTGTGAATTCATCTCAGAAGATCACATTTAATTTATTTCACCACTGAGTCTGGATCCATTCTGGGCATATCCTCAGAATTAAAGCAAACAAATATACCAAGATATTCCGTCACCGTAAGTTTCCGATTGGTTATGCCATTGATATTATTTTGGGGACTGAAAATTTGGGATTCATCACATAGCAGAACATCATCTGCATACAGAGAGATCTTTTCTATTTTTTCTCTTATTTTGAATTCCAGTGAAAGAAGTGCTAGATTTAATCATTCCTGCGAGAGGCTCCATTGCCAGTACAAATAATAAAGGTGATAATGGACATGTTTTTTTTTTTATCCCTCTACTGACTGAAAATGGGGAGTACATAACTACGTTGATAGAAACTGTTGCATCAGGTGCAGAACACAGAAGTCTGACCCAATCAATAAACATATCTCCAAAGGACTAAAAGTATTTCCACCCAATACGATCAGACACTTTTCCTGCATCTAGTGATATAAAGTAATGTATTGAGTTTCTTAATTGTAGCATACTGTAAAAAAAAAAACCCTAATAACCTTTTAAAATTTGTAAATGAATTTTCCTTTTTGTACAAAACCATACTGGTCATTTCCCATAATCTTTGGAATAATATTCTTGAGCAAGTGTTTAAATCTTAACTATTCAAAGACAAATAATCACTAAACATTGGACAAGAATCTCCCAGATTTATTAGCTTATTCATACACTTAAGTTTTTCTTTAAATAATGACCTTTAAAGCAATCTGCGATAAGAGTATTCAGTGAAGTTCTTATTTTTAAGACTTTATCCCTGCTCCCTTTACAGCCTTTCTGCTGATTAGGGCCCGAGCATGAACATTGTGAGGACCCTATTGTGTTCAGATTATGCTTCTAGTAATTTACTATCCAGACGTCTCTATTCTATCGTCATTATTTTCTTTTTATTTGAACAATATGAGAATTAATATTTCTAAAACAATGTCAATGAATGAAACAAAACAAAAATTTCAAGAAGCCCGGTCCAGCAAACCTATACTGTCCGGTGGACGACCTGAAGGCAGGGCCAATACCAGGCAGCACCAGAGTGACCACTCTCTGTCTGACACTCTGTCTCACGTCTGACAGGAGCTCTGGAGCGCGAAGTCAGTGAGGACGTCACTGAGGGAGTCGGGAGAAGTCGCGGGAGGAGTCACGGGAAGAGGTATCACGGAAGGAGCCCATGAAGCGCTAGGAACGGGAGCCTTGGAAGCACTAGGAACGGGAGCCTTGGAAGCACTAGGAACGGGAGCCTTGGAAGCGCTAGGAACGGGAGTCTTGGAAGCGCTAGGAACGGGAGCCTTGGAAGCGCTAGGAACGGGAGTCTTGGAAGCGCTAGGAACGGGAGCCTTGGAAGCGCTAGGAACGGGAGTCTTGGAAGCGCTAGGAACGGGATTCTTGGAAGCACTAGGAACGGGAGCCTTGGAAGCACTAGGAACGGGAGCCTTGGAAGCACTAGGAACGGGAGTCTTGGAAGCACTAGGAACGGGAGCCTTGGAAGCACTAGGAACGGGAGCCTTGGAAGCACTAGGAACGGGAGCCTTGGAAGCACTAGGAACGGGAGTCTTGGAAGCACTAGGAACAGGAGTCTTGGAAGCACTAGGAACGGGAGTCTTGGAATAGTTGAGCACCGAATACACAAATTCAAACCTGATCCTCCACGGCGCTGGGCAGTTTGTCCTCCACGGCGCTGGGCAGCGGTGAGGACGAAGAGCTGTGCAGCGGCGAGGATGCAGAGCTGGGCGCGATGAAGGTCAGCACCGACTTCGCCTCTTTTTGGGAACCGGTTTTATTGCCAGCCGTGTTTCCCCAAAAAGAGAGTCCCGATCGGCATCAACCTCAGGAACCCTACCGGTTCCCTCAGGCGATGATGGTGGCTGAGGGTTAGCGGGTAGGAGGCCAGCGAACTCGGGAGCCGCAGCAGACAGAGGACAGAGGACTAGCAAACACGCTTGAGGAGCAAGAGGAAAACCAACAGGCCGGGGGCGGGAACATGCCGGCAGGGCGTCCGGGTTCTCCACAAAAGTCTTTAATTCCGGCAGGAAATCCCACAGCCAGGCTCCCACAGAGACCTTCCGGCGAGCGATGTGGAGAGCGGCCTGTTGTACCTCCTCGTGAGGACTCTTCACCCACTCCACATGAATGCCGATTAGTGTGTAAGTTAAATCATTTATCTCTAACTCCATCGATGCGTCCGCTGGGTCCATTCTGGCCAGTTTGTTCTGTTACGAACTCTTCTGGGGTTTTTCTCGGACCCAAATGCAGACGCAATACGCAGTAGAGCAGCTGCAAAAATATTTATTTTTAAACTGAAAGGGCACAAGGAAAAAACAGGAACAAAAACACTGGAGATAACTTACGACACACTGGGAAAGGCTGGGACACGTGACGACACGAGGAACATCATGCAATGAACTGGAACAGAAGGGAAAATAAGGACAGACTTTAAACACGGACGAGACAATGAGACACAGCTGGAGGGGAAACACCGTTCAGCATTATGACCAATCACAGGACAAACACAGCTTGACAGCTTTGCTTGACAATATGGATCTATTACAGATACATATTATCAATACTGGATGTTTTCTTCCTTCCTGATGTTCCAAGAGGGAGATCGAATAGAATTAGAGGTTTCATGAGGTATTAGATACTGTAGATCAGAGCTACTCAACGGGCAGCGCTTATTTTGTGGCCCCGGACATGTCTGGTTATGAATGTATGATTATTGTTGCAGAAGCTATCAGACGGAGAAAAAACAACGGAGATGCTCAACACACAGTAACACTGTCCAACACTGATAACAAAACCTAAGCATTGTTATACAGATTCCGGGGTGCAACTGTCATCTGTGAAGGAGGCTAAAAATTTTGCGTCAAAAAAACTTTTGTGGCGGCGCGAATCTACAACGCCACCACAAACAGCTTCACCCGGAGTAGAAACAAAATCCAAAGGTTGCTAGGTGGGTTTCAAGCCCAGCAATCCATGTTCCGCGGCGTTGTTAAAAGCAGTGACAACGTCAGAGACTTTGTTCAAAATCGCCTGGACTATTGCGAAAGCCAGGAAGCCGGCTACAGAGGGAGAATTTCTCAAAAAAACATTTGTGGACTGTGCGGAATCACTATTTTCAGAATTTAAGAACAAGAACGACATCATCAGACAGATCTCAAAGCTGCAGTTGTCTGATTCAACCGTGACCAGGAAAGTAGAGGTTATTTCAGACGATCTCCTTTCACAGTTGCTAAAAGACATTGAAAGCATCAACTTAAAAAAGCTGGTTTCTCTGACGACTGACGGGGCTCCATCCATGGTAGGGGAGGAGAAAAGGATTAATTGCTTTGCTTAGAAATGATCCTGAAATGCAGAACTTCTTCTCAAATCACTGCATTTTGCATCAAGAGCAATTGTGCAGTAAGCTGAGAGGCGGAGAGCTGAAAGTCACAATGAACTCTGTGACAGGAACAGTCAATTTTATTCTTGCACACGCATTGAAATACAGACAGTTCATTGGTTCAAGAGTTTCAAAGTGCATACACCAACTTGGCAAAGCATCCGGAGTTCCGGTGGCTAAGTCGCAGAAAGGTACTTGATTGCTTCATGGAACTGCTACCAGCTGTACGCATATTTTTGGAAGAGAAGGGCCGACGTGTTTTCTGGCACCCCTGGATCTGCCGATGATGATGAATGATGTCAAAACTGAGCGTTTTTTGAGAGCAGCTTGAGGCAGGGAATTGCACACTCTTTCCTGTTCTATAATCCCAATTGTCACAATCATGGCATTCACAGAAAATCCATTTACTTGTGACGTACAGGCTACTTCGGTCACACCTGTGCAATTTGGAGTCGAAAGGGCTTTATTTGAGGAACAACTCATAGAACTGCAGCACAACAACATTCTCAAAGGCAGAAACAAGGAGGAGAGCATTTACACATTCTGGAGATCCAGAGCCCTGAGGTCAGGTGTTTAGCCATACCATTCCCTAAACACTGTAGGAAGGAGCTGGTGTCCGTCCAAGACAACATTTTAATACACAATAATTATGCCAAGAACTCATATTATGCCAATAAGGAATATTAAAAAGTACATTATGTGACTGAAAAGACAATTTTGCTTGTTTTCAAAACATTTTGCCATGCCAGGTGACTGACTTACTGTATTTCAGTTAGATGTCACCTTGATTTTATGTGCGGTCTTTTCATCTTTGTCAAAGGTTTCCAAGTTAATTTTAATGTTACTGAGCATAATTGTCAAGTAAATTACAAAATAAATGAAAATAATGCTCTGGGTGTTAGTAGTTAAGGGAGTTGAGAGAAATGTATCCATCATCGGTAATAATAATAATAATAATACATTTAATTTATAATGCACTTTACATTTGGATCGGTGTAGTAGTGGGCTTGATTTTCTGGTCATGTATTACTTCTTTTTCTCTTTACATTTTCATATTTTTTTCACGATAGATTTGAATTTTTACATGATGATATTCATCTTATAAACATGATCGATCATTTTCCCGTTATAATGTAATAAATGATTTCCACGTGATTTGGGATAAGTTCAACGTTTTTACATGATCCTCTTCAGGTTAAAACGTGATAAATTGGGCTACCTCGCTATTACGTGAAATTTGAATTTAGGAAACATCTTAGCAGGTAGAGGATAAAAGGAGGAAAATGGCTCATTTACATGATTTGATCAAGTTGTACTTCATGCTGGGTTTGAGGCATGGCTGGATCCTGCTGTTCAGAAGAACCTTTGGATGATATTTTCAACAGTTGAGAACAGCAGGAAGGATTTTAAGGAAGAAAGAGTCTGATCCTCTGGCGATAGGGTCATTTCTCATCGGTCAGCTGCAGGCGCCATATTAAAGTGTCTTGCCCCCTGTGGTGTTGAGTAAAGACAGAGACGTCGCCTCCTACCACGTATACTTTAACCTTGGATCAAATTCTATGTAAATAGAGACAGCTTAAAAAAACTTACATCTCAATGTCATTATAAACAGACACGGTGCACCACTCCTTAAATGTAAGAAGCATATGTTATCACTTCACTTAGAACTAAATTAAAGGGTAAATTCACTTAACACTGATAACCCCATAACATATTGGTAAATTAAGATGGGCACTCTAACTATACATCATTGGATGCAGAGATACTTAAAGCCTGCTTTTAAACTTTTGCCATGTGTGAGTAAAATAAGACTCCTTTCCTCTCACCCACTCTATCTTTTTTTAAAACATGTTTTATATTGATTTGAAACTTGAAACATGGCATTAATCTTTATTCTCACTGGTAGTTTACTATAACAGGAAGAGCTGCAATGAGTTGCACATTTGTGGAATAGCATCATTATCCGCCTTTGTAGAAATGCGGTCGCTCCAAGTGTTCGCCCGACTATCCCTCGTCTATATGGAGGACAAGATCACCTAAAGGTGGTCTCTCAGGAAACAGTGGACACTTGTAAGGAAGAATGTCAACAGAGAGGATCTTATCCTAATGATGAAATGGTTTGTGTTACCTTATAACGGCAGACATTGACGGACCCCCATCCCCCTCCTGCTGTAAGATGTGTCATTCTTTGAAAGGTGCTATGTAAACAAAATGTGTCGATTGATAGCTGTCATGCTAATTTCGACATGTTGTATCCCATTCACTTATGCTAACAATGTTAGCTATAACAAATTCACCAGGGCACAAATATTGATGTTCACAAAGATTAAGGGAATCAACATGGTCACTTTCTTACACCATAGTTAAACTATTAACAAAGGTATTTATTAACTAATTAAACCAAATACAACCAGATAGGAACAAATCAAATAAGCTAAATTAAGTATTTACAATACGGATGTGAGAAATCAGTGTTGTAAAGTGTGCATGAGTGGAAAATGTATGTGGGAGTGTTAATAACAAACCCAAACCAGGCTGCATAGTTATGGAAACGCATTGAATTCACCAATAAAAAAAACGGATCTCATAATTACAAGAAGCAAATCTACTAATATATAATCTTCTTTCACTTCCTCCTCCACAGTGTGTTTACATTTCCGTCACTCGGTGCATGAAAAATGACGCGCAGCTGTCCGAAATCAGGACAAAACCTGAATGTACCAGCATCCCGACATTTATAAATGTGTCACAGTTCTAGTAATATGAAAAAATATTTATCTCTTCTAAATGGTTGACAGGAATTGCTGCTGGGCGATATCGTTCATTTTCTTTCTGAGCCGAAACCAAGTAAAACCGTGTTTTATCGCCGATACCGATCCGATATCGATCCGATATCGATCATATATTGATACTTGTTCTTTTTTTTTACGTTAGCTTGAGGTCTTCTGAAAAGGGAAATAAAGTATGCTAACTCGATAGCTATAATGAAATACCATCCATGTATTTCAGGCATTCAGTGCTATACTCTTTCCGTACTCAAGGTGCCTTCAACCAAACGTTAAATGGACTCCACTTAAATATCACTTTGTCTGCTCGACCATTTAAAGCGCTTTACATTGTGAGCCAGCACTAACGGAAACATTCATACAGTAATGATATAGAGCATGCCAAGCGAGGCGTCAACTGCTCATCGGGTAACCATTCACGCCATCACTCCATCACTCACAAACCAATTGTGCTCAGCTATTGTGAGCAGCCTGGAGTTAAGTATCTTGCTCAAGGACACTTCGACATGTGGACTACAATAGCCGTGGATTGAATCACCGACTTTCAGATACGTGAACAACCGCTCTACCAACTGAGCCACAGTGGAATAACTTCACTGAGATACAATACAATACAGGCTGCTGTAAAACTACTTCACTGCTCAAAGCATCGGAAGCAAGCAAATGTCCTAAGTGTCACACTTTGACACCTTGCCGTTTCTCTCCCTTAGCAACAAAGAGAGACTGATGCCAATTTTCTCACAAGCAGGTTAGACAGAAGAAAACACAACAGCTGCAGTTAATTCAAAGTCCTCCAGCAACGGTGTCGTCGAGGAACAGAAAGAGAGCATTACACCAATTTTAAAATCGTTACACTGGTCACCTGATCGTTTTTGTAAATAATTTAAAATTATTGTCTTAGTTTATAAAGCACTACACGGTAAAGATATTGCAACACGGTATTGCAACTGCCTATCTTAAGGGACGGCGTGATCACCCCTCAGATTTTCTGGTTCTTTTCTTTTAGTCGTCCCATTAACCAGAACCAAAAGTTTTGGTGATGCTGCTTTCTGCCACTACGATCCAAATCCCCGGGACGAAACTCCAGACGAGCTGAAAATATAGATATTTTTAAAGACTCACTTATTTAGTCTGGCTTCTGTGTAGTGTCTTATAACTTTATAATTATATATATGTATTGTTTATTATTTAAAAATATATATTTACTTCATTGCATTATGTTATTTCAATCCTAATTTCATTGTTTTTTTTAAAATTCATATTAAACTATTAACATATTACTATGTATTTATAAGCATTGTATTGTTTGTTTTATTGTTTGTATTGTAATTTGTCATTTTAACATTATTTTATCATATACACATTTTTATTGTCTAA